>WBNM01024995.1:0-119422 GCA_013399055.1 Ramphastos sulfuratus
AGCCTTAAACCAGCACACACTCCACTGTTTTTCATTCCTCAAATGCTTAATGCTTTGCTGAAGAGGAGAGGAAAAAAGGCTGTCTAAAACTCTTCAGTAACATCACTGAATTTGCCCTGTTTTTTTTACAAACTGTAAGCAGCATATAGACACAGTTCCGATACTACACACCCTTCCCAACATGAGAAAACAATATTTGTTTTTAATATAAAGATTATCTGATAAAAGAAAAATCTTGGGTTTTTTTATTTCTTTTTATGATTGATCTTACTCAGATCATTCATTCACAATTTAAATCAGAAATGCATAGCAAAATACTTTCAATATGTTTATCATCTCTAATAAATTTGATATTTCTGTGCCATAATAAAAGAAGTCCATAAAATTAACTCCATCCACAAGTAATTTTGTTATATATAGCAAATATGAAAAGAAGTTACTACAACTTCCTGTTCACATAGCTCTTGCCATCAGTCTGTCAGAGACCTCCAGACAATGAGGGTACAGCTATTGCTTTCTTGTGTACGGAGCTGCAGATGATTTGGACAATAACTCTGTTTGCTCTCAAGGGCATGGAAAGACAAACTTCCATGGATTTACCACCTCAGAAGGTGATGCAACTGACTTTGTGTGAAGTTAATTTGGAATGCTGGTGTGAGCAAAATAGAAGTAGAATGTATTGTTGGAAGTGACCTACAATGATCATCTAATCCAACTGCCCAAGCATTTCCTCATGCATTAACAACCATCAGTAATAACAATCATGGACAGCAGGAACTTCAGCCTCATACCTTTTTTCCAGTTAATTATTTTTTTATGTATTTAGGATCTTAATCATTAATCTAATTTTTTTAAGCATTGTAACCCAATGTAGTGATATAGAATCATAGAATCATAGAATCATAGAATGGTAAGGTTGGAAGGGACCTCAAGGGTCATCTANCACCTAACACAGTGACTATCAACTATGAATAATCCTCAAAAAAAGCAGCAGGTATGTCCCAGTTGTGGTCCAGAATTCCTGTTATTGGTTAGCATTGGATTATTTGATGAAATTTTAAAGGTATCAAATACATGCTGATATAGCTAGAATTGTTCTCTTAATCTTTCGTTTTTATCAAAAAGGACCACTAACAAATCTCAGAATGTACAAAGGACTTCTTTCTGAGCATGAAGCATGTTTTCTCTGCTTTAATAATTAATTCTGTCCCCATACATATTTCATTATGAAGTGGCAGTCTTTTACACTGCTGTTACTTCTGGAAGAAAGTAAAGCATTATCCTCTGTCCTTACATAGGACAAGGGATAATATGCACATACACTTTGGAATGTTTTTTCTTTTTATTTTTAAAACTACTGTTTTTCATATGAGCTAAGAAATATTTTCTCATAAAAGTGTTTAAACTATTATCCAGTAAATGCTACCTTTTTTATGAAGAGCTATAATAAAGCTATATTAATGACCAGGGAGGTTGTGGCTGCTCCCTCCCTGGAGGTGTTCAAGGCCAGGTTGGACGAGGCCTTGAGTGACCTGTACTAGTGGGAGGTGTCCCTGCCTATGGCAGGGGCTTGGAACTAGATGATCCTTGAGGTCCCTTCCAACCTTACCATTCTATGATTCTATGACCTTCTAAAGAAAGGCCTAATTCAAATGCAGCATACAATATCAAATATTTCTCAGTTGCTTACAAATTTACTGATCTTCCAAGAATTCAGAAAAGTGCAAAACATGTATTTCTTCTTAACTGAAAGTGTTATATCTCTATACTATTAAATGTTTATTGGAGTATTTATTATTACATTTGTTTTAAAGTTACAACATTTTAATGAACTAGGGACATAATCACTTATCTGGAAGGTTACTACATTTCCTGGTCATCAGATCTTTGGCCCAGTTGTTGCTATTAATCATAGTGTGAATGTTTTCTAGCACATTAACCACTCTCTACTCCTTGCAAACTCTCACCGTCTGGTTTAGTTTGTGCATTTATTCCAAAATAGTCTCTTCTGGTCTCTTCTTTTTTTTTCAACACACCCCTCCACACACAGAGGCCATTTCATTTACTGCTTCTGGCATTTAATTTTTGTTGTTACATATCAAGGTCTTTGGAATTGTATCTTTTACATTCTATTTTATATTTTTTGCTATATATTTAAAACTATGCATTATTATAGTTTTCTGCATTATGTATTCAACATACTTCATATATTCAAAACTACAACACAAACGGCATTTACTTTCTCATCAACATCCTTGTCTTTGTAAATTATGATTGTTATTAGCTTGATTTTGGAGTTTACTTTTTATGTGGATCTTATGATAATTCACTTTCATTGACTCCAAGAGAGTTTGATTTTTGAAGTCCAAACTCTGAGTAATTTAATTTCACTCAGATTAAATGAAATAAGATGTCGAAAATAATTGACTGGCTAATAACACTTGAAAGGGTCTGTGGATCCTGGTAGACAGCAAGGTCATCATGACTCATCTGTGTACCCTTGCAGAACAAGGGCTACCCACACTGTAAATTACATTAGCAACGCAAAGTCAGGGAGCTCAGGGAAAGAATTATTCCTTTTGATTTACTAGTCATAAAGCTGCATCTAGAGTTCTGTGTCTGTGTCTGGAACCACAAAAATATAGGACAGATACCAACATACTCAAAGTGTCCATCAGAGAGGCCACTAAGATGACCAAGGGGCTGCAGCACATGACAGGTAAGTGACACTGATGGAACTGAGTTGAGTTATCCTGACTAAGAAAAGGCTAAGTGAAATCTAATTGAAGTCTTGCAATGCTTAAAGGGGCATTGTGGGGAGAAAGAGCCAAATGCTTTTCAGTGGTGCACAACAAAAGCACAAGAGATGGCAGTTACAATTTACAGTGAGAGATAGTCCATTTGAATAGTAGAAAAATAATGATCCATATTCCGGGCAGAGGATTGAACAAGATGATCTGTAGATGTCTCTTCCAAAGTGAAATGTTCTCTCATGCAATGAAATTAGATGGGAGTCTCTTATTTTGTATTTCTGCATTACCTTTCTTTTCAAAATGTCACAACAGTACTGCTTAATGAGTAAGACTTCCCAGTGCTTCTGAAATATAAATGTTATACAAGAAAAAAAAAATGAGGTACAGTAATAATGATATGACTTCAAATGCTATTAATTGACTTAATTTGTTCCATTCTATTGTTAACATTCCTCTAACTTAAAACCACATTTTTTCCATGTGCAGTATTCATCCATACATATATACCTACTCAGGACATAATTGTTATCACTTTCTTGTTATATCAAGTAGATTTACAGTTGCATTCACAAGATGTCTGTGATTTGTATTCATGCTCAGTTTACCATAACTATAAATGCTAAATGCAAAAACACCTCCAGCTTTAAATCCTACAGTCAACTCACTGTAGCAGCTCTCTAAACTTATGTCAGTCTGATTCTTCTAGAAGACTTTGAAATTGATGCAGCTTACAATGAAATCCCCATCTTGATGCAGGAAAGACAGAATCATTTAAAATCCCTGTGATCAGTCTGTTGACATTGTACAAAGTGCTTTGGGTCTCTAGGTTTTATGTGATTTTAATGGAAGTAGAAGAGTTTTAACAGTACCTGCCATATAGTATTAGGTTCTAAAAGGGACTCAAGTAAAGAGGCTTATCTGTTTTCTTCCTAATAAAAAAAAAGAATAAAACCAAAAACAAACCACCTCATCAGAGCTATGGAATACTAGAACCTAGAGGCAATCTAGTAACCATCCTGGTGATCATCAGCTGAACTATCTCTCTTTTTCCTCAACATCTTTCATAAGATGTGGCAATGAAATAGGATATGGTATTCTACACATAGCCTCACCATTGCCTTTTAAAGGAGGAATTTAATTTTCCTCTACCTTCTGGCCACACTCCTTTTATATGTGATTTGCTTTCTTTGTGATAGGAGCACCATTGGCTATTATTCAGTATGGCAATCACCATAACCCTCAAGGGAGCAGGCCTATTACTCAGCCAGTCAGTTTCCAGGCTGTACTGGTGTAGGCAGTTGCTCTATCCCAGCTGCAGTGCTTTGCACTTCTCCTTGTTGAGTGTCACAATCTTTCTGTTCACCTAGTCTTCAAGTTTCTAAAGGTCCCTATAAATTTAAGCTCTGTTATACAGTTACACATCTTTCTTAATAACAAGCTTTGACTCTAATGTCTTGAGAGGATGTAAATTGGAAATATAAAATTCACATATTATAGCAAAGTTGATAGTCACTTGAAGGGAGGCTAGGAATGTGCTTTCTCCGAGGTTTGTGGGTGTGTGCAGAAGTATGTGTATATATATATAGTGTATGTGTATATATGTGTGTGTGTGTGTGTGCAAATAAACTATGCATCCTGCAATTGCTTGCTGCTATGGCAGTGACAAGGATTCAACACTGCAGTTTAGAAACTTCTTTGGATAATACCATCAGAGGGTAAAAGATGTGAAATACCCTTCTGTACTGAAAGGTCACTTGATATAATAATACAGAGAAAATTTCCAAGCAAGTACATAAACTACTGAGGCAGGGCTGCAAATTATTCCAAACAAATGAGGAGAATTTGACACATTTTATTTTTATTCAGGTCATCACAGTAATCTGAGTGCAGCCACACAGATATTTGCATTTGTGCACTGAAAAGTGTGAGCCATGTCAGTAGAGTAGGAAGAAGCAGGAGAGAGTGGGAGGGACTGAGGGAGGGAGGGAGACATCTTAAATCCACTTTACACATGGATGAATTTTTAAAATATCAAATCAACAGTACCTAGGTACATTGCATGAGTATGTTGGTTTATATATTTTCAATCTGTGCCTTTTTTTTTACACTGCTCTCAGTGTAATATCAGATCACCTCATGAATGTTTATTAGTTCCACAGTTTGCAGTATTAAACCCGTCTTGCAGATAAAGAGACAGGTCAGAGAGAGATTTCATATTAGATTTCTAACTCTAACCTAACCCTGATAATTATTTTAACAACTTTGTGTTTAATTAGAATCTGGTAATTTTATGCTACAACCTGATTGTTCAGATTACCCGATTTTATTTTTCTATTCAAAATGCAACTCCTGCTGACTTACACAATTTTTACGAAGGCTCCAATTGAAAGATTTTAGAAACTTCTTCAAATTGTTAAATGCTTTTAAATTGCTTAGAATAAAAGTATACTGTTTCATTAAAATGAAGCAAAGGTTTCTGTGAGAAATTTAGAAGATGTACTTTCCAAACAGAACTGAAACAAGCTTTTCCTTTCAAAACCAAGCCAAACCAAACCAAACCCTGTTGGAACTTCTGCAAATCTGATGCAGAACTCTGAAGTGTGGTCCCTGGAAAATGAGTAGACATTTCACAACTAAGTGGACATATTAAAATTTAAAGTAAAATACTCTATGACCATAGACATTAGCTTTTTGTCAGAAACAGAAAGAAGAGAGCATCCAGGGCCCTCAAGCAGATCTTTCAATTGTTTCTTCTTGTCCTAAAGTTCTTTCTTGGTAAGAGCACACCTTTCAGCTTCTTTAGCTGAAGGATCAAAGGCTTTGTAGACATGAAGCTGCTGATGAACATACACCAGGTTTCTTCTCTAAGCAGGATCCTTATAGAGACTAAGTAAAGCAACCTGTTGAGGGAAGGAAGGTTGATTGTATAGTTAAAAAAGTTCTGATAATACTGTAAAAAACAAAGATCACATTTTAGATTGTGCAGCAAGTGTAATAATTGCTTTTATTAGCATTAGAGTGTTCACTGGTGTAACTTAAAAACTGTTCTTTAATTTTTTACTATAATATTTTTCTATTCATCCTACGTGTATTTATCCTATCTTTATCATAAAGGTAAATATACAATATTTTTCTGTTCTACACTGCTCAGTATAGACACGTACTGAAAGCGTCCGAGAACGAAGGTTTAAATCAGATTGTAGCTATTGGTAATCTAATTCTAGAACACTGAATTTGCCTGATGTATTTTGAGTAAAATAAAAAAAAAAAAAAAAGGAAAAAAAATTTCTACATAGATGAATACAGTATTATCTTAACAAAACAAAACAAAACAACCAAACACCAACAAACCATACATTTTACATAAGGAAAAACTCAAACACTTCCATGTCTCTATTAAAAATCTTGTTGATATAACTTAAACTTTTCATAGAGCTCTGAAACTTCATGCATCAATATGTATAGAAGAAAAAAACATTTCAGTAAGCAGTTATAATCTCTTTCAATAGCTTGAAGCCTAATCTTACTTTCATGATATTAATACCAATGCATTGCTTTTTTATTTCAAAAAAATAAAGAACAAGTACATTTGCTTATGACTAATTATTCTCAATTAGATGCTTTTTTTTTTTTCCTCTTCTCTGTAAGACAAGAAAATAGATTATATATGTGACTGGTATCTTGAACCGTGCTAAAAATGGCCAGTTTAGTATTCAGTTCTAAATATATCTTTGTGTGACACCAACCTAAGCTAAATCACTATTATTTGTTTACATTGGGCAGAGAAATGCATTGCAATGTAGAAACCCCATGGAAAATGAGCTAGTCAACATCTGATATTAGTATACAACAAAAAATAAATTGGTCCAAAATCTCATGTTTTACGGAACTCAGAGTACAGTGTAAAGTGTTTATGCAACCAGAGGGCTAAGTGTAGGTTAGAAATATAATCCATGCTCTGGGAGAATAGTTTGTCTGGAATAACTACAACTGAGGAAAGACTCAAATAATAAAGCATACATATAAATATATAGTTATGGTCCTATTTTAAGCTAGAACAGAACTAATTCTGTTCAGTGATTTTACTTTTCAGTTACATCTTTTCTAAGTAACTGCAGTTACTAAAGTTAATGGCATATTTTTGCTGGTAGTGTCTTCTTCTAATGATAATGCTTGATGTTTATTATTACTCCTAAGGATTGCTATGCAGAAAGGCTCTTGCTTATTCCTGCTCTAATGGATATCCATGTCACTGCTAAATCTTGTGTACCACATTAGAGGCACAGAAAGTAAGAGGTCATAATTGTGGGAAGGAGTGGACAGGACAGATGACTCTAAGTTGTGACCAACAAGGGATTCCATTCTATGTACATCATGTTCAGCATAAAGCTGAGCATCACAAGGATTAAATTCTCTTCTTCAATGCTTGTCATCCAAGAAGGACTCTGTCATGCTTTCAGCTTTGATCCTCTGTTTCTGAATGCATCTTCAGAATCCAACTCCTCTGTCTAGTTCCTGTCTGCCACTGAGTCCAGTCTGGAACTTTCCTGGCCATGGGAAAGTGGTGATGGTGACATAAACTGCCATCAGGGGGGTTGGGTTCAATACTGGGTTTGTATATTTTTGTATATATTTAATTTTACTGATATTATTCTCACTGAAGTAGTTTTCATTTTATTTCCAATCCTTAAGTCTCTCTCCCTTTCACTTTTTCTCTTACTTTCAGGGAAGGGAGAGAGGTTAATAAAGAACATCTGTCATTTATCTAGTGGCCAGCCCAGCCCTAGCCACTGACACTTAAATAAAAATATAGCTATCTCAGATTATCATCTCTATTCCATTTTCCAGACAAGGCTACGTGCTTTCAGTTGGTTGGACTTTTACAGCAAATATCACAGAATAATAAAGGATAGTCATCTAAATTTGATTTTAATGTAGTCTGTTTAAAACTTCATAGAAAAGCTTGTAATAGAAATTGAAACATTCAATTTCACAAATTTTCAGTAGCCGCACAGTGGTGGGAAAACCAGCAGAGGAGTAAAAGTAAATCTATCACATATAATGGAAAAATATACTAAGACAGCAGAAACTATTTCTTAACAAGCCGATATCCATTGGACCAGAATTTCAATATTTAGGGAGGATGTGATATGGAGTATAATTTATTAATTATATTGCTATTAAAACTTAAAAATAGCATTGAAAGAATAATGTAACTTCTCCACAGAAAGAGTTCCCTGCCCCCCCACACTTGGTAAAATCACCCAGACTAGGCTCAGCTGGCTGGAAGTTAAGGAATGAAGCTCTATTTACAGCTTAGCACACTATACAAGCAGATATATACACTATATACAGGAATATTTACAGAAATATACAAGGTAAAGGTAATACAGAAACACAACATCCCTCCCAGAAATCAGAGACCCCAGGAGGGGCTCCCAACCACCCTTCCACCTTCTCCCCACCCCTATACCTTACCCCAAGGTTTGCCTTATGCTCAAGGTGAGTTTGGAGGATCGGCCAGGGAGGGTAGAAGGAAAGTGGTTAGTGAGGTTACTTGGCAGAGAGGAGAAAAGCCAGAAGCTGCTAGACAGCCTGAGACACTGTGCCCCAGAGACTGTTATCTATGTTTTGAGTTCTTATCCATCTCAGCAAACCTATGAGTGAAGTAGACATCACCATTGTTTTCCTTTTCACAGCCTATAACATAATTTTCTCCATTAAAATATTCCAATTAGCCTCAAACCAGCACAGAGGAATAAGAGAGTATTTTCAAAAAAGTTGAGAAACATGCCGAGAATTTTACTTTTAACAGTTACCATAATCTTATTTGAATGGAATATGTAAATTCCATCCTACACACTTTTAATTTAGATTGCATGGGAGCAGTGAACTTAACTCTCTATATTTTTATGACTTTTGATGCACAAAAATGTTAAAATATTTTTGTAAAATACTGTCATGATAAATGTATATGGAGCAGGTTGTAATGGAATGATCCTTCATTATTAGTTTCTATCTTGTTCCTTATTGCTGCAACTTTACAAATTGTTTTTTTATGTCATGAGCTACAAGATTTTTCTTCCACTTACTACTTTTCAGCTTTAATGGACTATGTTCTTCCATATACTGCTATAAAGAATTTAAAGTTGTTTTTCTCTAGTGATTACTCAAAACATTACTCAAATATGGAGGATAAAGTCATAAATCTGAATGAAATAGGAATGAGTGACATACATCTCACCAAATTGAGAAGAATCTCTTTTACTGTGCTGGTTTAAGGCTANCTATATTCTTTACCAAAATTTAATGAAGAGGCATACTGTAGAAGTATCAGAAAGTTTTGTTTGCTTCAACTGCCCATTACCTGCCATGGTTGTTTTCTGAAAGGCAGGATATGATCTTATAATCTCGTTAGGTTTCTAATGATTACTTCATAATATGAATGCCCTTACAGAGTATTTGCAGCAACAGGCAACATAATAAGAAGTACCCAAAGAGATGAAACAGGAGAGCAACTGTGACAGTTACTCTCACAAAACTTAGTGTCTGTCCTGTTTGCTTCCCTGATTTCTGTTTGTTCTAAGGTAATGGAGAAGACTGAGAGGACATAAACCTTTATTTTACTAGATGCCTTTACGTGGCAGCTTACTGAACACTGTTACTTAAAATGTATTTGCTATCCTAATTAAAACAGTACTGTTTTTTTCAGCATCTGGGAAAGATTCTTCAGTGTGGACTAAAAGGGTTGACAGGGAAATGGTTGCTATGGAACTATTTTCTGAGCTAGTATAGCAGAGCAACATTTAGCAGGATTTTATTTGCATGTCTTCCATCCTGCAGTTCTTTCAGGATGGTCTGACCACGACCACGTATTACACCAGTCTTCCAGGAGGCATAACTCAGCACTGAAAGTAATTGCTTCCTTAGAAACTATACAAGTGTCAGCCCTTCCACCCCAACATTTAGCAGGATTTCTACAAGTAATGAAGATCAACCTACAAAATTATTTAATGTGTAATCTAGTAGTTATCACATTTATTAGTTGAAATAAATCCTGAGCTTTCTATTTTTTTTAATGAATGTGTTAGACTTCTTTTTATGAGAGGGAAAAAAAAGTGTTATTTTAATTACAATGAACAATTTGGCTTTTCATTTCTGCCATATGGATAGAGAGACATATACGTAATGAATCTAATATAGCTTTATCATCTGTTGAATATGTGTAACACTGTGAAGGTAGTTTCATGCTCATTTGAAGGCAATTTATACTTAAAGTTTTTACTTAATCTGTAGTTTATATAATTAACGTTATTTATTAATAATGCTGTAGTTGAATAAATTATTTTTTTGTGAATAAAATATCACTGCATAGCTGTTCTGTTAAGTTGGATGATCTGGAAACAAGAAGTTGTAGCAAGAAAATAAACTAATATAACGTACTGCATTAAAAAAAATACATATAATTTTAAAATCAAATGTATTAGCAAATCTGTAAGCACATATATGCTAGAATATGCCAGGTTTTATTTACATAGAACTGTATAACTGTTTCAGTTGGAGAAGAATTTTAAGATCACTGAGTCCAATCATTATCTAACTCTAGCAAACCTGCTACAGATTATTGTTTCCTCAATAAGCAAAAAAATTCCTATTCATTATTCAAGAAAGGTTGTTTTGGGGATCATTCAAGTCAAATCTTGTTTGAGCCCAGAGATGCACAGGAACTTTATAGCTGACACTTGAAATGCCTCTGAGACTTCTTCTTACCAAAAAATTGCTAAACACGTTCAAAAATTAAATAGATCATCTTGCCAGAGCTGCGGTCATCAAAATTCGTGTTTTCCCACCTAATTCTCTGCTTTGGCAGAGAACAAAGTTGGCCGTCACCCCGTTCCTGTTTGAAAGGCTGTCTGCCATGGAACTTTTGACTGGCAACGAAACGGAGCAACCATTTTGTCACCATTAGGTGGCTTACTGGGAATGCATTTGCAGTGGAGCTAGCTGCGCCACCCCTCCTCCGCTTCCACTGGGTCTCTCTGCCTGGGCCTGTGTTTTCTGTGGAGAGATTTTCGTTAATGTGTGAGTCATTTACAGGAATGAGGAGAAAAAGACCCTGTCTTTCTGTTCCAGAATAGCCGAGACCTGTGTCTCGCTCTGAGGAAAGTGCTCACAAACTGCAGTGTAAGGAGAGGTCTATTTGCCTCGCTGCCTGCCCCTTTGTTCCTTGTGCCTTTGGCAGAGGCTGAAAGAGCTGGGCCTGTAATACTTGGGCCCTGCTGTGCCACTTCAAGAAATAATAAGCCATTGTCTTCATTAAGCAAGCCTTGTTTTAGCAAACAGAATTCAACTACTAAAAGGGGAACATTTTTAACGGGGGGAGAATTAGAGACAGGGATGCTTTACAAAATTCCCTAGAGAAAATGCTTTGTTTCCACTATTTTATTGCTACTTACTGAGAAGATTCATATTCAAATAGGTTGGGGTTGTGAATCGGTCGTTTGCACATTCTCATGCACCCAGGAAGACTGTGATTATGGCTAATTACAATGAGGAATGAAATCCTAACAGGAGTGTTCAATCAGATTGCTGTTCATGCATGAAGCAACTAAAACTAGCCAATGGAGGTGTGATTTTGGTAATTACAAACAATGGGGTGAAGTTGAAAAAAGCTAAGTAAATCTGCTTGAGACAAAATAAGGTCTAATTAATCACTTTAAGTTCTGAATTCTCCGGATGATCTGCAAGCTCTGTTCTCTTTAGTATTCTTTTAATAGACTTAGTCTAAGGAGTTGGAAATGCTTCCTTTTGCTCATACTTTTACTGGATAAAATGCAACTGTTTCAAAATACTCTGACTTTCCCTTTGTGACAATTGTATGGCAACCTGTTTTTCAGGCCAGTAGATGGTATGTTAGAAAAATAAACACACTGTTAATTGTCTTGCTAGCAGTGCCATTATCGACTTTGAGCAAAATGATTTCTCTAAGTTGTAGTATTACTGATCTCATTCCCAAACCTTATTTTATTGAAGTAGATGCAAATTCTGGCATCACCTCCAAAGACTGTGGATTTTAAATCTACTTTAAAAGACAGTTGTACTCAGGCTAATGTAAATAAATTACTAAAAAGTTTATTTGTTTGGGGTTTTTTTAAACAGTTATTACCTTACTTTTGCCTAAAGAAATATTAGAAGTTGAAATAAAAATTCAAATGAAGTCTAACATTTTGGCAATGAAACTTTGAGGGCAGAGCTTCAGTATGAATACTAATTACCAATTCTATATTAATTGTTCTGTCACACAACCCAGTATTTTAGTATCAAAATCCTTAGATTAGTTTGTCCACTATAATGAAGATAATAATCGCAGAATCACAGTATCACAGAATGGTAGGGGTTGGAGGGACCTCTGGATATCATCCAGTGACCCTCACAGTGAAAAAATTCTTCCTCATGTTTAAATGAAACTTCCTATGCCTCAGCTTCTACCCATTGCCCCTTGTCCTATCATAAAGCATCACCCAGAAGAGCCTGGCTCCATCCTCCTGGCACTCACCCTTTACATCTTTATAAACATTGAGGAGGTCACCTCTCAGTCTCCTCCAAGCTAAAGAACCCCAGCTTCCTCAGTCTCTCCTTGTAAGAGAGATGTTCCATTCCCTTAATCATCTTTGTGGCTTTGTGCTGGACTCTTTCAAGCAGTTCTATGTCCCTCTTGAACTGGAAGGGGGCGGGGGGAAGAACTGAAGACAGTACTCCAGATGCAGCCTCATCAGGTTAGAGTAGAGGGGCAGGAGAACTTCTCTCACCCTACTAGTCACACACCAGAATGGCATTGCCCCTCCTGGCCACAAGAGCAAATTGCTGGCTCATGGTCAGTGTCTCATCAACTAGGACCCCAAAATCCTTTTCCCCTTCGCTGCCTTCCAACAGGTCAGTCCCCAACCTATACTGATACCTGGGGTTGTTCTTTCCCAGGTGCAAGACTCTACACTTACCCTTGTTGAATTTCATTAAATTTTGCCCTGCCCAGCCCTCCAGCCTGTCCAAGTCTGGCTGAATGACAGCACAGCCTTCTGGTGTGACAGCCACTCCACCCAGTCTGGTGTCATCAGCAAACTTGCTGACAGTGCACTCTGTGCCCTCATCCAGGTCATTGATGAGTATATTCAACAGAACTGATCCCAGTACTGACCCTGTGAGACCCCACTAGTCACAGGCCTCCAACTAGACTCCATCCCATTGACCACAGCTCTCTGGCTTCTTTCCTTCAACCAGTTCCCAATCCACCTCACTACCTGATCATCCAGACCACACTGCCTCAGTTTAGCCAGAAGGATGCTGTGGGAGACAGTGTCAAATGAGTTACTGGAATCAAGATAAACCACATCCACTGCTCTACCATCATATATCCACCTGGTTATGTCCTCATAAAAGACTATCAGGTTGGTCAAACATGCCTTCCCCTTGGTAAAACCATGCTGACTACTCCTAATGACCCCAGTGTCCTTTATATGCCTAAGGACAGTGCCAAGGATAAATTTCTCCATTACCTTTCCAGGGATGGAGGTGAAAGTGACTGGTCTATAGTTACCTGGATCCCTGTGATGGTTTGGGAGTTACCCACACACACACACAATGAAATCACCTGGACTAGACTCAGCTGTCTGGAAGTTAAGGAATGAAGCTTAGCACAATTTACGAATATATATATATACACATGCACACAATATACAGTTATACACAAGTTTAAAGTAATACAGAAACACAAAATTCCCTTCAAAACAATCAGATTATCAGGAAGACCCCGACCCAAACCTTCCCTCCCCTTCCTCCTCTTTCCCTCCCTTCAGAAATAACCAGATCAATCCCTGTATATCTCATGTGATAAATCTGGAGAGATCTGGAGTGAGATGTCAAAAAAGACAACAAGGAGGTTAGAGGAAATAAAGGATTAGATCAGATTAGAGTTAAGGCAGAAGCAACCACAGACTGCCAGAGTGAAGGAGGAGAACAACAACCTAGAACTAACAGAAGTGTGTGAGAAGTGAGAGTCTTACCTATATTTTGACTAGTTGCATTTCTCAGCAGAAGAATGAGTGATACAGGTTACTGTTGTTTTTCTTTATTCTCACAGCTAAGGATTTAATTTCTTTCAGTAAAGTATTCCAATTAGCCTCAAACCAGCACAGTCTTCCTTACCCTTTTTGAAGACTGGAGTGGTGTTTGCCCTCCTCCAGTCCCCAGGCACCTCTCCTGTCTGCCATGACTTACTGAAGATGGTAGAGAGTGGTCTGGCAATGACCTGTGCCAGCTCCCTTAGCACCCACGGGTGCATGTTCATAACCTTTCCACTACAGAGTAAAACTTTTATCCCAGATTCTTCTGAAATAAATGTCATTATTTGTGCCATGAAATGATGGATTTCTTATGTTGTTTTAGTTCTTTCATGGTTTTCATAGGGTGGTTTGACTGTGTGGAGGCCTTGGTGGCAATAAATAGGGACTTTCTGGTATGTCCCTTGAGTAATTTGATAAGGATTCTGCTCAATTTGAAAGCAAACAGGACAGGAAGGTAGTGTACATTCAGATGTGGAGATGGAGAGAGAGAAGTGGGACCTGACCTCACCACCTATATTCAGGCAATGAGATTGTTTTAGTCATCTCTTGAAACTATGTCCTATGTATGCCTTGATTGTATTTAGCACCATTACTTCATCTCTTTCCATTAATGAAGTTGTTCAGTGAGTGTCCTCCAAAAGTTTTTTACCTTCTTTGATTACATCACATGTATCTTAAATAGTTTTTTAATTTTGTATGGAAAGACTGTGTGTGGTTTCATTTTATTTTAGTAGTCCAGCAATTTACAGCTGTCTAGGTCATATGCCAAACACTTAAATATCCTAAAATTAATTAGATAACGCAGTTTATAGCTTGGTCACACACACTGTACGTAATCTAACAAAAAGCAGAAGAAATCATTTTGCCTAGCTCCAATTCCTTATTCAACATAATATAAATAATAATCTTACTTGGATGTGACCATATGTTTAACTTCAGTATCTTAAGAAAAATTCTGCATGTGGTGTACATACAGTGATTTTATCTGTTGATTTACCCAATGGTGAGATCAGCTACTTCATACCGCTGATTCTTGTTTTGATAAAAATAAAGTGCTAGGAGTGGGAGGAGTATTTCAAATTTTTTTTCTCCAAAAAAGGAGTCTGTCCTTCACAAACGTGAAAACCAAGACAGAAAACAGTAATTCCTACATTAAAGAAGTCCAGCAAAAAATAGCTTGTTGAGGCAGGTAGCAGTAAGGGTTTTCTGTTGTTAGATAGCCATAGCTAGGTATCTGGTCTATTCCAATAGATCAAAATATCTTTTAGCCTTCCTTGTTTGGGAAATTTTATATACAAAACACATGAAAAAAAATATTTTAAATGTGTTTGGGTTTTAAGATATAAGTTACAATTTTAGTTCTAAAGAAACTGTAGAATTGGAGAGACAATGAAATGAAAACTAGCATGTTTGCATCACTAAAGTAGAATTTACTTCAAATGCAAAACATTTATAAAATAGATACTAGTATGTTCCAATATAAAGTTTTAATTGGTATTCATTTTTGGATGAATCTACATATTGCTTATAAAACCTTTATTTTTTCAACATAATGTTTCATAGTAACAACAGGTAGCTGTAGTAGAACAATCTAAATAACTCTTCACCTTATCAAGAAACTGATTTAGCAGATAGGTTTATGTAAGATGTTATTTGAAGTAAGTATAAAGACAATCTAATTTTATTTCAGTTTACAGTGTATCACAAAATGTTGTCGATTTCAGCTTCTTGTCTCCCTGCCTTCGATTAAATATATCCTCCATAATATTTAAGAATAGTTTAGATATAGAATAGTTTAGTTATCTAATAGATAGTTTTACAATGACTTTTTGTGTTCTTAACTCAGTTACACTGAACCTGAGGCATAAACTGAAGCTACTTGATGTTACATCACATATAAAATAGATCTTTGCCCAGAAAAAAATGTAGGCACTGTGATTTAATTAATTTATTCTACTTGTCAGAAACTTTTGGGATATAGGAAATGCCATTCCTCTATTGACATCTCTGACAATTTATTCTCACAGGCATCAGCTTGGGTATTTCATGCTTTGAACAGGAGGAACTTAACTGACAAAGCATCCTGGAAAACATACTGAGATTAGAACAGTGCCCTGTGCTGTCCGGTGACATGATTACTTATGAATCACCGTCCCCGGAGGTGTTCAAGGCGGGTTTGGACGTGGCACTTGGTGCCATGGGCTAGTCTTGAGGTCTGTGGTAATGGGTTGGACTTGATGATCTTTGAGGTCTCTTCCAACCTTGGTGATACTGTGATACTGTGAATCAGGGAGCTGTATCAGGAAATAGGGATTCTTATTATCTGTGTAGGTTAGTGTGTATTATTCATATGTTATGTAGTGCAGAACATGAAACATGTTTTACAGGCAATGAATAAAATTAATCATCTCTGATGTTGTCAACCATGTCCTTCATAATTATTTTTGCGCATTACAGTAACTTTTCATTTCAGTCAAATCACAAACGAAATCAATACCAATGCCACTATTCTTGGGGTATTTGAAAGCCTTAGTGAGAGCAACAATCATACAAAGTTCTATGGTGTTGCTAATGCAGAGGAATAAGAAAACTTAGAGAAGTTTGTCAACTGAAGTGTTAGAAATGGGTTGAAAATTAATATCGAAAGAGTTGTGTGTACAGTGAGTAATAGTAGGAGTTACTATTGCAATGACAGTTGTCTGGAAGATGGCAATAAGATACTGCTATGATGGAACTGTAATGCAATTTTGCAATATATTAGGTCATTTAGGAGAGACTGGAAATAAAGCATTGTGCTAGGTATTGATAAGGCCTGGTTTGGAATACTCTTTAGTTCCAGTTGCCTATGTACAAGAAATATTAAATTGAATATGTGTAGATTTATCCTTTGAATAGTAATGTTGCAAGACTGTTTGAATATTGTTAGTGAAATATACTGTGGGGATTTTTGTAGAAAATATTGTTAGAATCTTCAGGCGGAAAAGATTGAAGCATTTTTTTGTAATCAGACACAATCTTTTGCCAACTGATTTCTTTAGAACTGCTTGTATAGTGTCTGTAGGTTCTTCCCTTTGGAAGAGTTTAAAAGAAAGGAAGAAAGAGAGAAAGGCAAATAGGTGATTTCTTGCTCTTGACAAGGGACCCAGGAGGAATTGATATTAACTGGTTGCTGGGTAACCTACAGCTGCTCCAGCAAGAATATCTTATGGCAAGCATTCCTCTGGGCAGTGATATTTGCAACTGTGTCAGGAATTAGAAAAAATGCAATCTAAATACAAATGCTGGGAAAAAAAAAAACAACTTATTTTTGCTGGTAGTTATACAGGCCCTATTCTTGTTTCCTTTGATTTTATTGTTAATTTTATGTTAATACAGTTTAGTTGGACTAAAGTAAGTCTTAGATGTCACCAAGTTCAAATCAGTTGCTGGAAACAATATTGCCATATAAAAGCACACAGACATGGCTTAATTAACCTCTTTATGAAAGTTTTAAAATACTTTAGTAATTAGGTAGAACTGTCATATAACAATAAATACTGAGCAATTACTACTACATAGTTTAGAAATTAAAGTACTACATTCCAATCAAAACCAGAATTTCACTAAGAGCATCTTAATGAATTAATTTTAAATCACAAAACTATTTTTATATTTAATTTGATGTTGTTTGGGGTTTTTTTATGCATCCTGCTCAGTATCTCTTTCTGGACTTTCCGAGCAAGTTGTACCATAAGAATTTAACTTTTTGAATGGAAATTGGTATCACTGAGTGATGAGTGAAAAGACAAAAGCAGACTTACCCTAGGAAAACAGTTTTGCATTTCACTTTTTAAGAAGAAATTTTCCAGAACTATTAGTTCCTTCAATACAAAACACTTTCCATGGAACTTGGTAAAAGTTTGTCATGTAAATCTAATTGTCTATTCAGAAATTAAACCAATAGATTAAGAGGTAGTTGCATAATAAAGTAGTCATAACATAAGGAATGAAACAATTCTAAGAGAAAGATTAATAGGAATACTTTAAAATTGTATGTATGTAGTTAATTTTAGTACTTCTATATAATTACTTTGAAAATATGAGTTGTTTAATGAAAAAACAGGAGGCCAGAATGCTTTTAATGAGATTTAAAACAGTTGTGGAATACATAGTCTGACAGGAGAAAGTACTGGACTGTGAAAATGAGTACTTGGAGGAAACTGGCACTGTGTATTTATTTGTAATGCACAAACCTGTTTACTTACTTTAGAAAGTTATGAAGTAGCAATGCAAAACAATTATTGATATGAGAATACACATTGTAGAGATACTTCTAATGCCTTCCCATGATAAATAAAGCTGGATAAAACAAGACTTATATTGAATTGCAGTGGGTGTCATGTAATGGAATCATTATAGTGGTTTGATACTGAGAGAGATTTTAGTGGCATACCTAATTTTTTCCTTTGAGTAATGTGGATCTTTTTAAAAAGTTTTGCTATTCTTACAAAATAAGTTTTGTGTTTCTTAAAGTATGGATATTCTTAGTAGCTAAAAAGATTGCCAATCATACTTCTACCTCTTAAATGCTTCTAACAAGCTTCCTTCTGGAAATTAAAGCCTCAAATATTAAATATTACTTTTAATGGATTTTGCAGTCAGTTCAATATTCTAATATCACCAACTTTTTCATTATTTTGCCCATAATTTCTTCTCCAGTAATAGTCCTTCATTTTATGATTAATTTCTATGCATGGTAATGAAGCGATGCTTGTGTTTCCTGTTAGGGAGAGAGGTAAGCAGATTTCCCTGGTAGTCTGTTTCTAAATTCACTTTCTGATATATTCTTAAATTTTCTTTATCGTGTAAATATATGCAGTTTGACTAGTTGCTGCAGTAATAGCTGTTTTATTTCTACTGTTGGATTACTGATTGACAAATACATGTCACTTTAAACTGAATTTCAGACCTGTTACTCAAGCTGATAAAACTCCTTCTATTCATTTCAATAAGCGCAATCCCAGCCCTGAATGACAACAAAGAAAGATTGCACTTGAATTGAGTAGGCATTAAAAATGCGGGATCATTGCTCCCCAAAGTAGATTTCAAATTCCGATGATCATTCCAATAGATCACTCAGTGCAGAACCCAAGAAGATAGTTTATCTTATTACTGTTATGGAGGGGTAATTAGTTGATGCAAGATAATGATTTTCAAAGATTAATATTGTTTATTAATATTCAATATTCAGGACTCTCGCCACTCTGACCACTAATTTTAATAATAGTTGGTTCTTTACACTGTCATGGAAACTTTATACGGATAATAACATAGGATCTAGAGATAACTAGTAATAATATAACATTAATTGAACTGGAAGAGATGATTCCTGCAGTCAATACACCGCTTGCAGTCAATAACACTGCTTGTCCACTAGGTGGACTCAGGAAGCTCCTTTCTGCTTATGGCAGAAGGCAATGGTGAATTACAAAAGGCTTTAAGTATTTACTCACAAAATTATCTCCCAATTCGCAGGGCTAGCTACAGCTTCAGACAGTACCCAAACTCTTTCAGGGAATTCTGTTACTGTCTTGTTAGCCACTGAGACTTCTGATTCTTCCCAGGCTGCTGGGGGAAGGAGGTAGACAATCTCTGACCTGGTCCTGATATCTCTGAATGATCTGTGCATCTCCAGGACTTCCCATCTTGGCAGGAGACTTTCAGGTGCAGGCAGGATATCTTGCGGTGTGCAGTTTCAGCACAATGTCACCCTGGTTCTGCAGGCCTATCGCTTGGAGGCATTTAGAGCCTGTTCCTGGTAAACTGGAGGCAGGCAGTTTCCAGGCAGCTCAGGATACAATAAGGCAGTAGCAGCAGTAAGTAAGCATGGATACAGCAGCACAGCACGTTGTGTCACCTGCTCATTTCCGTTGGACACAGAATAGCCAATCAGAATTCCCGTATTAGGTGAAGCCATAGGCTGGCTGTACCAATTTTAGGGCAGAACACAGACCTTGCACAAGGCAGGCACAAGCTGTGCCTTGTTTACCACAGGATGCAAACAAGTCTGGGCAAACCAGAGTCCTTAGACTCAGTGGCTCCAGGTTCTTAGTCCTCTTTCCTGCAGTTGCTTCTCCCCAAAACAGAGAGAAGGAGAGCAAAAGAACATGTCTGGGCAAGCCAGGACATGTATAAGCCTATTTTGGCCTGCATAGGCCTACCATGACAATTACTTACAAGAACAAGACCTTATCATACCCATTCTAAGGTCCGTCTCATTTCTAACAGTGATTGGGATGAAATAGGGAATGTATCGTCATCAATAAGGTAAATATTTATTCTATATTCTCCAGGATATCTTCCCAGTTTCCAGTTACCAATGGCTTAGTAGCTTCCTAATCAGGATGTTGAATTTCAATTTTTGCATTTAGGAAGGTTGGATGGGCATTAGGTAATCGTTTAAAATGTGTTCATTAATTGAACTCCACTATGTACTATGTCAGTAAGCTCTGCAATTTCTTTATTCATTGTGTGGAAAAAAAAATGCTTTCTTTGATGTTAAATGTATGCCTGATTGTTTTATTTTTCTTGTATTATGAAAAAAATGTTGCAGTATTGTTGTTGATTCACTCCACTTACACTACTCGTGATTCCTGATGTATCCTGCACAGTCGCATCCATCCCTTTTTCTAAACAAAACAATTCTAACCTTGGATCATTGAACTATGAAAAATATTTTCTACCTTTCATAACCCATGATGCCCTTTTCTTGATTTTCTCAACTACCGTTACATGCTCCTGAAAGTCATATGACTACAAACTTTTGCAACAGCCAAACATCAGCGATTTACAATTTGACAAAATGGTGTTTTGTGACTAAGTACTTTATGTTTAGTAATAATAACAAGCATTTTATTTGCCTTCTGACTGTCACAAAACACTGTGCCTGCTTTTTCAGATAACTGTCTGCAGGGTCTTTGAGCTCTCTTTTCTGATTAGGACACTGGTATAATTAGGATTGTTTGATTGTTTTTCCTCATATGTATTATCTGCATTTACCAATAATTAATTTAATCTATCAGGCTATCACTTTCCTAGTTAATTTTTAAATATAATGGACAGTATAGGCCATCACATTTCCCTTTAGAATCCCAGTAGTAACTTCTCATTTTGGAAACTGACTGCTCAGTTCTAACTCTCATTACAATACTTCAACAAGTTATTAATTTACTAAAGGACTTCTTTTGTGTTTTATAATAACTGTTTATTTTCCACAAAAATCTTGTGGTGGATTTGGGGCACTTTGCACATTTGCAGTTTCAAACACTTAGTCAAATACTGTTTGACAGCATCTTCTGTAGGCAATAGACAAAGAGGAGACTTTCCTGAGGAGAAATTCAGGCTATCGGCTCCTCGGTAACAGTATGCTGCAACAGAAACAGGTCTTTAAAATAATAATTATAACTCTGCATCTATACTGTATCTGTTGTGGGAAATATACTTCTGTCTAACTGTAGTGTGGTTTGTGGATTAAATAGCCATCAGCAGTTGGAATAGACTAAGCATGCTCTTGGAACACATATTTTGATTTAGCTTTATCTGAAAAAAATCAAATTCAAGCCCTCCAAGACCATTTCATAAGTGTGGATGATCAGGAGATTTACTTTAAAAGCATACTCCACCTCCTAACTAATGCACTAACATAGACCTTTCTCACACAGAATCAGATAGACTCCTATTCAGAAACACTCCCAGTAAGAACCTCTGGGGTTTTTTTTACTATCTATAGTGTATTCCAGAGATATTACACTGTGATCTCACAGGTATGAGTGCGCTACTTTATTGAAGATTTCTAGGAATACCAGTAAATCCAAATAAATCATATTTATATATGTCTCCAGTAATTTTATCATCCGTTTTGCCACTTCCAGTGCTGTCAAATCTGTCATGTTCTGTTCTACTGCTACAGATATCAATGTAAGTGGTGGGATCCACCCTACAGCAGGCAATGGAGAAATTTCTTAGTTGCATTTCCCTTTCAGATGAATTATTAGTAGTTTTGATAGAAATAAATATAAATCTTTAGAGCTTCTGGTATATCTTACTACAGTTAACATTTATTTCACTGTAGTTTCTTCCTTTAACATGTAACAGCAACCCTCCAACAGCAGGACTGACTTATAATTTGTACCTTGAGCTTCAGGAGCCTCTGAATAACTGTCTGTACTCCTGCATCCTCAATATTGTCCAAAGTTCTGGTGTTATTTTATGTCTTGTTATTTGTTTATAATTAAGAGGAATGTAGGATGCCTTCAGTATTTACTTGTCTTCATGTTTCTTCACATGGTGTCTTCAATAAGAAGCCCCTTATCTTTCTCTTCCCGAAGCCAAAAATATGTTTTCTCAGCCTCTCTTGCTATATCATGTGTCTCAGCCCCTGACCTTCCTGATAGCCTTCTTTTGGATATCAGTGTCTTCCTTGTAGTGGAGATCCCAAAAATGGATGCAGTGTTCTAAACACAGTCTGAAGTACAGAATAGAGAGGATGAATTACTTTGTTGACCTACTGGCTATGCTGTATATTCAAGTGATTGGTATACTACTTGTATACATATCAGAACTACACTGTAAAGTGGGTAAACTGAATCTTTTTTTTCCTGGGAAGGAAAATTGCTGAGAACCATTTATAGTTTGTATAACTCTTCAGAAGGTCAGCCTTTTTATTTTTTTTTTCTTTTCTTAATACCTTGAAGGATACATGAAAAACTAAAAGCTCACTATTACCTTACGTGAAGCACTGTTTCTTTGTCAAATTCCTCATCTGTGTTATGGCATTACTTCTGTACCACAACTACTAAATACTGAAATCGTTATACTAGATCAGGGAAATGTCAGCCCAGACCTGTTACCTTCTGGGTTCTGGTTCAGCCAGAACTGATGGTAAGTGAGGGAAAACCAACTGCAGAAATGTAGAATTATCTAAAGTTGCACAGGATAATCCACACTCCTAACTTTTCAAAAATTGTTGTATTATTAGATTAATGTCTCAATGTTTTCCATAAGATAGTAAAATGACTATTCAGTCATGTAAATCTCCATTACTTTTTCACAACATTGAATGACATTTTCCATGCATTAGTTGTCCACCTTATGAATATATTTCTACTATTCTTTAAAAAATATAATTTCATTTCTTAGTTGTACTCCCTGCCCAATGGTTCATTTCATCGGGAAGAACAGAATTTCCCAATATATCTTCATGTATACCATTCATTATTTGATATATTTTCAATATGATAATTTTTATACATCACCTTGTTTAAGTAATCGACTGCAGTTTTTCTAAGCCTGAGATTTTTATTTTTTTTTTAATCCTTAAGCAGTCTCACTGTTTCACTATCTCTGAACTCTCTTTAATCCTAAAGTTTCTTTTGAAGGGAAGTGATCATTACTTCCTACAATGTTTCAGGTGATTGGCATTTCATATTTTTTCTTTATGTCTTTCTACTCTGTATTTTCTAAATTCTTTTTCTTTACCAGTAAGGCAGAGCTCCCTAATAAGCATTGTATTTTTAATTTATTTGTGAATGATTCATGAGTTGGCCTTTGTTTTTGAGGTGGCGTAGCCAAATTACTGAAGTTGGGGGTTTTTTCACCTATATGACTTGTTTTGTATTTAGTAACACTCATTACGTTTCAAGTAATGTGTTCACTCCATTACTATGGTAATGAGCAGAACACAGGTTATTGTTAACATGTGTTTGTAGAGTTTTTGAGGAATTCAGTGGAAGAAGGATATTCCTTTTTCTGAAATTAAGTGGAAGTCCATATCCATTATGACTTAAGCAAAATAGACTGCTGCAGCTCCTGAATCTAAAAGTCTGTGTACAGATCAAAGTAGTGCTTTACCGTATATGGAACCAATTTGTATTGGAAATCACTTCTTTACATAATTAATACCATAACTCTTAGTTTGATAAAAATTTTAAAAGTCATGCTAAAGTAACAATTTTCTTTATCACCTATTTTGACCATATCTTTATTATTATTCTTAAAATCATTATCAAAACACATCCAGAATCTTTATTCTTTCAGGGAGGAAAAAAAAAAAAAAAGAAAAAGAAAAATAACATGTCTTTTATGTTATGTGGATTTTGAGTTTGTATTTCTGAGAAAGAGCTTAACCATGCCAATAGTAAAACTACAAGTCTTTAACCTCATATTATTCTCAGCTCCTGCATTAAGGAATAAAAAAAGCACCATCTATTAAATACTAAATTATTATACTAATTGTAATAGTATGTATTATAGTATTACATATTATATAATTAGATTAATTATATATAAAAATTATATTGTATTAATTATATTATTATATATTATATAATATTATGTATTAAACCTGACCTTATCTGTAAAATATTTGAAATCACAAATAATGCCAATATAATTTTGCAGATTTTCTTTGAGAGATTTTTTTTTTCCTTTCTTTTCTTTTCTTTTTAAAACTACAGCAATAAGCAACAGTGTCATGGAATTTTATGGTCCAAAATAAAAGAAACAAAACATATTAGGGAAACCTGAATATATATTTGAAAATTAGCAGACATTTAAGAAGGAAATTTCTAGAAATTAGTATTGCTCAGATATCCAACTAATTTAGAAGATTAGTGTATTTTACAATGCTGAATATTGCTGTACAATCTCAACATGAAAATTTGGTAGAAAATAGAAAATTTTAATTATTTATTTATTTTTAACCTAGATGCCTGGGATTTCTTAATTATGTATCCAAATCCAATATACTGAACTTAAGAGCTGCCTGTGTCTTTCTCTTCAGTACTACATCTAGCCCTCTGTTTGTGCATCTTTTTGTCGCAGAATATTTGGATTGAACTCATGAGTTCCCGAGGATAAACAATTTTCATTGAATTCACTAGGATTAATGTCTGTATGTTCCATGTTGTACTTTACAGCACAGTGTTTGTCTAGATACACTAGATAGAAGAGTTAGATCATTGAGTATGTTTAATATGTGCATTACTTCATATTGCTGGGCTATTGAAAGAGGCTTTCTTGTAAATGTGTTTACTTTGAAAATGCAGCTATGGTAGGGCATAAAAAATTAGATAATCTTGGTTTTAAAGGGCAAATAAATAAAAAGCATGGAAAGAAGTCTCCTGGGTTTGACTTTTGACCCTAGAGCGACCCTTCTTCTCTAAGACTTCTTTTTCATTAAAAATCAACCATCATTAAATTAATACGGAATCAGTTGATTTTCACCCAGGTAAAAAGTGCCGTTTCTTTCATCTTACACAAATGATATGATCCAACATATTAATAGTGTATTGAACATTCTACTGATATTCCATGGGTTTTCTGGGATAATATTAAAAATACTTATATTTGGGAAGGGAAATTTATGTATCATAATTTAATTATAAAAGCTGGAATGCTCAGCTAAAATTATTATCCTGACATAAGGAGAAAAAAGGTTTTTAGACCAAATGTAGACCAATTTCTGAAAAAAGGAAAGATATCAAATGGACTGAAATGCAATTGAAGGAAATAATTTAATAGCAGTGTAACAGGTAACAAAAGGATTGATTAATGTACTTGTACATTAATTGATTTGAAGTTATGAAGATGCAACAGTAAGTATAATGGTTTACAAGATGAGACGTGTTATGGCAATGCATTTTGGTTTGTATGCATTCCATTTTTTCTGTCTTTGAGAGAGCTATGGATAAAGTAAGTAGATGAGGTGAACGTTTAAAGAGGAGAGTGGAAAAACTGTACAAAAAGGAGCAAAGGGAATAAAAGTGGATTATCAGAAATTGAGAAGAGTGGTTTGTAGAAAACAAGAAATTTAAGCCTCCATTAAAAAAAAAAAAATTAAGAAAAAGAAAGAAAAAATATATTCCCGGCAAAGGCCTACCCAGGAGAAGGGGATGAGTATGAAGGTAATCTGGGGTTTTCTAGGTACAGGTATAAGGATAACCTTGAGTTTGTCTTGGGCCTGTAAGTCTTGTATTCTAGTATTTAAGTGGAATTGACATAAGTTTAATTCATAAAAGAGGAAGAAATATACTAAACTCTTGCTAAAAGTTATTCTACTCAAGAATTCACTGGTTTTCTTTCAGCCAAGGTAAATGCATCTATGTTAGTTACATTCTGATATCAAGTTATTTGTAACATTAGAATGTTTGGTGAAAGAAACTCCACTGAAGTATTTACAATACTAAATATTCAGTTTCTGAAATAAATTATAAAACTATTTCTCTGAAGCTGCAGGATGTCGTTATCAAAATCCAATGATACAGGTTTTATTTTTTAAGCAATTTTTAACTTGTTGAGAAGCAGTGAAGATACATGTAATTATATAAGGCTAGTGAGTAGTAAGAAATTTGCCTACTCATGTGAGACATTCTCTTTGCCAAAGGAAATGGACTTACTTTAATATACATATATACATATCTGTATAATAAATGTATATGTGTATGTAGAGATATAAATATATTTTGTTGAATCATTTTTTAGTTCAGTATATGGACTATGTATTTCTTCTGTCTAAAAACATCTTTAATGAAAAGTAGAAATACCTTTTGATGGCATCGAAATACACATCTGCTCTGAGACGTGGTTATGTAAAACTGTCAGCTGCTTTTTTCAGTAGATCTGTATCTTTTGTGCCATTTGAGTCATATCTGGCACTAGTGGCAAAAATATTTTTAATCCGGTTACCTAGCTTCAGTTACAGCAACAGGGACTCCACAAAGAAAAGAATAAATAACTTCAGTCTACATATGTCTTGAAAATTATGTATTACTAGAGGATGGTGATTGATGAAGTATGAAACCTGATGAAATTCAGGATCCAGATCACATTTTTTTTTTTCCTCTGGTAAAGTTTATAATCTAGGAAACTGAGAAATAATTGCCTGAGAATAATGTGATATTTTGGAGAATACTTTCATGAAAATTTGTACATTATTTCTTATTTCATTAGCTCCGTTTTCTGATTAATATTCTCCAATCTGAATTAAGGTTTCCAGTTTAGGGGGGGAAAATGGAAAACATTTCCATTTCAGAAGTAACACAGTGAACATCAACAACTAAGCATCTCTGGCCAAACAGTAATTTTGAATAACAGTTGCAATATCTTGTTGAGGTTCAGAGGATGGACCATAAACTTGGAACATCCTCTGAAAGCAGCCTCACTTGAACACAGTGATCATGAAGAACCCTGTCAGGAAAATAGTGAGAGGTATCAAATCCTTTTAGAGCAAATGAGTGTTCTGTCAGGTCAGGAAGAAGGAGAGGCAGAAGATTAAGCTGGATGAGTGTAGGCCACAGGGGAAGGGTCTATTTCAAAGATTTTGAATGGGCTGAGGACTGTGCTGTTCAATGTCTGCTATAATCTGGCTATTCCATATACAGCCTTACTGTTCATGGCTTTCACAATATATGTAAAATCTTTGGCATTACAGGTCCTTTGTATATGCTGTTTGTTTGTATATGGCGGAAGCTAATTCTCTGGGTAACCGGAAAAGAGAACTGCTGCTGCAAAAATACAGAAGCTGTGCCCCATGTGATATTCTTAAAGACAGATTTGTTTCCATTGACACTTTATGTCATTATGCAGGACCTCTGATGCTACTAGGATTGTCTGATGGCTCTTGAGGGACATTTTATAGTTAAAACATTATCCGTGTTTTAAAAGGTTCTTTCAGTGGGAAAGACATAATTTGCATATGGGTATTTTATTTGTTCTCCTTGGTCTGTGTGGTCTTCACTGAAAAGCAATGCTCAGAGGGTTTTGGGAAGACTATATATTGTTTTATATACTGACTGAATAACTGATGGATAGATGGAAAACCCTGTTGTTGTGGGGTTGTACTCCAGTATACAAACAGATGGGCTGTATAATCCTGTAAATTAGGTCAGGCAAAAAGTTCACTTTGCAAGTGCTCCTGAATAATCCATTTCTTGGAATGTGAATCAGCTGTAACTCAAATTCAAGGAATTGTCACATTCCAGGTGCCAAATCTATTTGAAATAGTTTATTTAAGAGCATGATTGACTGTCTAGATTGGAGTCCTGAGGAAGAGCTGAAAAAAGGAACAAAAATGATTCAGAGTCTCTGGACTTGTCAGTAAACCTAGTAATTGGCTCAAAACAATATAGAACCAAGTTTGAAACAATCTTATAATAAAAAGTAGTGCTAACATATTGTCCTGCTGGGGCAAAATAGACCCAGGCTTATTTGTGATGCTGGCCCCCTGTTGATTGTCTAGGCTTCAAGTTTCTCTCTCTTGCCAGTGGTCGGTTTCACCTCAAGGAATGATTGAAGTGGGTCTGCTCTGGGAAGGCCGCACCCTCTCTACCTTCCAGGCTTTTGCTTTTGGGCGCCGGCAGACTAACCACCTGAGGACACGTGGCTTCCCCCCCCCTTCTCCTTGCTCCAGCTTTTGTTTTCTGGCAACATGCTGAGGCTCAGCTACCCTCTCTGCCTCGTGATTGCATCAAAAGCATAAATTGGAATTGTAGTTTCCTCATTTATTACTTCAGCGCTGATCAGTGAGTAAATCCAGCTACTAAATCAATTAGAGTCTCTGGGTTTTCCCGCCAACAGCCCTGCAAAGGGCAAAAAAAGTCCATCTTGTGGCTGGCAGCAAGCTTGCCGCTTCTCACCCTCCAATCTGGCCTGTATGTAAGGTTGGGATATTTGCATCTCTTTATTCCTTCCCTAAATTAGTTTAAAAGTGTTTTCTTCATGCCTTTTGTGTAAGTAATTCCTGACTGGGTATTCGAAATTTGGTAAATTGTAACTAGTTCACCATTTAGGGGTGTGTGTTTGTTTGGCGTGGGAATTCATGTAAATAAAGTTTAATATTTTCCTATTTCCTGCATATTAAATTTGAATATCCATAACACATATGACTTAGAAATCATAGTTTATTAATTATCAGCAATGCAGTACATATTAAATATTATAAATGTGAAGATGAGTTCTTAGGTGTTTTGGGTCTTTTTCAAAGTTGTCTTTCTGTACTCTTATATTTTCTGTTGCAGAGTTTTCTTCTGTATCTGTCTGTAAAAACAATGCAATGTTTTTTTCATCTCAGTTGTAGAAATAAAATTATGTCACCTATGTGTGCATTAGAATTACTGTCTTTGCCCCTAGTACTTAAGTGTGTTCTAACACACTTAAGATGTGTTTCAAATGCACAAATAATGACCAGTACAGGAATTTGCATACCTTCCCAGAAGTCCTTTGTTTAACAAGAATACAGTGACGTTTTAAAATCTCTTTGGTCTTCATATTTGCTTAAATTCCTTTATGCTGCTGTTAAAAATGAAACAAAATTAATAATCTATATTAATTTTGATATCCAGCCCGAGATTGTTAATAACCATGAAAATTGTTTATTAACATTAAATCTCACCAGGAAACTTATTTACAAGGTTTGAAATGTGTGGTTTGGAAATTTATACACACAGGGAATAGGCAAAACTGGAACACTTTAAGAGGTAGCTAGCAAATGCAAACGTTCTACTGGAAGAGAAGGGTTGTGTGGTCAATATACCTTTTACGATTAATTATCCCACTTAGCCACTAGATGGATGCAGGAAGCTCCTTTCTGCTTATGGCAGAAGGCAATTAGTAATTACAAGAGACTTTAAGTATTTACTCACAAAATATTATCAGACAGTACCCAAAGCACGTGGCGGGATTGCTATTGATGATCTCAAAGCCATTAGAGGCTTTGGAGTTTTCCCAGGCTCTTTTCGGAGGAAGCTGGGAGTCTGGCACAGTCTCTGACCTGATTCCTCTTAATTCCTGATTCAGCAGATGTCTTGCAGAGGGGCAGGCAGGATGCAATGCCATGTGCAGTCTTGGCACAATGTCCCGCTGGCTATGCAGGCCAATTGCATCCAGGCATTTAGAGCCTGTTCCTGGTCGTGGAGTTCCAGACAGTTCAGGATACAATGAGGTGAGGTAGTAAGCAAGCACAGATAGAATGACAAAGCACACCTTGTGCTACCTGCTCATCCCTTTTTATCAATGCAGCGCAAGACTGATGGGCCTTTGGACAGAGATTAGCCAATCAGGATGGTACTTTGCCAAGCTTGACCTGGTGAAGCCACGTCTTTTGTTTTCCTTTCCTGTGGTTGCTTCCCCCAGCACAGGAGTAGAAGCAGAGGAACATGTCTGGGCAAGCCATAGTCCTTAGACTCAGTGGCTCCAGGTTCTTTGTCCACTTTCCCATGATTAGGCCTACCACGACAACTGCATACTGCTTTTACCACTCAGTAGAATCGAGTTTACTTAGATTTTTGTGGCCCTCCTCTGGATCTCCTCCAACAGGCTCTAACCAGTTCTAACCAAATTCTAATATGTTAGAATTCTCATATGTTTCTAATATGAGAAATATGTTACTCATATTTCTTCTTTGATCTGTTCCTTCCAAAGTTGATACAGGGCTAAACTAAGAGCTCAATGAGTAGCAACATAATATGGCTAAAATCACACTAGGAAGCCAAAATTAAATCCTGAAAATGGACTGATTCAGTAAAGTAGTGTGTTTTTTAAGAACTTAGATCCTGGCTCTAAACTAAATGTGTCATCTGCAGATTTTTGAGTAGTGCTTAGACTCACATATCAGTTGTCAATCTCTCTGCCTGTCTGGAGCTGTAAAAGCATTTGACTGACAACCCCTGCTTTCTCTTTTACTGTCTCTTCTGTTGTCCCATCAATAAATGCCAATTTTTCAAGTTTAAACAGGAAAAGATGACATCTTATAAGTTAAGAGGTCATTTCATGAGCTTCTTTTTTTTTTTCTGTAGTGTATTTTTGTGTATTTTCAGAAGTAAACCACACACCCTTCACTAGATAATTGCAGCACAATTAAGAAATGGGAAATGTAATGTTTAGTTATTATAAGGAAAATTTAAAGACCTATGAGTCTGACATGTCTCTGAGGAAGCATAACCATATTTTACACTTGGAGAGAAAAAAAAAGAACTGACTGTATCACCCTAGAACTTCTGTTTGTTGTTATAACTTCTTAATATAGGATACTAGTTAGTTCTGTGCTCTGTAAACTGTTGAGTGTAAAGTTTACTCCCTCTAAAAAGTCTTGTAGGTTTTGTAGACACTCTGAGATAGCACGAGGCAAGGAAAGGCAAGTTCACTTTGGGACTTGGCTTAATGGCCTTGGCGATGTTAGGTCAGTGGTTGGACTTGATGAACTTAGAGGTCTTTTCCAACCAGAACAATTCTGATTCTGTAATTCCAAGTGATTACCCTCATGATGCTATCCAAGTAATGTTAAAGCAAAGTTCAAAGATCTTTTATGTGCTGAAATGCCAAATAGATTTGTACTTTTAACCATATTTTTTCATTACATACTGACCTTTTTTTTTTTACCCCAAAACCTTAGTAAAGAACCAAAAATAAAACCTGAATTGAATGCATTCTTTTCTGCAGGAGTAAATTAGAGAAGTAATTAAATGAGGTGACCTTACTTTCTTGTCTATTCAGACTCCTTGCTTGAATTCCAGAGAACCAATTTGCAAAACCATTTTAATGAATCTTGAGGTAGACATTGCTCCATATGAAAACCAGTTCTAGAAATAATGTTTTAATATGTCTGATGGAAAACATATTCTATTTCTAACAATAGCTCTTCTTGTCTATGTAATAAATTGCAGTATATATTCAGTAGTTAGGTCTCCACTGTAAATTTATTTTGTTTGGAAAAAAAATGTATTGTTTACCTAAGCATTCGGATAACCTGTAATAGTGTCATATTTTCTGTCAAACTTGTTATACAATAGTTTATAGAGAGAGAGTAATAAGATTTATATCTTCTTCTATTAGCTCTTCACTTTTTCACAAGGATTTATGTAAATTCTGTAGCAAGTTCTACAGATGTCATGATCTGAATGCCCAAGTCTAGCTCAGTGTCAGTGAACCAGTTGAATCCCCATATGTTCTGAGAATTTTTGCTGGTATCTGACTATATCCAGGGGACAGACCTTCACTGAGCTTTTTCTAGTCAAGATCTTTTCTTTCCTTGCCTTTCTAGACTTGAGGCATATCCCAGCCAGTTGCCATTTGGCCACAACAAACCAAGTAACTCCTTACCTCCATACTAGAGTTTAGGCCTGGATGTAGATAAGTCTGCATTGGGGGATTATTTCTGTCAAATGCGTGAAGCTGGCAACTCCCAACTGGCTGGAAGAAGCTAGCTATTTCTGCCCATCTTCTCCAGATGTTATTTATACTGTGGCATGGCAGTGATCCCAATCAGCTTGTCTTTTAATCTCAGAGTTAGTGACTGAGATTTTCATTATATGAGCCTGAGAAATGTGAATTTAAAATAAAATTTTAAAAAAGGGAAAAGGCTTCGCTAGGGTGATTAGACAGAAAAAAACATTTTCTATACAGAGATAACCAGAATTCAGTTAAGAGGTAGTGGATACTGTAAAAGAACGTTTGGTATCTTCTTACTCAATTTATTGTATTACTCAATGTATTGTTTTATTGTATCTGTTCATTTAGAATTTATGTGAATCCTTGGATAAGTATACTGCATGTTGGTACAGTGTTGTATGACTGAAAATAACCACTGGGCTATTTTGTTTACTTATGAGTATCCTTATTGTGCTCCTCTTCAAATATATTCATATGGTATGCAAAACATAATTCGCTTTCAGTTAGAGAAATTACTTGTTTGTTATGTCTTCAGACCGAAGTGATTAACTAGAGTTAATGGTTCTGCTCATCTTCCCAGATAGGATGGGGAAAGCGTTAATGATTTTGTAGCAATTTTATTTATAAAGAAGTGTGAATTTCCACTTTCCTTAACACTAGGGGAGATCAACAACTAGAAACAGCTTCAGCTCAAGACACCTTCTCTTTTAACCTCCACTCTGCAGGATTGTTTTGGAAGAATTTTATTAACAAGCTGTAAAACCACAAACAACAAATTAAAGGAAAAATTAGATGAGATGCACAAAGTAAGAAATCAGTTGTGCAGAGTTGTACTGATAACATCGAAGCTGACAGCTTTCTCTAATACCCCTTGAATATTAGGAGCATAAAAAGTAGTGCTGATAATATCAGCTCTCAGAAGGCATGGACAATCAGATGCTTGCCATCTAAACTTTACATCCACAATGTATGGAATAAAATCCGTTGCACTAATCTGTTCTCAAAAATCTGGAATTGGTTTGGAAAGCCAAATGTGTACTGCCAAATCTAGATCTTTTCTCTGTCAATTATTACTATAAATGTCTGGACTTAATGATCTGAAAGGTCTTATCTAATCTAAGTGTTTCTATGATTGTGTGGGAACAGAGTAATTGAAAATAAATCCTTTTGACATGGTGGGTGTTTGGGGCCAGGCTGAGTAGAACTAGAAGGTCTTATTAGGAGCATTTCTAGATCTGTGCCACAGCTAATGAAAATTTTTCATATACTGCACGAGTGAGGATATGAAACTCACTTCATAAAAAAATTAGGTGTTTTTATCCATTTTTCATTTGGCTCAGTTCATTGGTTTCCTACTCTGCACTACCACCTGTAGAGTATTTTATACCACAAACAGAACTCTTGATGAAACTCCTTTACTTGCTTTATTCTCTTGTGCTCTCTTGGAAAAAGGGAAGGCAAGTACATAAACAGGCTTATCCAGATGGGCTTTTATGGGCTCCACAGTGTATGGTCTTCTTTTGTGTAGTCTGAAATGTACTATAATTGTTACTCTTTTGCTCTTGGACTTACAGAGAGATTTTGTGTGATATACTATGCCTTCTCTTTCTCTATATGAGCAGAGAAGAAAGTATTTTCCACGTTCAGGGAAATTTAAAAGGTAGTAACTCAAGGTAAGCTGAAATTACTTTGAGTGCAAATATTTAAACACAAATATGAATTCCGAAGTGTCCTGCACCACATACTTAAGTAATTTCAGCCTTCACAGCCTGAATTTGTGTTGAGGCATTGTGTTCAGAAAGCTGTCAATGCAAATGTGTTTACAAAGCTGATGTGAATGCAGATTGCAGTAATATGTCACAAAAAAGAAGTGGAAAGCAACAGCTTAGTCTAAGATGATTTCTTAACTCTGCTTTCAAAATGTAATGTTTAAATGTCGAAATGTGAAATCACGATTTAGTTTGAGAGGTTTGAAGTTCTGAATTGTATGTTTAAATAATCTTTAGTGTATTTTCCTGGGTTTTGTTATAGTTTAAAGAAAAAAAAAAAAAGAAAAAGTTTAGGTGACAGAAGTAGATTTTCTTCCACTTTTCATGTCAGAAACTTAACCTGTTTTGATGATCTGAAAAGGAGTAGTTAACTGATCAGATTCATGTGATTCCTTTGATTTACGCTGTTAGAAACCAGTCTTCCTGACATGCTGGTTTGATGCACTTCCCACAACAGCTTGTAAGAGATAAGGAAGCTGTCAGAAAGATATTGGATGCTCAGAGACTGCTTTTGAAGATACCCTTGAGCTGGCAATTAATGAGATGCTTTTGTTTAATAACTTATCTTTCAGTGTAGATAGATGCTATAGTTTTGTTTTGTTTTGTTTGCAAACTACTGGACTAAGTATGACTTTGTTTGCTAGCTGTAGTATAAGAACCACCCTACCATCAGAGTTAATTCTTGTTTTGTGTGTTTTGCTTGTTTTTTCCTTCCCCCCTGCCCAGTATCTTCTTTACAGTATGTTAGAGATAAATAGCAATGTTTTGTTATATTTTTGAAAATTCCTAAGATGCCCACATCCTGCTTTTAAAGCTTCATTCATCAGCATTTGAGAGAAACATACTCTTAATAAGCATTTTTTGAGCATTCTTCAGAAGTATCAGCATTAGCCAGTAGGAGATGTAGTTTGCTTCTCTGACTTAGAACGGCAGATTTACATTTCTCTTTTTAAAACCTGCTAACCATTATCACTTTCTCTTTTTATTTTTTTTCCCTTTGTGTCCTTTTCATAGAGCACATGTGCACAAATAACAGTTTTTATGGTGACTGTGTATCAAACTGCCTAACTATTCTGCTCTATCTGAAATGGAGACATGGCCTCTGGTTTTAGAAAGGAAATTCATTCTCTGAAATGATAGGTCAATATACAGCATCCTTTGGCTACCAGATAAGTTCACTTTAGTTGTCATAATGTACTATGAACATCAGCTGAATTTTCACATATAATTATGAAGCCTGAACTAGTGGCTCAGTTATAAAAAACTCCCAAACATCTGTCTCCAGTTTCCAGAGAATTGCCCTAATATCATGTCCCCCTCTCCATTGGAATTCCAGACCTTGCATATGATATGAGATAATTCTCACTTATTAACATGGAATATAACAGGTTTTTTTACACTGGAAAGTATTGGTATCTAAATATTAAAAGTCTTATTTTGATCTCTAGGTATTCTCAAGACAATGTCTTTTGTTGCAATGATAATACCATAGGAGATAAAACCAAAAACATCAATCTTAACAGAGTATTAATTCATAAATTTTATTATGATCACCAAATCTCAATATATTTAATCATTTTTAGTGTTAATTAGTCTATGAGAATATCCATCTTGAATACTTCTTTGGTGTGATTAGATGAAGTTCATATAAGGTTTAATTGATCTTACGGAAATTCCTATTGTGGGAACAAAGCTGTAAGTACTGGAGCAGCCACTGAATGGTCTATTAAATATAATTTGGATTATTCAAAAAAATGAAAACATTTGTTATTCTTTAAAAAAATAAGAATGTTTAAGAGAATTTTGAGCAACTACCTGTTTAAAACTTTTTTGGATTCCTGCAGAAATTTGGATAATTGTGTGGCTCTTGCGGTATTGTTAGGCATGACTAATAATGAGGTGTGGGAAACAATAAGAAAGAATATTGTCATAGGTTTTCTGTTGTTTTCCAGGGATGTCTATGCAAACTGCTTTCAAGCTTGCTTTACACATCCATTTGACAGCTATTAATATCAATCTTTATTAGATTCCATTTTCCTTCTTATTTCTTATTCAGTTTTTCGGATTTATATTAAAATTTCATACAAATATATGTTTATATTAGCCTTTATAGTACAAATCATAATTTACATTTTTCAGCATTGCATAACACTATTTTGGTGGCTAAGCACATAGTGGGATAACTTGAATGATTAAAGACCAAGTGCAGCACTGCTACTTTGGAACTTGGTCCATTGTAGCCTGTCTGCTTTTTTGTTTGTTTGTTTTTTAAGGTGGTGAGGTTTTTTATTATTATTATAATATCAGATTGCTAAGGAAGTAGGTCTTTAGAAGAAAAGAGCACAAGGAATTTCTTCATTGCATGATTCGTGTCTACTGAGGCTTCACTGTATTAGTGAACTCTATTTATGCTTTAGCTGAGTGTCCTACCAAGCTCTACACTGGAAAAACACTGTGTAATATACTAGTTTAGCTGATCAGTATACCTACGAATTCCGTCAACTCCAACTGCTTAGTGGTAGTGTATGCCCTATGTATTGGCATCAAAGTAGTCTTCCAAAGAGTAACATTTAACACATTTCTTTCTAGTTTGACTGTACTTTTGTTTGATTAGGAGATACTCAAAAAAACAGTATCCATTGAAAAATAGTACTGCATTTCCATCTGTTTTTGAGGAATTTTCTTCTTACATTAATTTCCTGTATCAAAGTCTGCCTAGGATATCCCACTGTTCATATAACAATTCTAGTTTCTTATCTATCTTTCTTTGTATACTTGCTGAGACTCTTTATCTGTCCATTAGAATCTGTACTGCAGCAGTGAGCTTTTCTACTGATTTCAATGATCTTGCCTTGCTTGTCAGAAGTCTTTTCCATCATCATTAACTTTTGAACTAATTTTGAAGATTGCTTTAAAAAATAGTACACCCTCTGTTTACTTTGCATGGATTTGCAGAATTTAGGATTTAATGACTTCTGAATACTTGTATTTGAGGGGGGAAAAAAATCAAGTGGATAGCAATCAGGTCTTCTTTTCAAATTACTTTCTTTTAGAGACTGAATAGGAATGATTGCATTATTAGGGCTACCTGGAAACATACAACCCTATTTTCAAATAAAACGTATAGGAAATGGGGACTGAGAAATTGACTGTAAATTTGGTGTAAAACTGTATCAACCATAAATCGACTGCGAGTAGTGACATGACAAGCTAGTCCAGTGAAGAACTTATGCACAAAACAATATAAGCCAAGCTAAAGGCTGTCACTTATTTTAAATACACTTAAGTTCCCTTCTCCTGTTATTGCATAGTTATATTGCATATGATCTAGGAACCAAACAAGTTCTTTCTAAGCTCGTAATCTTACCTTTATACTTAACATTATGTTTAGCCCATTTGAATTTTCTGTCCAATTTACTGGTCTACATATATATAGAGGCTACTTGTCTGTGAATTAATACATCTATGGCCAACAAAAAAGTGTTTGGAAAAAAAAATCATAGGCATAACTGCAATTTATCAAGTTTTCCATGCAAAATTTTTTCCCATTTATTCTTCTGGTTAATGTGAAAATGGAGTAGCATTTCTACTGAATCTAGAAACTCTATTAAACACAAAACTCTTATAAGTATCAATAAAAAGAACTTACTAAGTAAATATATAAAGAGACATACCTAAAATGTATATGAATACTATAGTTTACAGACAGATGCAATATAATGTGTTGACCTCCTCAGTGTGCTTTTTTCAAAGACAATTTACAGATCCAATGACCTGATCGCATTTCATGTAATAAAAACTACATTATAAAAACCTGTTCATTTCAAATTCAGTTTGCAACACATTGGAAGGCACAGTTCATCTTTCTCTGATAAATTGAATAGAAAAGACAAAGAACTGGGCAATGATCCTGTGAAATACACTCTGACTCACTCTACTGTGTGATACTGGATTTCATTTAAAGTATTTCTTGAGATTTGCTGAGATAATAAAACAGAGTGCAAGCTACTGATCAGCTGCTAGTTATTCTACTTAAGTTCAACTGACTTTCCACAAATTTGTCTTTGGTTTACACTTTTTATTACTTTCAAAGAATAGTAGAATCATAGAATGCACTGGGTTGGAAGAAAATAAGAAACTATCCAGAACTGTTATTTCCATGGTTTACTGTTGCTGTTTATCTAAGCCTCTGTGGTAGTTTTTCCTCTCATGTAATTTTTAGAAGAAATTCATCTAGCCTGAAAAGAGTTCTTCTTTCAGGATGCTGGATGGTTCAGATTTAAAGCATTGCATTAGCAGGTTGGTAACATACTAAATAACCCTAGTAAACACGATCCTCATTTCTTTTGGCGAGATGTCTAATTTTGAACTAAGAGTGCAAAGTATAGCTTCTGCTTTTGAAAGGACTTGACTAGGAATTACTTTTTAAATTTTCTATACACATTCAAAAGATTGCTATTAATGTATATTAAAAATGCTATTGTATTATCTCCTGTTCACTGTCTATTCATGTCTGTGTTAGGACTTTGTATTGCCAACTGCTACCAATGTATTTTAAAAAGAATATTTTACTGATTTCTACAAAGAGTAAAGATAAACCTGCAAAGTAGATCCACAGAATGTAAGAAGAGTTCTGGGATCTTTGGAAAAGAATTTGAAATGGTTTGTTTGTTTTTTAAAAGTATTAAAGAGCATTATTAAATAGGAAAAAATACATTAATGCAATGTAAAGAAAGCTGTCATGTTTCACAGTGTCAATTCTGATGTGTACATTAGATACACAGAAAACTATAAAATGGCATTGTTTGCAATATTTTATGGTTTCTACATGAGTATGTGACATATATTACCTTATAAAAATAAGCAAAACTTATAATTTTCCTTCTCGTATTTATCTAGACTATCAATAATACAGACTCTGTTAACAGAATTTAAAACCTTTAAACCTATACATTTACAGCATTACAAGCCATGTGAATGTAAATTTTCAATATAAATTTATCATTGAAACAAAAGAAGTATAATGAAGCAACATAAAACATCTTATGCCAAAAAGACCCACTCAAAGTGAGGTTGCTAGTCTTAGTTTTAATTAGAAAATAATTCTTTACCAACCATTCAGTTGCCAAGTAAGAGCAACACATTTTACTGTAAGAAATATCACTTGAACTTAGGCAAATGACCATTTGGTTTACCAAGACTATGGAAACTTTCATATTTTAAATTTCAAAGACAATCTGTCTATAAATTTTCTAATCCAAATAAAGCCTTGGGTATTGTAGTACATTTTAATGTATTCCATCCAGATGTAACAGTGTGGCTGAGTTTATTTCAAAATTAATATAGTTTATTAATTTTTATATTAATATATTTACTCTCACTGAGTAACTTCTTTTTAATCAGGTTCTTTGCACACGGTCATGAAAATATTACACAAAGGAAAAAACAGAGGATCTAGAACACTTAAGAAATAACTGGTATAATACAAACATTAAACTATTAGAACTGGAAGAGAGGTCCTTGCAGTCAATTATACCACATGCCCACTAGAGGGACTCAAGAGGCTTCTTTCTGCTTAAGGCAGAAGGCACTTGGATTTAGTTGCAAAGTTTTACAGATAATTTCTTACAGAGAGGCTTTTGAATGTTTACTCACAACAATAGTATCTCCAGACTCCCAGAGCTAAATTATAGTTTCCAGACAATACCCAAACACTTGAAGGGACTTCTGTCAGTGTCTTAATAGCCATTGATGCTTCTGGATCTTCCTAGGCTCTAAGAGAGTGCTGGGAGAGAGGCAGATGATNGATTGCAGTTGCCTCCCCCAAAAGCAAAAGGAGGGAGAAAAGAAAACATGTCTGGACAAGCCAGGACATGTTTATGCCTATTTTAACCTTCCACACCACCAGATTTCAGGAAAACTGTTCCTTCCTTCAGGAGACTTGTTCTACCTCACTGAAATTAATGCCATTTGGAAAATGGTTTCCTTGAAAGAGCAAATAAATGCTTAATAAAGCAACCAGACCTATAGGAGGAAGGGTTGTTACATTCAGTGTGTTAGGCGAGTGTTTGATCAACACTTGGTCCCTTTGAAGTGCCATATTTTTATACCTGAGTAGATTTGTCAGGAAGATCTATTGAATTATCTGATTCATATGAGTGTGCTCAGTTATCAAAACAGTAATATTATATACAGTTTCTGTTTGGGTTGGTGTGGCGTTTTGCACAGTAATCCAAATGGCTATAGCTAGGTAAATTATCACAGGTGAATAAATATATCACAAAGAAGCAAATGAGAATTTAAGTTTCTGTTGTTTGTTGACAACTTATGATCTCCAAAAATCAGTGGAAGTCATGTAGATGTATTGACTGAAACTCATCTGAAGACTTCTTTCCAACTGTGAAATATAATTTTCAGTGAGACCGTCAATGTAACAGTTGTGTTCAATGACTCATTTCACAGACACCCATGTGAGATGCCACAAGCAACAGTAATCTCCTCCTAAAGCAGAGTTTATTTTTGTCTTTTTGAGAGTAATATTGTCTGATCAACTCAACATGCTAGTCTTGGATGACGCATCTCCACAAACGTTTTCTCCATATATGCTTTGATATATTTAACATAGTATATACAAATTATGCTAGCAGACTTCTATTGATTTCTTTTTTTGCAAATGTATTTGTGTTCTTCTCTCCACCTCAGTTTGTGTAAGTCATGCCAACCTCCACATTTATACTAAGAAACTAACAGGCTCATTAACTAACAGATCTGGCCTTGAGCAGTGACACAGCCCTGTTAAGTATACAGATTGCACAGTCACTGTTACGGTTTTGTCACGGACTTATTTGCCTAGACTACAGTGCTCATTTGTGATTCACAGTGAGCAGCTACTCAACTATTCACAAGTATACAATTTAAAGGCAGCCACCTGGTTTTGTATATCAAAGCATTTAGCTGTACAGAAGTCATCTCCTCCACACTACTGTGCATTGAACACAGAGTGACTCCCACTCTGTTTTAAGTAGATATAGTTCATGCAGACATCTATTAGTCATGGTGTAGGTTATCAGTTCTGAAAATTCTGTGTTTGTCCTGAGTTTTGACTTATTTGAAATAACATTGATTTTCGTAAGAGGAGGATTTTAATTTTTCCATGGTAACCTAATCAGTTTGTTCCAAAATCTAATCTTGACATTTCCAATAATATCCTGGCTATTTTGTTTCTTGGTTCATGCTTGAAACAAGGGCAACACCTTCACAGTGTTTGGTATCAGCCAGCAGATGGTGCAGTATTCCCTTCCATTTATTAGGCTCTGCATGGCTTGGAAATGGTTCATTTAGCATTGGGTTCACCTGCAGTTTACCTTTGAGGACCTTTCAGCGTTATTGAACATTGTCTCAGACCATGACTGAAAAGTGTGAAGTAACTTCAGAGCTATATTCCAGGACTCTTGGAGGCCATGGGACAAAGAATTTCTGGTGGTTGCCCTCCTATTCTTAGACAGTCCTTAGCTCCAAAACTGCTCTTGATCCATCCTCCTTCTTAGGCATAGGCATTTAAAATGTTTTATGTTTCCTCAGTATTTTTCCTGACGTTAGTGAAGAGGCACACATTGTAGCCCTGCTTTCTCCAACTTGTCTTAGGAAGATTTGATTGCGCAACTTCTTTGTTGATAACATGCAACAGTTCCTGGCCCAGATATTCAGCATTCATGGCAAATGTCTCAATATATTACAGTACCTTTCTAGATTCTGGATGTTTATCTGCAGATATTTAGACATGGTCTTTCTGGGAAGAACCAAACAAGCCTTCTGTGCTGGTGAATCAGAATTCCCAGATAACTGTACCACTAAATCACTTAAAAAGTTATGGGATGACCTTGAAGAGCTGTCAGTCAGACATTCAGTTATGCAATCGCTTTGTCAGTATATGCCACCAGCCTCTTGCAGCTTTGTGGTACTTTCTGAAAATCCCTTGATCTTAAACATTACTAAAGGTTTAACCAGTTTCCCCTTTAAGAAAACTTGTTAATCAGTACAAAGCTTGATCTTATTATGTGGGTCTGAAGAAGCCACAAGATAGGTTAGACACTTTTTATACATGCTTGACTTCACCTTCTGGGAATGTGGTTTTTTTCTAGTGTCTATAATGCATTTCAAGAGAGCAAAGAATTCAGATTTTAAAGAGCTATACACATCTTAAAATGTTCCAGTTACTGGAGTAACTATATCCCACTTCAGGAAAAACAGGTGTATTTATACATTTTACCAAATGTAATATTTTAAATAGCATTAAATAGTACTGTGATGATGCCTTTTTACACAAAATACTGTCGATATACCTATATTTCCAAAATGTGCTGGGTGCAAGGTAAACAGTTTCTTGAACTCAGTTAAAATTTGGTTTGTTACTTAGTTACATTAGCTCTGCAGATACACAATTAGAAGTCCTGACTAAATAGGTCACCTTTACACATATTTTTAATTTAATTAAGCTTAATCAGTATGAAAATCAAGTTCATTCAGAACTCCTATTCTCATGCTTCTAGGAAGTGGAACAATGTCCGGAAGTTTGCACATCTTACTTAGATTTGCGATTTGATTTTTAAAACAGAATAGTTTAAGTCTGGCAAGAGGCTGATTAAATGTCAGTGTTTTGATTTTTAAATTGATATTATTGTGCCGATTTCCTTTTAGAAGTAAGTTCAGCAAATGTGCAGATGGTAATGACTTGCTTTGCCATATTTTATGTAACACAATTTATTGTGACAAATTGTTTTCTCGTCTGAACCATATGATAAATCATTTAGATTTTTCTACAGGCATTTAGAATATTGTAGATCTCTGCTTCTCTGTGTCCATTGGGTTAGTTGTGGAAGACATATAACCAAGTGTGGCAAGCTTAAATTAATCCCAAATTACATAAAACTTCCCACCAAGCTTCTATGAGGAGTATTTCTCTTTCTGATAGCTCAGATAACCCTGTTCAGTGAGCAGAAACTTTTATTTAGCTACAGTCAAGAATTCCTAAGTAGGCCAGTGTGGCACATGGCAGTCCTAATATGGCATGAACAGAACCAGAATGAGTCACTGGAGTATGAACTGACCTGTGGCAAATATTTTCCTGCTGAAAAGCTCTGCTCAGGGAGAATGTACAAGGTAGGACCCAGTCCACTGACTGAGTGAGAGCAAGTCTTGTAGGAGGACTTGGATGTAGAGGCAGAGGACTGTTCTCACTGCTGACACTTTTCCTCCCTGTAATGGAAGGGGTAATTAATTAATGCAAAATGATATTTTTCCAAAATTAATATTGTTTATTAATTTTGATATCCAAGGGTCTCTCCCCCCTCGACCATTAATTTTAATAATTGGTTCTTCGCACAGTCATGGAAACATTATGCAAAGGAATAACTAGATCTAGAAATAACTAGCAAAAATATATAAACATTAATTGAACTGGAAGAGAAGGTTCTTGTGGTCAATATACCACTCTCGGTTAATTGTACTTCTTGCCCACTAGATGGACTCAAGAAGCTCTTTTCTGCTTATGACAGCAGGCATTGGTGAATTACAAGAGACTTTAAGTATTTACTCACAAAATATTAGACTCCCGACTCCCCAAGACTAACTACAGCTTCAGACAGTACCCAAATGCCTTCAGGGAATTCTGTTACTGCCTTGTCAGCCGCTGAGACTTCTGATTCTTCCCAGGCTTCACAGGGTGCTGGGGAAAGGCGGCAGACTATCTCTGACCTTGTCCTGATATCCCTGGATAATCTGTGTATCTCCAGGACTTCCCATCTTGGCAGGAGACTTTCAGATGCAGGCAGGATGTCTTGCGATGTGCAGTGTCAGCATGGTGTCACGCTGGCTATGCAGGTCAATCGCTTGGAGGCATTTAGAGCCTATTCCTGGTAAACTGGAGGCAGTGGAGTTTCAGGCAGTTCAGGATACACTAAGGCAGTGAGCAACAGCAGCAGGCAGTAGCAAGCATGAATATGGCGTCAGAGCACATTGTGTTACTTGTTCATCTCTTTTTATCAATACAACCTAAGACTAATGGGCCTTTGGACACAGAATAGCCAATCAGAATGGCAGTTAGCCAAGCTTGGCCATAGGCTTGCTTTATCCAAAATTGGGAAAACACAGGCCTTGCATGAGGCAGGCACAAGCTAAGCATCTGTACCTTGTTTACCACAGGAGGAAAACAAGTCTGGGCAGGCCAGAGTCCTTAGACTCAGTGGCTCCAGCTTCTTTGTCCTCTTTCCCATGGTTGCTTCACCCCATAACAGAAGGAGGGAGAGCAGAAGAACATGTCTGGGCAAGCAAGGACATGTGTAAGCCTATTTTGGTCTATCCAGGCCTACCACAACACTCTCAAATAAGCCTAATTTTTTATATGAACTTAATGAACTTCTCCTTTGAAGCTCTTGGAGAAGATTGTGTTGCTAGAGTCCATAAAAAAAACTTCTATCAACTTTCCTCATCCGGCATTGTATGTATTACCTAAAGTCTTCTGTGAAAATGGTGTTCCACAGTTCAGGAATTTTTATGGCTTTCAGAAGATTCAAGATGGTAGCAGTTAGAAAACAGAATTACAAAAATTAAATTTTAAAAACTGTTAAATTTTGTTCATGGCTTTAAAAAATATTTATTCAAGAAAATACCCACATGAGAAAGCAATCACTTGTAATACTGCCTATGTTGTTGACCTTTGCCTGAGGCTGGACCTTTTATAATTCAGACCAGACTGAAATAATAACCACCTTTCTTATCTGATTGAAGAGTTGTCAAGATGATTTGGCCTTAGTATTAGTCAATGCGGTTATCAAAAGCTGCAGTATTAAAAGTTGCAGAAGTAATTTACAGTTTTTATTTTTATGCCTTTTACACACTGGTAAATCATTTAATCATCCAATTTCAATTCTTCACAATATTCCATAATTTCTGTCATTCTGAGTAATACTTTTAATTTTAAATTGTTTTGGCCTGTGATAATATACCAAGCAGTATCATTTCTCCTAATCCCTAGGGCAATGCACCATTAGCCTTTCTGCTTATTCTACAGTAACCAGCTTTTAATTCATGAAAGGACTCCATTTTGCCTCCTATGGCTACTAACTTAATAATCTTCTGAAAGGGACTCTCTTGAAAGCTTTCCCAAATCTTAATTCAATATCTACTGAGCCAGATATCCTTTACCTATTATTTTTCTCCTCTTAAAACTGTGGCTTAGATTGCTTTCAACAAGCTAAATCTGCAGAGTACAGTCTACAGATTTCTGCTCTGTGTTCAGCAAGCTTGTTTTATAGAAGAGACGTGTAGAATCTTTAATTTAGCATTGTGAGCCAGCTTCTCAGTTCTTGCTAAACTTTGTAAGACAACCAAATAAGTCACAAGGCTTTCTCCGTATAAGATTCTGATGATATTTCTTAGAAGCATAAATTCTTTTCTTAAAATCAACCTGAAAAGTAGGCTGTTACCATTAAGTGAGTTATTCAAATCCTGTGTGAAATCAATAAGGTTAACTGTATGATAAGAAATGAGTTAATAAACTGTGGGCTATGTCTTTGTGTTTTGTTCAGTTTTCCTTGCTTAAATCTATCAACAAATATACAGTTACATCTTGGGATATTAATAAAATACGAGGGACTAATTTTTCCAGTATTGGTGGTATAGGAATAAAACCTAAAAACCTGAAGATTGGAACAGGTTTATGATATGTCCTTTTTCTTTTTTTTTTTTTTTTTTTTTTTTTTGGCTATGATAATGTTCAGAAACCCCATTACAATACATTTTTGGAATTTGTGAACAAAACTGTGGCATAACATGGAACTGTTGGAGTGGGNTGGAGGGAACCATCAGTAACACCTTTACTTTGCTCAGAGTAAAGGAGTAATAAGAAACAAAATGCAGCTCTTCCCTGATCAGACCATCTTTGAAATTGCATAACAACTCCAAAGTAAGATATTAGTGTGGACTCACGTTTATGTAATTTGAAGAAGTAACTCTTCTTTTCTGTAGTGGAGAGTGAACAGAGCACCACTATTTTATTCTGTTTATTATGACCATTCTGCCCACTTTTCTGCCTAGACATAAATGTCAAGAGTCAAGAGCTGTAAGTAACAGCCTCAGAATGCTTGTGATGCAGAAAAATCACTACTCTAATTTGCCTTGGTGACATTTGGTTTCATAATTTTATTATATTTAAAAAAAAATTGTGTGTGAAAATGCAAATGATAATGCTTAATGACATGTTTTATAAGATTCCACAATTTCTATACCCATAAAGCTGCCAGTTTTTTACTATGTGTACATTTGAAACTTATGAGAAAATTGGATGGATGAACAACTGCAGTGCATTACACTGTAGAAGGTTTTCTGGTATTTTATGCTATGGCTTAGTAGAACAAAATAAATCTTCAGATAATTGTATTTACCTTTTCTCACAGACTCTTTTTCATGTGTGCCACTGTCCTGATGTCCCAGTTTATCTCATTTTCTGGTTTGTGTTATTTTTATTAAAACCAAAGAATTTCAAGTTGATTTGACAGACAGCTTTGCATGAATAATTGGCAGAGAGATAGGAAATTAATGCCAAAACCCCAAAAAAGCAATTACTTGTCCACTAGCTTTCCAAATGGGATATAATCAGTTGGCAGTCTCTCCTGATTTACCTTCACAATTAATTACTGAAAAATAATGCATTGCATTTTGTCTAATGCAAACATTATTTGAGGAAAAGAGTAGTTTTGGTTTTTTTTTAAAAAGTCAGTTTTATATTAATTCTATACTGACATCACTGCATTATATGTGTTTTGTTGGGATGGGTGAACTGCAAAGAGTTTAAAATGAAACCCATATTTCACAAAGTAAGTAAATGAACCTTCCCCAAAGGTAGTGGTAGAGTCTTGCAGTAATCCTGTTGTCCTTCTCCCTTCAAACTCTGTCTTGGACATGGGGGTGATTCCTCTCTACCTAGCCTCCTCGCTTTGCCTATTACTGGGGCAGTATTTTCCTCTTTGTTTTCCTTTTTCAGAGAATAGATGTCCACTGGTGTATCTAATGAAGTGTCTGTAAAATGTAAAGTTTCTTCTTCACAACCATAATCCTTTGTGCATTCTGTAGTGAAAAGAACAGCTTCTTGCTGGTGCCTAAGTGTAGCTGTGGGAGATTTCTCAGATACTGCACCTGAGGTTGAAACTTAATCTACCACAGGACTATGGACCCCTAAGGAGTCATTAATTCCCATTCACTTCTTGAAGCAGATGTATGTAATACATATAATACTGCATTGTGCCCAGGTGGATGAGAAAGCCAATGGCATCCTGACTTGTATTAGAAACACTGTGGCCAGCAGGAACAGGAAGGTGACCATCCTCCTGGATTCGGCACTGGTGGGGCCCCATTTTGAGTATTGTGTTCAGTTCTGAGCCCCTCACTAGAAGAGGGACATTGAGGTTCTGGAGCATGTTCAGAGAAGGGCAACAAGGCTCACGAAGGGCCTGGAGCACACGACCTATAAGGTGTGGATGAGGGAGCTGGGATTGTTCAGTCTGGAGGAGAGGAGGCTGTGGGGAGACCTAACTGCTCTCTATAACTACCTGAAGGGACATTGGAGCAAGGAGGGGGGCAGCCTCTTCTCCTTGATGGCAAGTGACAGGGAATGGTTTCAAGCTGTATCATGTTGGTGGCTCATAATTGCTAGTTAGTCTGGTCAATTCTTTTTCATGTTTTACTATATCGCACCAATTAACTTCTATACTGTGGCAGAAATCTTTGCTATTAGTCTGTCACTTGAACAGTGCATGCCATTGTAAGGCCTATATCTCATAATACAGGCAGGTTTTGTTACCCTGATTTTTGTTGTATGGTACAGTGACTCTCTTCTATATTGTCAGTATCTACCCGATCTGCATTATCAGATCTAAATCAAGGCAGTACAATTAAAAAAGGTTTATGAAAATGCTAAAATAGGATCTCCTCCTGCTACAAATGTCCTAGATCATCTTCTGGAAGGCACAGCTTAGAGGCTGTTAGAGATTCACACATATAGTTGAGAATCTATTTCTTAAAAGTATTTAGGTTGTATTTATAGGAAGAGATTTCAGATTTTTACCTTCTCTCTACCCAGGCAAGAGTTTGCACAAATTTATATCTTCCTTCTCCTTTCCCCCATTTCTCATGTAATCATTGATCCTTTAGTTATTTAGACTATAATATGATCTTGTTGCTCATAATTAATTTTCCTTACCTCAGTAACTGTAGTAGGATTAAATTGTCACCTTCAGATGTGGCATCTGAGAAGGAAATGTTTTGGTTATCATATGCAGGACCATTACCATTGCTAGCAGCAATTGGTCTGCAGATAATATCTGTGGAGTATGTCTGCTGTAATGACATCAATTTGAGTAATTGATTTTCAATAACATTATAGAGGTCTTGATCATATCCAGTTCTAGCCATTTTTGCTTACAGCAGATTATAAATGGACTGGTTTTGCCATATTGTCATATAATTTTGATCAAACCATTTCTGTTTCAGTCACACTTCTCATTCATAAGCATCAAATATGAGACAAAAGTAAATGGATGCATTTTATTATGAGTGTTTCCCCATAATTTTTTAAGATTCCACATGGATGAAGCAGCGGTGTTGGCTGAGAGAAAGCAGTGGAAAAATGAGGGAGAAAGGCAAATGAGGCAATTAATCTGCAGGGACTGCTGCTTTTTGAAGCTATATATAGAAGGAACCTCACTGTGCAGACAGGAATAATAGCTAATTGTCAATCGTATGCCCTTAAAATGAGAAAGAGTTTAGAACTACTACTACTTTATGGTGTGCATCATAGTTGGGAACCTATTCATATCATGTTAAATATGTCTGTGTCTCAACTTTATTTAAAAGAACAATAGGACATCCAAATGTAGAGAATCCTATGGAAAATTGAATTATGTCTTGCTTATATAAACTGTAATAGAAAAGCATTACTCTTGTATCTAACATGCAGGTCACATGGAATGTAGTAAATTCAAATGGGTTATCTATGTGACATTTATGTATTTTGGGATTTTTTAATACGAAGCTATATTTCAGAAATTAATTCAGATCATCATTACAGTACCACTCTGAAAACATTACTTATTATTGCTTATTTTAGTTTATCCATGAGAGACAATTATTTTCATTTTATATTTAACTTCTTGTGAGAAGGCAAATATCTGGGGAATGTGTTTAAAGGATCTAAAATAAGTTTGACAGTTTTAACTAAGTTAAAAGATTTCTGTTGGGGTATTTTTCTAGTGTCGTCCATGTCATTATCTGTATAAGTCTGAATATCTTTCATTTATTTTATGATATATTATTTTATCATTTCATTGAAGAATACAAAATATGGTTACCACTTCCCTCTCTCTCTCTCTATTTTTTTTTTTTTTTTAAATGAACACAAGTAATAATTTAGACTAAAACTCTTCCAACATAGAATCTCCGTAGTGTGAGCTTTTGTGGTACATATTTGTGCTGGCTTGAGGCTAATTGGAATATGTTACTGAGAGAAATTAAATCCTTAGCTGTGAGAAGAAAGAAAAACAATAACAACAGTAATCTATATCTCTCATTCTTCTGCTGAGAAACACAACTAGTCAAAATATAGATAAGGTTGTTGTTCTGCTCCTTCACTCTGGCGGTCTGTGCTTGCTTTCTGCCTTAACTCTAATCCAACCTAACCCTTTATTTCCTCTAACCTCCTTGTCATCTTTTTGACATCTCACCTCAGATCTCTCCAGATTTATCACGTGAGATATACAGGGATTGATCTGGTTATTTCTGAAGGGAGAGAAAAAGCAGGGAAGGGGGAGGGGGGAGGTTTGGGTTGGGAACCCTGGCAACCTGATTGGTTTTGGAGGGATTTTGTGTTTCTGTATTACTTTTAACTTGTATATAATTGCATCGTGTATATATATATGCTTGTAAATTGTGCTAAGCTGTAAATATAGCTTCATTCCTTAACTTCCAGCTGGCTGAGTCAATCTGGGTGATTTAATTGGTGGGGGGGAGCAGGTAACTCCCAATCCATCACAATACTGAAAGATAATATACAACAAAATAAAAGACATTTCTTGCTGTAAAGCTTGTGGGGATTAAATGCAGCAGCAGAATTGAGATTTGAACCATAAGTACCATAAGCAAAATTACCATATAAAAAACTTCATCTAAACAAGTCCGGAAATATAATTGAAGATTAAAATTAGCATTCCATTGTGACAAATACAAGAAATTAAAAACTGAAATGCACACCTTGAAGGAAACCGTGAAGGAAAGTTGAAAGAAGTCTTGGAAGAAAAGTCCAAAAGGAAGTTCAGAGCTGAGACTATTCAATAATGTTTCTGATTTTCTGTTTCCATTAACCTAGAAAATAGAGATGAAATGACTAGTATATAATGGAAAACAAATCTTAAAAGGAGCTATTATTTTATCAAAGAACCCTTACAGAATCTTTACAACACTTACAAAAATGCTTCTTTGTCCTTACCGAACCAACAATTCCAGATTTTCTTTTAGTATGCCTAATTTTAATGCTTTAGATAAGGACATTAAATGAGTACATAAACAGTTAGATGTAGAATTTCCAGAAGATCAAAATCAATTTTCAGATAATTGTATAAAAAACATAGTATTATGTGATCAGTTGTGTGAAATGAGATGGAAAACTCAGCTTATTTATATATCTTAAGCACTACCTTCTAAAACTCAGATTTGCCATATAGATTAACGGATTACATTAAAAATTATTATTTAAGAAAGTCCAGTGGCATCCTTATTGGCAACTTTCTATACCTTATGTTTTCTCAACTGAATTGCTTTCTTTAATCTAGCAGGCAGATTAGCCACATATTTGCTGTTTACCACCTAGACTCTGCGTGAGTTTTCATTAGCTCATACTGAGACTTCCCTCTCAATATGAACTGCTTCACAGGAACAGATTTTCTGCTGGACAAATTAACCATGATACCACCATTAGTTTTCTTACATCTTGTGCATTTGTTATACATGTGGATAAAACAACAGTCAGAAACAGTGCATTGTTTCCTTTCCACCTAGCTTGTAGTACACATAAGTAGCATGGAAGTGTCACAAACCAGAAGATTTTACTGATTTTAATCCAGCTGGTTTTGTTGCATGATCATATTTAATATGTCAATTTTTATCAGCTGGCCCGTTTGCCAAAAATTTGGGTTCTCACAACTTATAAACCAGTAGTATAGAAGTGCGCAATAATTATTGTCAGATATGGATGGGTTTTGCAAAAAATTCAAGCTTTAATTAGCATTCTTTGTGGGTGGATGTGAAAAACAAGAATTCCGTGGGCTTAAAAAAAAAGCCCCGCATTTTTCTCCAAATAGCTGAGTTATAGCCAGTGTTAAAATCTAAACAGTAAACACAGAAGGACAAGGTTTCACATCATAGAATATAGGACAAAATATTTCTGGCTTCCATATTGTGGGAGTTATAATAGAGCACAAAACGCTAAGTAAAAATTGGCTGTATGCTTGGACAGCTGACACTTCAAGAAATGAATTAGAAATCAAAGTCCTTGTTAGATCCATGCAAGTTGCAAACTGGTGGTGGCTTTGGAACTAATTGAGAAATGAGGAGTACGCACAAGTCCTTTATGATCTACAGTTTATCCTGCCTATAGTTTGTAGAATCTTTTTTCATAATAAAACTTTTGTTTCATATGGAAAATTCATACTTTGTTTAAAACTCAGAAATCATATTCACCCTAAGGTTAATATATCATTCAAGGTGTATGTAATGTACAGCTGTAAGACATACTTGGTAGATAAAGGCTGTATCTTTCACTGAAAAACATTGACGAACTTTTGAGTGCATAAGCTTTCTTCATATCTGAAACAGAAAAAGTGTATTTCAAGGGTAAAAAACAGAAGAGAAAAATTGCTCAGTGTATCAGAAATATCACATCTTTGAGAAGAAAGATAACTGGTAGATAGAGGACATATGAGTGAAGAGTAAAAGAAATGAAAAATTTGAGCAAAACACAGAAACATGGATGTGTATCCACCAAGGATACTTTTTCATGGAAATAGTCTGCAATTTCCAAAATAGCCAAAACCCATATAACTTGGGGATTCTAAAAAAACCTCCAAAACCCCAAAACAGAAGCAAAACCAAAACCCTGATAAAGGAAAAATACTTTATGAAAGACATACTCCTCCAGTTTAAAAAAGCAGCTTACAGATTAGTACTTGAATCTCTCTTTCCACATCAAAAACTTTCCCCAGACACAAGCAGCTATTGTAGCTTTTGTACTTGATTTTCTAAACACTCAATAACAATCTAATAATATTATTGCAGTCTAATAATATTATAAAATATAAATTAGAAGTTAAAATGCAAACTTATATAGGACATCATATGGTCCTATTGACAAAGAACAGAAAAAAATTTGCTGCTTCTTTGTCCTGCTTTTTTGACCTACTGACTGCTTCTTACCTGGTACAAGTTTCTCGCTGTAATGAACAATTTGGTCTCTAACAGGTTTGTCACCAGAAGTTTGTAGTTGCTCTATTACTGTCTTCTGTTCTCAATGACTTTGGGGGCATATTTCTTCTGGCATCTCACACATATTTTCCCTAGCATGCTGTCCTCAAGAAATACAAAACCCATCACTTTAAGAATTCAGATGTCTTCTGATTCTTATTTTCTTAAGGTTTTCATATGTGGTTGCTTGATATAGTGTGCTGGTTAGAGGCTAATTNATTTTTTAACTTTCTCTTGAATTACCCCTGGGATATTTACCCTAAAGGCATTTTCCCTTGTGAAACAAAGAGCCAATAAGCAAAAATTACAGACAAACAGATCATACATGTTGTTGTGAAAATAGGAAATGCGATTTGTGATTTCTTCTACTACATGGTTCATTATGGGGATTTATTTCATTCACACAGGTGTGCAAGTATTACACAATTGTTCCTTTTAGTCTTCCATAAGAGATTAACAGTCAGTGCATGTGAAACTATATAAGTATGTAATTGGCACTACATCCGCCAATAGTAAGATGCTCACAGCAAATGTAAAGGACTTGCTTTCAAGTACATGTTCAAATTAATTTTCATTTATCATGGATGAATCGGTTTCAACATGAAAGGCTGAAGCAGCCAATTTTGTCAGGAACTGAAATGTGCAAGACCAGAATTCAGATCAACTCAGAGTCAAGTAGGCACAAAAATGAATTATAGTTGGAGACGGAGAATGTGTGTCTGCTGCTTGCTGTCTATAGGATTTACCTAGGACCTGTAAAGTCCCAGTTCAATTCTTGGCTGCTTTATTTCAGACTTTTCTTCCACAATTCAAGTGAGCATATGTCTATGGATCCCAAAGCAAGGACTGAATATTAATTTGCTTGACCTGACAAATGTTTTTTAGGATATTCATGATGGTCTATATGGCAAAGATAATTAGGCGTGAAGGAGGAAGAGTCTATCAAATCCAAAAAACAGACTACCAAGGGTAGCAGCTACGCAGTGTTTTAAAGACAGAAATGGATGTCTAAAGGGATGGATTGATCTCCAGTTGATTTTGAGGATTCTGTTCAGAGAAAGTGCTTTGCTTTTGAGTCACTTCTTAGCTGTGTTCAGAGCTTTGACAGGCTGAAAGTGAAGAACTCCTTTCTCTCTCTGGTTATCCTGAGTGCAAGTAACAACAGAGTCCTGATGAGTAGAAGGAAAAGGGAAGAAAACTAGGATAGAGTGGGAATTCCTTCGCAAAGTCTGTAACTTTGGAATATTAATACAGTTTGTATTTTAGGGTTGGAGGGAGATTCCTATTAGAAATAGTTACCTAAAGTCTCTATTTTTTTCACAATAGACCGTAGAATTTAATTTGTTTAGTATTCTGCTCCTGAAATTAATAGAAAATGAAATTAGGTCAGTATTCTAGAAAGTTGATGTTTCTGTACAAGTATTGGTATTTGTGCCGTGCTGAACATTTCTTGGTTACAGGAGTCTTTCTCTTATTTGCTCTTTCAAGTGTTCAAGTGAAGATGTAAAGTCTAAATTATTTCTGAAACTAATAGAATGCTATTCTTAAAATGGCTTGTTTGATTCCTATGGGTAACTGACAAGGTAAGATACGTAAGCAAGAATGTCAGAATCTGGTAGTGACTTAATAAAAAAGTTAAAATATATGGGAGTATATTAATTTTCATTCTTTTATTTGAGTCTAATATTCCTGGATTTCAGTATCTGGCCATAAATCATTTTTGAGACTTAATGCTATTCTGCAGTGTAACGAAATGAATTGTTATTTACTAAACTTGTCTAGATGGCATGAAATACTGATCATCTTGTATTACTATTGAAAAATTGCATTTATTTATTTTTCATTTATTTTCAGGTAGAGATTGAAAAGCTGGACTATCATTACTTTCTACCTTTGTTTTTTGATGGGCTTTGTGAATTGACATTTCCATATGAGTTTTTCGCTCGTCGAGGAATCCATGACATGCTGGAACATGGTGGAAACAAGATCCTTCCTGTCATTCCTCAGCTCATTATCCCAATAAAAAGTAGGTGAACATGTGAGGGGGAGAAAAAAATCCCTCAAATTGCCTTTATAAACTGTAGATTTCTGACAAGTTGCTAATTAAGCAATAAAACACAGCAGTCTGGAGATTATTGAAATTTAAGTAAATGATAAGGTATAGGGCCAGAAGGCTTATGCCTTCAATCACCTCATACACATAGTGATGCAAAAGAACAGACTGTCTGGTTAGTGGTTTTGTTATTACAATGTGACTCTTGGTCTTTGGAAACGTGAACTGACATCTTCTTATCTGAGTTTATATATTTACTATATAAATCTGTATAAACCATTTCATCTAAAATGACAGGAAAAATATATAGATGAAATTTAAGGAATTATGCCTCTTTTTGACCTTTTGTTAATTCTACAGTTATCTCATATTTATTCTCTAGATAGCTTTTCTATCATTCTCACTACTTTGCATATATGTTTATTAATGTTAATTGGGAGTTCTTCCTGACACAATAATGTTGGAAGTAAAATTTTGACATTTTAGAAAAATTCAAATTTTAAAGTTTTTATATAGTCAAACATATTTTTTGTAGAAAAAATATGTGAAAAGTAATACATTATTTTAATACAAGTGTAATACCACTACAACTAAAACTTATTTTCTTGAAACATCTAGCATTTCGGATTGATTATTTTGCCCTTTCCTATGTCTTTAGATCTGTACATCAATTAAAGATTCTGAAGAATCATCATTCTTTAGTTAGATCACAGAATCACAGAAACATTCAGGTTGGAAAAGACCCTCAGGATCACCAAATCTAAATAATATCCCTACTCTACAAGGTTCACTCTAAAGTATATCCCCAAGCACCACATCCAAATGACTTTCAAACACATCCAGGGTTGGCGATTCAACTGCCTCCCTGGGCAGCCCATTCCAATACCTGACCACTCTTTCCATGAAAAAATGTTTCCTAATGCCCAGTCTAAACCTACCCAGTTGCTGCTTGAGGCCCTTCCCTCTTGTTCTATCACTAATTACCTCTGAGAAGAGACCAGCACCAACCTCTCCACAACATCCTTTCAGCTAGCTGTAGACAGTGATGAGTCTGAAGCTTACATGATACACCTGTCCTAATAGATGCTCACATTTGTTAAAATTGGGTTCTGTGTTTACATTCAACAGCATAATTGCTGTCCTTTGTCCTGTTTTCCTGAGGTAATTCAGTATCCATGTTAATACAGAACAAACCGGAGTCATTATATATGTGACACTGAATGAATAGAGTTAAATACAGTTTTGGAAAAGCAATGTAGTTTGGATTAATATGTTGGAAGGGTCAGAACTGTGGGGGTTTTCATTCCATTTATTCACCATTTAAAAAGATTAATTATAGATGTCATTATCTCTATCTTACTGAGGATTTTGAAAATGTCAAAAGGCATATGATATAAATAATATTCAGAATGGTTACTCTGTAAGTGACACATGTGAAAGATTATGAAAGCAATGTTACATTTTTTTCTCTTTAAAAGCAAAACACATTAAAAAAAGGAACCATGCCATTTCATTTCATCTGTATTTTGAATACCACACAAATATATTTATAGAAGTATCTATCTTTTTTGAAAGCTGAAAGTATTTTTTCAGAAAAGAAAGTTAATGATGGCAGCTACTCAATCAGGGTTTAAAATTCTTGCTGAGACCAGAATCTAGCTTAGAAATAATTACCTGGCAGGTTTAGCTGTTATATAGCTTTTAGCATGAGAAAGAGACTGCTAGGTAAGGATATTTGTATGGGTCTGAAATACAGTCTTTTAAATCAAGTTATAATTTATGATGCTGGAACATGTTAAAAAATCTCCTGGCTAAATTTAGTTGTTGGTACTGTGTTATTTTATTGTACAATACTTATTTTTTCATTTTAAAAATTCTCTGTATCAGTTTTAGTATGTGAAGAGTCTATGCATTATCAGCGATAAAGACTCTTTCCTAATTAAAGCCATATTAATATTAATAAAAGACACCATGAGCTCAAGGAATTTCAAAGTGATCACTTCTAAGAGTTTTTAACTTTGCTATGACTGTGTAAATACAGCAATGTAGTCAGAGCTATATATTTCTCTGACTCAGCTGCACCCACAATAAACTCAGCTATGTTTAACATGTTTATATCTCTAGAAAGTCCCATTGGTTGGGTTATATTTGATTAACCAGTCTTCTTCTAAATCACTGACATATTTCTAATGTGAAGGAATGAATCAACTGATGGTTAGGCAAAATATCAAGTATGATGGAGGGGAAAGGGATAAAATAAAGTAACTCTAATGTAACTCCACAGATAGAATGCTTTTAAAAGCAGTTTTCTGCCTGTTCATCAAAGTAAAATATTAAAGAGCTGCTCTATAAAAGCATTTTTAATTAAATACTAGAATTCTGTATTATAATGATTTAAGAAGACATCTAGACTCCTCCCATCCTTGCTTAAAGTTGATATTTTTTGAACCTTATATCATTAAAGATGAATATTATATTGTTTAATTAATCTGGGTTTCTGTAAGCCCAAATCCTTTCAGTAAATTTTCATTTGGTTATGCAAACAGGCAATGACTAACAAAAGGCAGACACTTTAACAGCTCCAGTTTCTTTTCTAAAATGGCTGAAATATGATTAAAATAAGCTGAAATAATACTTTTTAGTTGAAAAACAATTGCTTATATTTGTTTGTCACATTGAAAGAGGTTTGTTTTTTTTTTAATTCAGAGGAAAAGAAAACAGGTTGAAGGCACCAATTTCTCAAAGAGGAAAGTGTGCAAAATAATTTTGATTTCTTGAAACACAAATTCAAAATACATTTTACCTTGTAGTGGCAAAACATCGTAAAATATATAGATAGATAAAGAAATAAAATCCTTGCATGGCAACAATTGTGAAGGCTTTTTACTCCCTTTCACACAAGGTGTAGGCAAACCCATTCAGTTATTTAAATTCAAGCAAAGAGTAAAAAAAAACTGATGTATAGTCAATAGCAAAGTACTTCTTCAGCTCTTATTAAAGTTTTGATGCATACCGCACAGCAGAACATTTTCTTTGCTATAAATATCTGTATTGTTTTGTTGTTTGGTTTGGGTTTTTTTCACATTTGGTACGGTATGGGCAGGTTTTATTTCAATTAATATTGTTTATTATTTTGATATTAATATATTTAGTCTTGCTGCATTACTTGTTTTTAATCGGGTCACAGTCATGAAAAACGTTACACAGAGGAAAAAAACAGAAGCAGTCTGAACACTTAAAAAATAACTGGTAATGATATAACAAACATTTAACTATTAGAACTGGCAAGAGGTCCTTGGAGTCGATTATACTGCTTGTCCACTACAGGGACTCAGGAGACTTCTTTCTGCTTAATAAGGCAGAAGGCACTTGGAGTTCAGTTAGAGAATTTCTTACAAAGAGGTTTTAAAATATTTACTCACAAAAATAATATCTCTGGATTCCCAGGGCTAACTACAGTTTCCAGACAGTACTTGAACACTTGAAGGGAGTTCTGTCAATGTTTTAATAGCTGTAGAGGGTTCTAGATCTTCCCAGCCATTAACAGGGTGTTGGAAGAGAGGCAGACTATCTCTGACCTGGTCCTGATTCCTCTTTGACTCCAGTCTTGGCATGGAGGTTTGCAGAGGTGCAGGCAGGATGTCTTGCAGATGTGCAGATGGGCACAATGTCAGTGGCACTTCTTGCCATGTTGTGAGGCACTTAATGCCTTCTCCTAGTAAACTTGAGTTTCCAGGTAGACAAACCCAAAGTATCAGGGCTTATTATTATGTCGCAAATCTGGCTTGGAACTTAGCAGACATAATGCTGCAAAGAAAATAAGGCAAAAGCACGGCAGAGCACGGCAGGTACGGCAGAGAGAAATGAGACAGAAGCAATGGCAGAAGCACATTGCCTTTACCTGCTCATCTCTTTTATTAATTCACTAATTCACTAATGGCTCCTTGGCCACGAATTAGCCAATCAGAATGGCAGTTTGCCAAACTTAACCATATTAGGTAAGTCAGGGCTTGCTTTTACCCTTTTAGGGGAGAACACAAACAAGTGTATAAACATGTGTGGGTACCCTGTCTATCAGAGAGAGAAGGAGACATGGGTCACACTGGGCCTTTGTCTTCCTTTCCTGCGGTTGCTTCCCCCAACAGCACAAGAGAGGGGGAACAGGGGAACATGTCTGGGCAAGCCAGGACATGTTTTAGGCATATTTTGGCCTTCCATGACAAGATTGCATAAGGGTAAAGACATAGAAGGAGTCTAATTGTTCCCCACATCCTAAACTGAGTTGGTGACAGAAAGCACTTGTCTAGTGGCCAGCCCCACCATAGCCCTTAATACTCAAATGCCTGTCCCTGGCATGGAGAGCAAAGTTGCCACGGCACATAAGAGGGCTCTTGATTTTAGGGAACAAAGGGATCTCTCTGTCCCCATCATGTTTGTCTGTCAGTAATGCACTGATGTATCTTAAAGCTCACTTTTGTCCTCCCATTACCTATAGCCAGTCAAGAATAGCCAGAAAAGGGGTGTGAGAATGAAAGATTACTATTGTACCTTGTGCTTGTCAGTGAAAAACTCCTACTCTGAATTCTGTGTGGCCATTATGGGAATGAAAAATTCCTTTTGATACTAATTTTTTTTTTGCAAATTATTACTTTTAATATTACATTTGCTATAACAATTTTTTTATCACAAATTCTATAAATTCTTTTGATTGCTTTAATGAGGCTTCTGCAACTCAGATTTCTGACCACAGAATGCCCCAGGTTCAACATGAGGCACACATGCAGACACAAACACTGAGAAGAGAGGAAGTTTCTACACTTTTGCCTGCTATTTCTGAGTAACATCAGGGGCATCCAATGAGTGTGTGGAAGCACCTCCTCTCTTTTCAAAAGCAGCAAGCATGATACCATTTACATTTTCTTTCCTGGCAGTGTAATTGTCAGAGTTTCCAGCCCCTTCACACACAGTGACCAATTGTTCCATCTCCCACATCCCAATTAATTGCAACCAGCTTTTTCTAACGCAGTTGTTTGTGGAGCAGAAAAATGAACTACACATCTACATGTATTACAACAAACTACCGAACCTAAAATAAACCCAAATTATTTTCAGAGTGATGTTGCTTTTAAATTCAGTTCATTTCCATAATACAGTTCATGGCTGCAGTGTCACAAACAAGGGAATAGTACACAACTGCATAGAAGCTGGAGTAAGTGAGCAGCCATGATCAGTAAGAACATCTTTATATTGGTTTGTAAATGAAGAAAATAATGTGAAATTAAATCTTTAAGCTTCCTGAATCGCTCACCCAAGTCTATTTTGTTCTGTGCTGTGAATCCTAAAATGGACATGTAGGCTATCTGAACTTAGGTCTAGAAACCAGTAAAGTTTATGTCTGTGCATTAAATTGTAACTTACATGAAAGTATTGCTTCTATATGGTTGCAGTCAGCAAACCAGCGCTTTTGACTGAATCCAACAAGAACAATCTCCATCCTAAGGAACACTGGAATTTTCCTTTTCAGGACTCATTCTATACTGTTAAGAATCCCTTTGTGACACAGTATATCAAGGATAGGTTAAATTTTGCTGGAAATGTTTCAATAAGGGAAACATTTTTTGTGAGTGAGATACAGAGGAATGCATATAGCAGTCCTCCCTCAGCATCACCTACAGAATAATTTTTAATGTTTAAGAAATTTCTAAGTTAATCTGATTTCTGTTTTCTTATTCTCCACATTCTAATCGCTTGTAAAATGTGGATTGTGACTCTAGTCCTCTGTGGCCATTTATTGTTGTCTTCATTTCCTATCTTTAAACAATTATTTATATGGAAATCACGGCTGAAAAGTGTTTCAAAAGCTTTCAGTGAGGGACCTTACAAAATACCTTTCAAAAACCTAAGAATACTGTATTATCAAGCTTTTCTTGTCCACATTCTTCTTCTACAATGACCTACAATACATTTAGAACTCTATATTAATTTCTGCAGTACAGATATAAGTTACCCGTCTTTAGTTCACCAATTCTTCCCTGAAATCTTTTTTTTAAACTTTCATTACCCTTCACTGATAGCAAAGCTAATTTCTTTGAGAGGGTGGGTACTCAGTGCAGTTCATTAGCTTGAGGCAGTGCAGGGGAAGGATTGTACATCTAGGAATGGATGGAAGCTCAGTGAACTGGCATAGTCACTGAGGTTCTGGAGACTCTTCTCAGTGTATCCTTTATACTAGTTAATTAAACAGGGCCTGCAAATGTTAATAGGATTCAAGCTTCATCAGTGCTAATCTAATAAAATGCTACAATTACAAGCACAGCCAAAGCTTAAAGAACAGCCAGTGGCTTTTTCTTCCACATTCTCTTAGATCATTTTTTCTTGCAAGTAAAGGTTTTGGATTTACAGGACAAAATTTTTTACGACAAAATTGGCCTAAGGTTTTCATACTTTACAACCTATTTCTCCTTCCTATCACTTCCCTCCAACACATCACTCCTTCAGTTGTACTAATAAGAAATATCTGTACACCCAGATTGTAAATTGGATCAGGATCTTACCTGACTTGGAAAAAAAGTACAGAACACAAGGTTGTTATTCCGGGGTTTATTCATTGTGTTTTCTAACAGTCTTCATTAATGTTCTGTGAAAACTAGCATAGTATTTCTAATATATCCATTCAGATATGCATTCTAATATATCCATTATGTGTTTTGAAAGTTTTGGACAAAATTCTCTGCAAGATAAGTATATATAATTTTAATAATTTTTGAGAACACTTCATGTTACCCAGTCTTAAAACCTGATTCTGTGAATTGAAGAAAAAAAAACATTTATCAACAAGATTAAGTAGATCACAACAATCAAAGCATCTTCATCCTGAGTGTTTTTTGTCCTGCAGGAGATGTGCTCTGTTTATCTTGTTGTGCTTCAGGCAAAGAATTGTCTAAAATAGGTGCCTTATGTTTGAGGGCAATATGAATGCTAACAACATTTGTTTAAACCTTTGATTTGTAAGACCTAAACAGAAAATGGAAACTGCCAGGGCATTTCTAAGCATAGATTCACAGATGTATTTTTTAAAGGGTTGGTTATAATTAAAGATCAGTGCAAAATAAAGATAATTAAATTATCAACATGACTTTAAATGTACCAAAACCTAATAACTTTAATATTTAGATAAGAGGTGGAAGTTTGGTGAATCTGATTTGATTCTGGAAGTTTAGGCTATCAATATGCTGTCTGGGGAAGAATGTTCTGATTTGATCTCTTCTGTAAAAATACGTTGTGTTGTGTAAAAGATCCACTCTGGTCCTGGATTTGGTTAGGATAGGTTAAGATTTTGGTTTGTGGTTGGTTTGTTTTTTCCCTTTGAAAGAAGCTGGGAGGGACCATAGCCAAGACAGCCAGGTGAACCAGCCGATGGATATTTGGTACCATGCTGGGTTTGTGTCGGCTTTACAAGGGCTGGCTGGGCAGATGTTGTCCAGGTCCAGGTCCATGTCCATCTCCATGTCTATCCAGGCCATATGGTCAGTGCTGTATTTTGTATCACTAACAGTATGTACTATTTCATTAGTATTATTGTTCTCTCTTGTTTTCTCTTTGTGCTGTTCTTTCAGACTGTCCTTAATTTAAGCCATGGGGCTTTGTCTTTCCCACTGGGGTTGGAGAAGTGGGGGGCAGTTGTATGAGCAGCAGCATGGGACTTGCCTGCTGGCTGGGCCTGAACCATGACAACAGTATACTGGGAGAAATGTTGTCATGTTTCCTGCTTACAAAATATATTGATCCTAAAGATGAGAACTCTAACTTCTATTATAGGCAACACCTGAGACTAAAATAGAGTTTTGCAAGCTAGCACATAAAAACAAAAATATAAAAAATTAAAGCACCAACTTACATAGCTTCTAGGTCTTTGGGCTCTTAGAAGTGTTACTCAAGCAAAAGAGTGTTTTAGAATAATAATCTATATTGCTTCATGTGTAAGCTGCTTCTATCTAATAAATGGATAAGATAACAAGTGGCATATATCTTAAATCTCTGCTCTTACAGGAAATTAAGAAAAGAAAATTCCAAATTGGTATCAAATGCAAATAAAACTTCATGAAAAAAAAAAATCATGGAAGCTGTTAATGAATTGGTATCTTATATAAGCTTTAATAAATAGCACTATTAAAATCTTCAATCTCAAAAGTATTCAGTGTTTCAAATATGCTTTGAAATTTCATAATTCTTTCTCTGCGTGACTTTGGAGAGTAGAAATTCAGAGCTGAGTCTGATACTTAACTTTTACACCAGATATTTAACCTGCTAACAGTTTTGAATTCTCTTACTTAAGAAAGTTACAATGAGCTTCAAAAAATACTTGTTTGGTAAAACTGTAGTAGTACAAAATAAGTTTGAAGTAAATGTTTCATTAAATACTTGCACTGAGAAATCATTTAAGCTAGGGATTCTCCTGGAAAAGTATGTATCCTAATGACAAGTAAAATGGCCAAGTTTTGTGGTGGGTTGAAAATTACCTCCAAATAAAACCACCAGACCAGCTCAGACAGCTTGGAAGCAAATGAAGCTATGTATTTACAGCAAGCTAATTTTTACAAGCACCCAATACAATGCATATGTACAAAATATAATTACAAATATTTACAATTTAGAAATAAAAATACGATCCTCACCAGGATCCCTCTGAATTGTTTTTTAAATTCCCTGGACAAACCAAGAAGGGTTTTCAGCAACTGGACACACTCCCTTCTCCCTCTCCCTCCCTTCTCCCATTACCTCCCAGTCGGTTTATAGCAGCAAGAAGGTTGGAACAGAGATAAGGGGGGCAGTGCAAAGCAGAGAGTTGTAAGGAGTCCAAAGCCATGGATAAAAAGAAGAAAGAATTGTTTATACACTTTTATTTTTAATCTCAATTAGCACACCGATGAATAATACAAACTTTATCATTGTTATTCTTTTTTTTACAACCAATCCTCTTACTTATTTAGATTCTGCACTGAGCTTTCAGGGAAGTCCTGATGTCTTGGTTTGTAATTTTCCAATAAGTCTTAAACTGCTACAAGTTTATATACCCTTAAAGGAGAAAACATGAGAACTACAAAGCAACAGAGTAAATTTATTGGGTTGGGTTTTTTGTGGTTTTTTGGGTTTTTTTTCCAAAGTTGCTGCTTAACAGAATTGTAGTATGTATAACATGTAGAATAGATGACCAAAAGGAAAATATATGTCAATGAAGGAAGGAAGTCCTCTAAAAATCCTTTAGGGATTGAAAGGGTATCTTTAACTGAGAAGAAAACTGGTTATCCACATCTTACAGCAAACTTCTAGGTCAAGAGACAGCAACCCAGCATGCTTTCAAATTGGAATACTTTAGATATAGATGTTTCCTCCTCTAGGGATATGTAGCTATACTGTACTAAGAATACTAAATGATCTATTTTATTCCTGTGCAAGAATACTAGTACTTTCTTCCATTTCTCTGAATCTCTGAATATTGCTGACTTTTTTCAAACTGTTGAAATGTAGTTATTTCAAATGCTAAATTAAAATTTTCTTCCTTTAATTCACGTGGGAGAATGGTTTGCAGTGATGATAGTACACAGAAAATAATTGCCAGATTTTAAAAAGATAAACATATGTTTGAAATTGATGTATCCTTGGGGCAGGCACTGTCTCTAATTAAATGTTTATACAGTGCCTAATATAATCAAGCCAGGAGCTGGTTGACTGCTATGCATGGCACAGTCCAAATATTTAATAATAATAACAACAGTTCTGCAGTCAATTTGATCTTACTTTTGATATTTACAAGTGTTTCCCTAACACACACTTCAGAATTCTGCAATTTGAAGGGCTTAAGGCTCAAATTCTGCTGTTTGATTCTACCATATCCTTCACTTTAGCACTCAAAGCTTTGATGTAAGATATGCCTTTTGTTTTGTGTGTCAAATGGGGGATGAGATGCCCCTGTTTGAAGGAGCTGAGACAAGTATCCAGCCGATTTTCTAGCACTTTTTTTTTTTTTTTAAATTTATTATTATTTAAAGTTCTGGCAAGCACCCCTTCAGCAGAACTCAGATGTAAGAAAATTTTCATTACAGGTTCTCTGCTGTGCTGTTCTTTGAAAACATTCTTCTAGATTCAGTATATGTTCAGTGTGTTGCACCCACTGGAATGCCTTCTCAGTCATGAGGCATATTTCACACTCTTAATTTTATTAAGGAATTAATCTTTGCCAGGACAGTCTTGGCTTCCACTCAGAGCAGGACTGTCTTTGCACAAGGTAGAACTCTAAAACCAGGAAACTCTGAAAATCTTTCTGAGTCACCATATGCAGAAAAAAAATGTCTTCCTAGTGGTTGTTGGACAGCCATTTCCACTTACATGATACCTCTGCATATCTAAAAATGAGGTCTTTCATCTTCTAGGACAGCTTTTACCATCAGGAGGAACTATTCCTGGAAGTGGGTACAATTTGCTGGTTAAGGATTAAGAAGCTATGATTTCTCCCATTGATTAATTTTTATGTCTCTTAAGTTAATTATTAGTGTTTGTATGAATAATTCTTCTATTCATGTTCATGTGAATTTGTTCACACAGAATGAATGCAAATCCGATTTAATGTTTGTATTAATAACTAGTAATTATTGTGTCGAAAATTACAATTATTAGTGACAATTTGCCTGTGAGTTCAGTTCGCTACTGTTTCTGTATATGATAACTTGGATAAATGTATATGTTGATACCCCAGAGCTTCCTCTTCCAGGTGCTTCTTTGAGAAAATTAATAATGCCTGTTCCTCTGCAAAAGAATATTTTTCTGCCTGAGATTTCTCTACAATCTTTAAAATTGTATCTGGAGATCTCTCTTTGCTAAAGCAGTTTTAGAACATCTTCTGATGAAAGCACATTTTGCAATAGCCAACCTCTTTGCTGGAGCTTAGTGTGAGCATGCTGTGTTGATAGACACTGTCCACACTCTAATATTTTCAGCCACGATATGAAATGAAATGTGGTCCAATGACTACAACAGAGACTAGCAAATAAAAAGTGTGGAATTCAGTCTGTATTTCCATGTAATAAAACTTCTTTAACTTGGAATCATCCAGTGAGGCACTACAGCACCCTTTATACCTTGGGCTTTTTAACAGTTGTTTTCACAGTAGGTTTAGTATGCTGTTCAAAGTCATGCAAAGAGGCATGAAGGGAATTTACTTAATAGCTGATTCTGAAGAGCTGACTCTACTAACTGACACAACCAATCTGCCTTGCCTTAGCTCTGGAGCTCTAACTCTGTTTTTTTAACACTAGTCAGGCATGTGGTAAGAAGCAGTAGTGGGTGGAGCACAGTACATTTGCTAAAAGAGGTACAAAAACTGACATTGCTCCAGTGTGAGAATACTTCTTCGTTCCATATGAACAAACATGCACTGACAAAACTTGGTGTGGGAAATGCTGAATCCTGTTACTTCAGTGTGAAGATGCAGTTCTTGAAGTTGTTAATAACTCTTCAAATTTCAGTCTGTTCTTGACTGTAGCTTTTTCCAATTGCTTACACATACTTTGTGTTATGTTGAGTCATACATTATATACTTCTGTGCTTATAAACATATAACATTGAATGCGAGCTTAATGTGAGCTTATCTTTTGCTTTCCCAGACAATGATGTAAATACATATGTAAATGGGAGGAACAAATAATAGGATACCAAATTTGAGAACAGCTTCTAGAAGCATCATTTCAGAGAAGGTTTTATAACTAGAAGGACTTTGCAAGAGAAAAGCCTATATATATTACAAGCATGACTCATTTTTAATTACAAAAGAGAATTAAAAAAACCTGATTTTGGTAAAATTAAAAGACAAGAGAAACAAAAGGTATTTATGCAATGTCTTGGTGTCATAAGATTAGAAGGATGACATTGAAAACTGAGAAAAATCTAAGTAGGCAAGATTTTTTTTTCTGGAATGTCTTTTAAAAAAGAGTTTGTGGGTTTTTTGTGTGTGGATTTTTTTTTTCCTGTAAACATTGCTTCATTGTACTGATTCTCAGAATAGTAGGAGTTGTTTGTTGAATGAATAAAATGATCATGATATAAATGAGTACAAACATACAAATACTAATTGTTGCACTAGAATGTATCTGTTGTCAATCTTTGCAGGTTGTCCTGCAGTTGTACTGTTCCATTGGTCCCAAATGGTACTTACTGAGCATTTATTTATCATTTGTTTGGGCCATGCCAGTATTACGCATGCAGCATGAGGGAATAATGAGCTGCATTCTTTGGGTTACTGAAGAGTCAGCACAAACTGTGGGAACAAATAACAATCAGACAAGGCAGTGTTTTATAACATCAGGACTGCAATCTATCTTTGAAGTCTTCCAAAGCTGGGCTAATAAAGGCCCACTTACAGTCCCCAGCAGAGTACAGTTTAATTAAATTTGTCTGTTAAAGGACTCCTCCCTCTCCCTCTACATTTCAGAAATTAATTCTGCTTTCTACCTGTTGTTTGTTCTACATCACAGATGCACTGAACCTTCGTAACAGACAGGTCATCTGCATCACACTGAAAGTCCTCCAGCACCTGGTGGTGTCAGCTGACATGGTGGGGAAGGCCTTGGTGCCCTATTATCGGCAAATCCTCCCAGTCCTAAACATCTTTAAGAATATGAATGGTGAGTTATCCTAACAGACGCTGTGTCTTTCAACTGCTAAGGTAAAAAGGGGCTTGAGGCAGGGTTAATTAATGATGTAGTTAAGATTTATTACTGTATATAAACTGCAATCCATTTGGAACTCTGCGTAATGTAAACCACCTCTCTTACTATTCCCTAAGGACGCACTGAAATTAACAATTTCATTTATTACTCCTTGCACGTACAGTTTATTTAATGCAGTACAGAAGCACTGAAGCAGTCCTATAATCTTCAAATAATTAAATTGTAAAGTTTTGTAAGTCTTTTGAATACATTAATAAATTGCAAATGTTTTTTTCCTCCCTCCAACACATTAGATCAGTCCAACTGATTTTTATTCTATTCTGCACTCTTCACAAGCAATTCACTGCTACCAGCAGGCTTAGGAAAGAATAAAAATAAAAGTAGCAATCAAACTAATTAATTTGAGGGTCAAGATAATTCCTTGTTGTAAAAAAATTTCAAGTTGCATAACATCTAGCAAAGCAGTGAAGTTTGAAGTTATTACTGCTAACTTGGCAGATTTTATTATAGAGACATTTAGAACTAATTTGTATCTACAGCTGAGTATGTTGTTTTCTTTGTAGTGCAAACCTCTATTGCCAGTTTCGGTCTTTAATAACTGATATTGTGAGTACTGTGAGTAAGGTACACTGTGAATGCGTTCACATCACAGTCAACATCTGAAATCAGCACAGGGTATCTTGCTTTTGCCAAACTAATCATTAAAATATTTTTCTGTAGTAAATCTATCTGTACTTATCTGTTCAGTTATCTACCAAGTTACTGACTTTGAAGTGTCTGTTAGAGACATGCAGCTATATAGATCAAAAGAACTTAATTCCCCACAATCTGCAAAAGAAGTTTTTCATGAAATTTATAGCATTTTAATATCTACCTACAGGACTGATTTCTATAATATATTATTTTTTGCGTATGTTACTACAAAATGTACTATCTTACACTGACACTCTTAAGTGAGTTTATGATTCACTTCAGATAGAAAAACGTCTGTTCAGAGACTGACTTGGAAACTCAAATGAGATTCAGTAAATTCTGTGATTCTTAGTGAGAAACATACGGAGTTTCACAGATCAGTCACAGAATCACAGAATGATAACAGTTAAAAAGAACCTCTAAAGGTCATCTAGCTCAAATCCCCCTGCTCAAGTGTTCACCTAGAATAGGTTGCACAGGACCCAGGCAGGTTTTGAGTCTCTCCAGAGGAAGAGACTCCACAACCTCTCTGGGCATCCTGTTCCAGTTCTGTGTCACCCTTAGAGTAAAGAAAATTTTCCTTATATTCAGATAGAGCTTCCTGTGTTTCAGTTTGTGTCTGTGACCCCTTGTCCCTGTGCACTACTGAAAACCGTCTGGCCCCATCTTCTTGATATACCCACCTTTTAGGTATTTATATGTTCGTAAGATCCTCTCTCAGTCTTTTCCAGGCAAAACAGATCCAGGTGTCTCAGCTTTTCATTGTAAGAAATATGGTCCTCATATCATCTTTATAGCCTCCACTGAACTCTCTCTGACAGTTCCCAGCCCCTCTCAAATTGGGAAACCCAAAATCGGACACAATACTACAAGTGCAGCCTCACTAGGACAGAGCAGAGTATGAGAAGAGCCTCCCTCAACCTGCTGGCCATCCTCTTAATACACCCTAGAATACCATTGGCCTTTTCGGCCACAAGGGCATGTTGCTGGCTCATGGTGAACTTGTTGCTCACCAGCGCTCCCTGGCCCTTCTCAACTAAGCTGCTTTCCAGCAGGTCAGCATGGGGCTATTCCTCCCCAGGTGCACGACTCTATGTTTGCCCTTGATGAACTTTGTTGTGTTCTTCTCCACCCAAATCTTCAGCCTCTCTAGGTCTTGATAAATGGCAGTAGTCATTCGGTGTATCAGCTATTCCTATCAGTTTTACGTCATCAGCTAACTTTCTGAGGGTACACTCTATCCTTTCACCCAGGTCATTGATGAAGATATTGAACAAGACTGGGTCCAGTACTGACCCGTGGCAATCACCACTAGCTATAGACCTCCAGCTATACTTTGCACCACTGATGACAACCTTCTGAGGTCTGTCATTCATCCAGTTCTCAACCCACCTCACTGTCTATAAATCTAATCCATGCTTTGTAAGCTTATACGGAGTTATGGGATCATAGAATCACCTGATTGGAAAAGACCTTAAGATCATTGAGTCCAGCCATAACCTAACACATTACCCTGTATGCAACTGTTAGACTGTGTCCCTAAGCTCCTCATCCAAATGTCTTTAAAAAACACCTCCAGGGGAGGCAACACACCACTTGCCTGGGTAACCTCTTCCTGACCCTTTCTGTGAGGAAATACCCAATATAGTCCTCCTCTGGAGCAACTTGAGACCATTTCCTTTCCTTCTATTCACTTGATACTGGGGAGAAGAGACCAACCCCCACCTCATTAAAACCTCCTTTCAGGTAGTTGTAGAGGGCGATGAGATCTCCTCTCATCCTTCACTTCTTCAGGCTGAACAACCCCAGCTCACTCAGCCACTCTTCATAAGACTTGTGTTCAAAACCCCTCACCAGCCTTGTTGCTCTTTTCAGGACATGCTCCAGCAACACAATGTCCTTTTTGTAGTGAGCAGCCTGAAATCAAACACAGTACTTGAGGTGTAGCCTCAGTAATGCTGAATACAAGGGTAAGGTCACTTCTATAGGGCTGCACTATTTCTGATACAAGCCAGGATGCTGTTGGCCTTCTTCACACACTGCTGGCTCATGTTAAACTGGCTGTCAACCAGTACCCCTGTATCCATCTCTACCAAGCAACTTTCCTACCACTCTTCCCCAAGCCCGTGGCGTTGCCTGGGAGGTTCATGACCAAAAGTGCAGGACATGGCACTTGGCCTTGTTGAATGTCGTACAGTTGACCTTAGCCAATTGATCCAGCCTGTCCACGTCCCTCTGCAGAGCCTTGTTGTCCTCCAGCAGACGAACACTCTTACTAAGCTTGGTATGATCCTCAAACTTACTGAGGGTGCAGTCAATCTCCCTGTCAAGGACATCGATAAAGATGTTGAACAGAACTCCCCAATACTGAGCCCTGGGGGACATCACTTGTGACTGACTGCCAACTGGATACAGTGTCAAAATCCAGGTAGATAACATTCACTGCTCTCTCCTCATTTACCCAGCCAGTCATGCCATCGTAGAACACTATCAGATTGATCGAGCTTGATTTCCCCATGATGAATCCATCTTGACCACTTTTGATAACCTTTTCCTCCACATGCATAGAGATTAAATCCAGGATGAGATTATGTTCCAGAAATGGAGGCGGGGCTGACTGATCTGCAGTTTTCTCTGTCTTCCTTCTTGCCCCTTTTGAAGACTGGCTTTCCTCCAGTTCCCAGGCACCTCTCCTATTCTCCATAACCTTTCCAAAATGGTGGAGAGTAGCTTAGCAATAACATCTGCCAGCTATTGTAACACTGGTGGGTATATTGCATTGAGGCCCATGGATATGTGGGTGTCCAGTTTGCCTAAAAATATCTAACCTAATCCTTGTCAACCAAGGGATATTTTCCTTTCTCTAGACTTTGTCTTCTATCTTCAAGGGCAGGAATTCCTGAGGGCCAACCTTACTAGTAAAGACAGAAGCAGAGAAGGTATTCAGTAATTCCACCTTCTCTGTATCCTCCCTCACAAGAGCACCCATTTAATTCAAGAGGCCTACTTTTTACTTAGTCTTCCTACCAGGCATCATGGAGTGTTTCACCACAAGATGGTTCAGATGACAACAGTGGCTTTTTAGAAGTTGTGGTGTAAAAGGTTATGAATAAAATTTGTATGTTGAACCTAAGTAATTTCAGTAGGGCTCCTTATAAATTAGAATATTCTCCTTTAACAGATACAATTTCAGTATCTGGCACAAAACAAGATTGTGGAAAGGATGACTCTCATTGATTAGTGAATATACAATGCATGCATTTCTCCAAATTTTAGCCTAAAGTTGAATTCTCCTGACTAGCCTTTTCTGCAGTGATTTCAGATAAATAATAGGAAGAACTCATGTGTAACCAGGTGCACAGTTTAACAAGGCATTAAACATTCTAGATGTATCTTAAGTTTTTATTGTGTTGTATACAAAATATAATATATTTTAACATATTTGCACAGCATCTCTGCTGTGTGAATTTGTGCCTATAGCAAACTACACTAAATCTTGATATTTGATATTTAGGAACTAAAAATTCAAAAGACATTAAAAGTAATATTTCAGGATTAATAACTTATAAAAGCATTATTTTTTTCAGAAATAAAGGCTTTGAAAGTTCAGTATTACCAGTAGTGAAATGGATACTATTTGCAAGGCCTACCACACAAAACTGCTCGACTTTATTAGTTCTTGCAGGCGGGTAATGGGAAAGATTCTTCCTCTGTATCACTCTACCTCAACAAGTGTTTATTTCTTTCCTCCTTCAATGGTGCTTTAGAGAAAGTGTGTGTTCCCTTCCTTCTTTCTGTCTCCCATGTGCAGTATGCAACTGAGGAGCAGGTCTTTGCTCTCAATTGTAAGTGGTAGAGACTGATCCAGGCTGTTTTCCCAGCTGCTTGTTCATATGGGTGAAAGATGCATTGAGTGGAGTGTACACTTTCCTTTCTTTTTTGCATAGCTTACAAAGGAACTGTGGTACATCTTCCAGGATTTGTGTGAACTGCAGTGTATTACATCTGTCACTGTGCAAGTTTGTCCAGAATTAAGATAGCTGGAAGGAGATGTGTTTTAGTCATTGCCACCTCACTAGGTCAGTAGGTGAAAGGAACTCTTTCTCAGATTCAGCATCCCTGAACAACACTTTCACACTAAACAAGTTTATGGTCAAGAGAACATTGTTTTTTTTAAAAAAATGAATAAGACATTAAAATCAACTTACCTTAAAATCAAGTTACCAGGTGACCAGTTAAGAACAAACCAAAGTGATTCTTCATGCAATATGCGTGATGCGAAGCTCTGGAACTCCTATTCCCAGATCTATATACCAAAAGTTTACATGGGTTAAGTGAAGGTTCAAAAAATGTCATAAAAAATAATCTGTTGCTTGTTTGGTAAAGTAGGTGGATAACTTGTTGCTCTTGGCATTTCTAAATCACAGTGTGGTGCTAGCTGAGAAAGTATTAGATGAAGTACCAGAAATGTTTGTCCTACATTCACGCTGCATAGTCATCTCCTTTTGAAAGATACACTTCTGGATTAGATGGACATTTGCTATTGTCTAAAACATCCATCTTTATATTCTTCTTACACTAGTCCCTCACAGACTTGCAGAAAATAATCAATTCCTATTGAATTTTAAAATACTCTGGAATATATGTTCCTCAGAAGTTGTGTGCGTACTACACACCTTTGATTTGTCTGAATAATGATTCACTTCAGAGTATTTGTCAGGCTTGTAAATAAAAGAGTTTAAAAGTTATATTTGTAAGATCATGAGGTTAGGATACCAGAAACAGATATGTAATAGAACAAATATCTCTTGAATTGTGCTTTATCTCTTGAATTGTGCTTTAAAATTGATGAACGATTAGTAAATGATTGTTCAGACTTCCCAGAGTGGCACAATACTTTGAGAAGCTTTCAATTTTGTCCCACTTAGGTCTAAGCAATTCTTTCCAAGTTACCATCTGTTTCCCAACGCTAAGTCTGCAGTTTCACAGTCAGCAAGAGCATTCTTTAGTTGCCATTGCCTTCAAGGGACATTCTGTCATACAAAAGTAGGTAGCCTTAATGGGTGTCCTTGTAGGCAGCCATGCAGATGACTGTGATTCTTACCACAGATTTTTACTGGATTAGCCAAGCAGGCTCTGAACCATGTAAATCCTCTTTCCTGGGATCTGATATCTTGGATGCTTGAAAGTAATATCTCCTTGCTCCTGTTTAACCTTCTGGCACAGTTCTTCTTAACCAGCTTCAAAAGCTTATTTATCCAGAGTTACCAATTCATTCTTTTAATTGTATACAGACTATTGATTATTCACATTAAAAATTTCTCATATGTTCCTTTGGTTTTCCATTATACTTTTGACATGTCTGGTTTGTTTTTTTTTTTCCTAATTTCTTCTGCTACCTCCGAATCACCCTGTCATTATTTTGAAAACATAGCCCTGTAAATTAGCAGGTTCTGATACTGATGCCTTTTCCTGTCTTATGATGTTTCCCAAACATTCTCGTCTCTGAAAATGAGTGTTTCATAATGATTATGTTATCCTGGTAACTGTATAATACCAGCAAAAAATTACAAAGGACAACTCACCTTTTGGAACAAACAAGTTAAGGTATGCCAGATATGTTTTATCATTAGAGTTTGTGGGCCCCAAAATAGATATAGTTCAGATGGGTGATTGCCAGGTGTATGTTCTGCAATTTGAATATCTTAAAGTACAGAAATGGAGGAGATGGTTCAATATGAGCAATTCTACTTTCTATCCTTTTGTATTTCTTATGTATGTGTGACTCCACTATTTGCAGTTTTTGGGAAGGAAAAAAAAAAGCAAAAAATGAAAAAACAAACAAACCAAACGAAACCAAACCCCAAGCAACACCCAAAAAACAGAAACCAAAAACTAAGAGGACTATTATTGATGACAAATAAATTACAAGTTGTAATTGGTGAAAATATATAAATCCTGCTTACCCATCTGAGTCATAAAATACAGGTACAAATAGAGGTACATATTAAGTTACAAATGCCAGAGGAAAGATCTAGGAGACATCTTCCCTGAGGGGTGAATGTGCTCAATGAAATGAACTTCTGAAGAGTCTCCATAGTGAATGTGGATATTTTAGTACACAAAGCGCATTTGATGTGTCTGAATTTGTGACATTTCTGGAACTTAAGGTCCTGACTTGCAGTAGATATTTCTTTCCACTTGGGTTCCTGAGTGCTCTGTTGCAGAGCCTTAAGACCTTACAAAAAGGAAAAAGTTTTGTCACTGGTGATGCTACTGATGGTGTCATTTCTTGGTGGAGACAGTGAGAGCATCTTCACCAACTGGCCAAAGTGTGCTCTGAAAAAGTGTTGAAGCTTTCTGTTGAAATTTTTAGCCAGTCATGAGGCTGGGAGGAGAGAAGGGAATATTAATTCATCCCAGTGACTGGGGAGTAATCCTGAAATGTAGGAGTTGTTTGCCTAATCTGTGCACATTGAGAGAATAGCAATCACTACGTAAGATCCCCAACATATGTACTATTATGCAAATGGCTACTGTATAAAAAAAAAATCAAGATAATGCTTACTAAACCTATAATGACCCCTGTAATGCCACCATAGTTTTCATTTAAATGTGCATGTTAAATGTACTCTTACGAATCTCTTTTCAGTCTTGTGATGAGATTAAAAAATATGTATTGACTTGGAAATATTATCTTTTTTTGCATCACAAAGCCTTTTCTACTGCTTTGTTTGTTTGTTTTTAATGCTGTCTTTCAAAAAATTTGTGAGTTTTTTGAGGTAAATACAATTTAAGGGTAAATAGAATAAGTTTGATAAAAGTAAAAAAGTAGAAGTATCAAAGCAAACAGAAGATTTTTTAAAAAGCAGTAAAAAAAGAAAAGGCAGTCTTCAAAGCCAGATGTTACTGGGTTGCATATACACCAGAATACTGTCTGAAACAGAAACATGCTTATTAGAAAGATTAGACACTTCTGCGGGACAAATTTCTCTTGTTTAATTTACCTCACTGGTGAATGAAAATTTCATTGACTTAGTTTAACACTATTTTACAACTATTTTATGCTGTCGAATTCAAGTAGTTTTAATAGCTGGTCAATTGATGTACATAAAAATATTTTCAAGTTGTCAATTTGCATTATTCAATATTGATCAAGAGCATCTTTGCAGATAACAGAACACAGAACAGAGGAGGTCAAAATATTATTAGGATTTCCGTATTTCAGGCAGCATAGTAATTTCATCTGTGAGTTGTTTCACTCACTGTAAGGTACACAGTGTTAACAGGACACACTGAAAGCTAAGTTTCTTTTGGCTGCAATAAAACAACTGTAGTACAATAAATAACATAAAGCTAATAACATTTTCTGACAGTCTCTACCTACGTAGTCAGTTGTTTCAAAGTAAATTTTAGAGATGTGACTGAGAGTACCTGGTATAGCTGAACTGTAGCATTCAATGAAGTGTGAAACCTCAAAGCAGAATTATACTGCATGCTTTACAGCATGTGAACTTAACTTGAAAAAAAAAAAAATCTCTGGTCTGAAAGGTACTTTGTGTATTGTGAATAATTCTATTTTACAAAATACAATAGTACTACTTAGACTCTAAAGGAAGAAGAATTTAAGTGCGTAATGCAGAAGCAAGAGTCTATGCCCACCAGTAAAGGTGTTCCCTGTATTGGAGTGGGAGTATTTTCAGAACTGCTGGTGTATTCCAGAGGCAGTAATGATTCTCAGAATGGTTCATGGTTATTAGTAAGAAACCACAATTATTCTTTAATGTGACTTAATATGGCCTAAAGAAAATCTCTTCCCCAGAACATTTCAACTGTTTGCTCTTCTTGCTGGGAAATCTAAAAGTGCTTTCACAAAGAATGTCTATCTTGATCTAAAATACTTCGCATTTTGCCAACTCTGTGTTTGGAAACCATGTTTCCAATTTTTGAAAAATGGATGGCTTGAACATCAGCTCTTACAAAATAACTTATTTGAAGCTCTCTTAATTTCTCTCGAGATTTGAGATTAATCTCAGGTGACTGTTTTTAGGGTTCCCCTGGTACTAAGATTAGATGCTTTATTTAATTTTCTATTTAACAAAAAAGAGAGAGAGAAAGGGATTCCTACAAAATTGATGGATTAATAACCTATACTAATCCACAAATTTTGTTATTCTATCAATAACTTAATGGCGTAAGGTTATTGATAAAATAAGGCATGTTAGTGTACTAGCGGTATCAGAGCAGTAATACAGACTCTGTACTACACAGTTTGCAAATGGTTCCTGTACTCCACTAGATCACCTTTTTAAGCAGGTAAGGATAGATCAGTTACACTCAGAAAAGTTCTTATCATACTGATAAGAAGCAAAATATAAGAGAACTGGAGTTGTTTAGTTTGGAGAAAATCAGACTTCAGGGGAGACCTCCTTGTTGTCTACCAGTACCTGAAAGGTGGTTGTAGTGAGCTGGGAGTTTATCTCTTCTCTCAAGTGATAGAAAAGGTCCTCAAGTTACGCCAGGGAAGGTTTATGTTGGATATTAGAAAAAAAACTCTTAACCGACAGAGTTGTCAAGCACTGGAACAGGTTGCCCATGGAAGTGGTGGTGTACACCCTGGATGTATTCAAAAGACATGTAAATGTGCTGCTTAGAGACACAGCTTAGTGGTGGACTTGACAGTGGTTAATGGTTGGACTTGATAATCTTAAAGACCTTTTCCACCATAAGTGATTCTATGGTTCTATGCATTTTCTTAACAAATGAAATACATTATATTATTGTACAAGCTGGAACTAGAACTCACAGTTCTCAGCTGCTAGTTTTGTAACTGCTAGGCACAGACTCTTGCTTCATCTGTGATGTATATAGTAAAGTACTACCCACAGAATCAGCACAAGCCTCAGTTTAGTGGGATTACATCTCCATAGGATCAAAAGTCCCCAGCGGCCCCAGGTAGATCAGAACTGCACTTCCTGTTCTGTAATTCTGATAAAAGCACCCTAAGCTTTGGAGGAGTAGAATTTCAAACATACACTTGAGCCTCTCATTTTCAATTGAGTTGCTGTAGGCAGCTCCCTGTGGACTTTGTCATCCTTCTGAGGCTCCTGATTCAATTTAAAGAGCTGAGACATCTACATTTCCTCTCTTTGGTTCTGCCTCTTACAATAAATCTAGATGTTTTAAAATTTGACTACTACCCTTCAAGTTAGGAGTTATTCCTTTCTTCTTGGTAATTAATTTCTACATATTTTCACATAACCAATTTGCATAGATTGAAACTGAGAAGTGATTTCTTCAGTTGGGGAGACACTGCCTGCTTTATTTATAACTAATTTCAGAGTATATATTAAATAATTTTGAGAAAATATATATTTTCTGCGTAATTCTCATTTTATTTATGTTTGAAAACAAATGTACATAAGTTTGAAGGGACATATGGCTGTGATTTGTCACATTTTTTGAGGTAATATGATAAAATATATGCTCCTCTAATAATTCTAAGTGTACTGCATTTGTTTATTGCAGATATTTTAATTTGTGTACTCAATTAGGTTTTCTGTTCTGAGAAGACTATTTCTGTGAAAGTCAGTGTGAAGTTGCCAAAATCATAGAAATTAGCTCTGCACTGAGCTTTCTGGTTTTATATCATAGAATCATAGAATCACAGAATCAACCAGGTTGGAAGAGACTTCCAAGATCATCTAGTCCACCCTATCACCCAGCCCTATCCAATTAACTAGACCATGGCAGTAAGTGCCTCATCCAGTCTTTTCTTCAACACTTTCAGGAACAGCGACTCCACCACCTCCCTGGGCAGTCCATTCCAATGCCAATCACTCTCTGTGAAGAACTTCCTCCTAATATCCAGCCTATACCTCCCCTGGCACCAACTTGAGACTCTGTCCTCTTGTTCTGTTGCTGGTTGCCTGGGAGAAGTGACCGACCCCCACCTGGCTACAACCTCTTTTCAGGTAGTTGTAGACAGCAATGAGGTCACCCCTGAGCCTCCTCTTTTCCAGGCTAAACAATCCCAGCTTCCTCAGCCTCTCCTCGCAGGGCTATCCTCCAGGCTCCTCACCAGCTTCATCACCCTTCTCTGGACACATTCCAGTACCTCAACATCTCCCTTGAATTGAGGGGCCCAGAACCAGACACAGTACTCAAGGTGTGGCCTGACCAGTGCTGAGTACAGGGGAAGAATAACCTCCCTTGTCCTGCTGGCCACACTGTTCCTGATACAGGCCAGGATGCCATTGGCTCTCTAGGCCACCTGGGCACACTGCTGGCTCATGTTCAGCTACTATCTACCAGTACCCCAGGTCCCTTTCTGCCTGGCTGCTCTCCAGCAACTCTGTTCCCAGCCTGTAGCACTGCTTGTGGTTGTTGTGGCCAAAGTATAGAACCCTGCGCTTAGCCTTCTTAAATCTCATCCCACTGGCCTCTGCCCACCCATCCAGCTTGTCCAGGTCCCTCTGCAGGGCCCTCCTACCCTCCAACAGATCAACACCTGCTCCTAACTTGGTGTCATCTGCAAACTTACTCAATCCCTGGGTGCAGATCACCAGTAAAGATACTGAACAGGGCCACGCCCAACACTGATCCCTGGGGGACACCACTAGTGACTACCTGCCAACTGGGTGTGGTACCATTCACTACCACTCCCTGGGCCCAACCCTCCAGCCAGTTCTTGACCCATAGCAGAGAGAATCTGTCCAAGCCATGAGCTGCCAGCTTTGCCATGAGCTTGTTCTGGCAGATGGCATCAAAGGCTTTGCTGAGGTCCAGACAGACTACATCCACAGCCTTCCCTGCATTCACCAGGCAGGTAACCTGATCATAAAAGGAGATCAGGTTGGTAAGCAGCCAAAGCAAAAAACAAAGCAAAAAAAACCCAACTAAAACAAAAAAACCCCAAATCTAAAAACAACAACAAAAAACTCACAACAAAAACAGGTAATGGGGAGAGAGAAGCTTAGAAGAGAGAGGCTACTTCTTGTCTGGGAATCAGTTTCCCTTGTGGCATCTCTCTCTAGCCCTCAAGGATAGCAGGTAATGGAATGATACCAGTGGGAGCATAAATACTGCATTGTGATTAAACCACCAAAATACTCAAGTGATTAAAGTGCTTCAGGTCCTCCAGTTATTATTCTGTGATACCATTTCATCTCATTTCAAGACACTGCTTTTTCCATAGTTTTTGAAGAACACTCTAGGCAAAGAAGTTGATTTTATGAGGCCCATAGATTTGGACTATTGATTCCTTTTCCTGTATTGCACATCCATCATCCTCCTTTTTAGACACACCAACAAAAACATGTATTCTTGTTACAATACCATCTCTCTATCCCAATGCCTGTGCGATTAACACATGAAACTCTCAGGTTATTTGACAGGAATGTACTCTCTTGACCTTTCTTATTTGAGAATTAGGTGAAGTAGATTAGACATTAATGATCAAAATATTTGAATACTTGTGTTTGTATGTAATCCAGTGTATTGGGTTTGGTGGAGATGGAATTAATTGTCCCCACAGTATCTTCCATAGAGCTGCATTTTGCAGTGCTGTAGCTGGGTGTTGACAACACACAGTGTTTTGACTACTGCTGAGCCAAGCACCAAGGCTATGTTTTTCCAACATTCTCCTCCCCAACCCAACAGTAGGCTGAGAGGTGGGCAAGATCTTGGGAATGGACACAGCTGGGCCAGCTGACACAAACTAGCCAAAGGGATATTCCATGCCATATAACATCAGCTCAGATATAAAAGAGAGAAGTGTGGGGATGTTTGTTGATGGTGACTGTTCTCCAAAGCAACCACTACATATATTGAAGCCCTGCTTCCTAGGGGGTTGAACACTGCCTGCTGATGGGAAATAGAGAATGACATCTTTGTTTGTGCTTGCTTCCACATGCAGCCTTTGCTTTTGCTTTTCATCCTATTGACCTGCTTCTATCTTGACCCACAACCCTCTCATTATATTTTCCATCTCCCCTATCCATCTAAGAGGGGGCTTTGGCCCCAGCCCAGGACAAACCACACATTCAGAAACTTCTCTTTCAGCTTACACTATATTTCTGAGAAAAAACAAACAGAAAAAAACAAAATATTTAGTTTTTCCATTAAGACTTTCCACTTACATGCCACATTAGGTTTCTTCTTTGAAAGTTAAATTAAGCATTCAGGAAAAGTTAAGAAGTGCCAAAGCTAACATTCCACTCTACTTCTTCTTACTTTATTTTACATATTGAGACAATTTCTTATCTAGGGTTTGCTTACTGTTTGTAACGTAACACAAATACTTTGTACAATTTTTTTACAACCTCAGATGAATGTGTGGTTTCTTTTTACAGCAGTATGATTTCACTGCTGTGGGAAAGGCCAACTGGGGAGGCAGTGGGAATGTTTAAAATTTATTGTCTCCAGAAAATATGTATGCATTTAAGGAAAATTAAGTAGAGGCATTCACGGGAAAGGGGGCCACAATGAGAACAATATGATATTAAAACAAATTTCCTTATTTTTAATTTATGACAGTCTCTTTACTAATTGCATCATGCTTCTCTATCTCTTTCCCCAATAAATTTATACAAATGACTAGGAAACTTATCAAAACATTTGAAATTGCAAACTATATGGTTTGGGGTTTTTTTTTACAAAAAGTATAGAGTTTCTATTTGAAAAATAGATCATTGCAAACTCTTTCTTGGGATGAAAACAAAACAAATCATCAGTTGGTACCAGAAACTATATATCTGCAGTTCCTGCTGCAGTTCTTCAATTTTGATGCCTCGTGCCCTCATTCTCTACTGTAGTCTAAGTTTTCACCCATACTAAATTCCCCATTATAGTCCTCATGCAAGATCTGCACTGACCACTGCTTAGTCATTGGATGCCTCATGAAAGGTGCAAGGAAAATGATAAGTGTGCGAAGCTGTAGCTTCAAGGAGCCACAGTGGCTGAATTTCTCAATCACTTTTCAAGTAATTATGTTTTAAAGTGGTTTTTTTAATTACAAACGATATCTGAGGATTTATTACTGGTTTGGTGTTTCTCAGTCTTCTGAAGGTGTTGGAAAGAGATCTTATTTGGAAGAAATCTCTGAATGATTTAACTTTCATTTCCCCTGTTTTATATGCCCGCTTGCTTGCGTGCATAAAATCTATACATTGTAGTGATTAACATTTCATTTTTTAAAGACATATGCAAATTCATGGGGAATTTGTCAAATCTGTTTCAAGAATTAGGATGACTCTTAAATGATATGTAATTGTTAACTTTATGGTTGTGTAATGTACAGCTCTTCCCCTTGTATTACACAGTGCAACAACTGGAATGGTCACTGACAGCTACAAACAGTGAAATCTTACCTATACATAGTTCCTACCATAGAATAATAAGAATGCAACCAGGAAATTGCTGTTATTTTACCCTGAAGTATGCAAAAATTCTTTTTGCCATTGTCTTCTCATTTAGTCTAGTGCACAGGGACTGTTTATCCCAGCTGACATTGAGGTGAGCTTAACAATTACTAAATCTGAAAATTATGAGCATCCTTAATCATATAAAACTATTGAATTTAATTTCTTCTCATGCACTGTGTCAGATTTTTGTGATGTCTTAGTTCTACACTGAACTGAACTTGAAAATATTTTTAATATTTACCAAGACACTTGGCAAGTCATAAAAATTCTCAGAGTTCATCTTTATACCTGAAAAAAAAATTCAGTAAAACTTGTAGCTTAATATAGCAAAAGTTTCTTAAAGCCTACTGAAAAGAAGCTTGAATAAAATCAGACATGATGAAATAAAAGCATACTGAAGGCAGAAATTAGATAAGGAAGTGTATGTTGTTAAGCAGCTGCCATAGCCAGACATTGTAGGATAATAGTATTTTAATATCAGACAAAACAGACTTTGGCTTGATTTACAAGATACTGAATAACTGCTGACTCAAAAAAACCCACAGTGTCACTGAAGGCCACAACATCATCTGAAAGTACACTTACAAAATAAAAGATTTAGTAGTCTTACAGTGAGTTTGTAAACCAAACAGAAGGAATTTGAAAGCATGTCAAGTATTAGTAGCTACACATTATTAGTAGGATGTAGTAAAAAAAAATAACTTTTGAAACTGAGAATCCTATCATTGCCCCAAATCCATTAAAAGTCATGGTAAAGAAAAAATAAAAAATTAGAAAACGATTTTTTTTTTTTATTTTTAGTATTAGTTTGTCAGTAATGCACAAAGTAGAAACTGACTTCAGGTTCTGAAGGCAGTGTTTCAAAGAAACAGTAACAGCTATAGATTGTAAAAACAGTTCTATAAGCAGGACAAATGCAATATGTAGCACAATGTTCTCATTCTACATTCTAGTTGCTTCATTCTTGACATATCTAGACTAGATCAGTCTTTCAACTTAGACAAGCAGTCATAATCATAGACAAATTTATTCTGTCTGAAAGATCCTTCAGATCACAAGACACGTAATTCATAACTATTTATAGTAATTTTGTAACAACTATTTTACAGTAAATACTAAATTAACTTGATTGAAGGTTATACTTAAAACATCCTACTCTACTTAACTATATTTTATAATTGCACGTGTTTTTAAAAATATATTTAGACAGGCAGAGCACTACTCAAAGTTTCTTTATTTTTATAGGTTCCTGTTTTCCCCTTAGTCTTTCACAGTACTTATGCTTAGACTTTTGGTTTAGGTTACCCAAGTCAATGTCTCCTCAAACTCATGTAGGTAAGACATGGCAGTTTCTGTGTCTGGAGAGGGGATGGCAGTGATAGGGTTAACCATTGCTATTGTCTGTCTTTGATTCTCCATTCCAGGGATCAGAAATTTATTTACAGCTGAATTAACTAGTAAATGTCTTTGGTCATGTCATGGTAGGCCTGAATAGACCAAAATAGGCTTATGCATGTCCTGGCTTGCCCAGACATGTTCTTTTGCTCTCCCTCTCTGTTTCGGGGAGAAGCAACTGCAGGAAAGAGGACAAAGAACCTGGACCCACTGAATCTAAGAACTCTAGCTTGCCCAGACTTGTTTTGCTCCTGTGGTAAACAAGGTACACAAGATTAGCTTGTGCCTGCTTCATGCAAGGCCTGTGCTCTGCCCTAAGAAGGGTAAAGCAAGCCTATGGCTTCACCTAATATGATCAAGTTGGCTAACTGCCATTCTGATTGGGTATTCTGTGCCCAAAGGCCCATTAGTCTCAGGCTGTATTGGTAAAGAGAGATGAGCAGGTGACACAACGTACTCTGATGTTGTATTCATACCTGCTGCTGCCTGCTGCTATTGGTCTCTGCTTCTGGCAGCGTACTGCCTCAGTGCATCCTGAACTGCCTGGAAACTCCACTGCCTCGAGTTTACCAGGAACAGGCTCTAAATGCCTCCACACAATAGGCCTGCATAGCCACCATGACATTGTGCTGAGACTGCACATCACAAGACATCCTGACTACACCTGAAAGTCTCCTGCCAAGATGGGAAGTCCTGGACACACAGATCGTCCAGAGACATCAGGAGAGAGATTGTTGGCCTCCTTTCCCCAGCACCCTGTGAAGCCTGGGAAGAATCAGAAGTTTCAGCAGCTGACAAGACAGTAATAGAACTCCCTGAAAGCATTTGGGTACTGCCTCAAGCTGTAGTTAGCCCTGTGAGTTCGGAGATTAATATTTGTGAGTAAATACTTAAAGCCTCTTGCAATTCACCATTGCTTTCTGCCATAAGCAGAAAGGAGCTTCCTGAGTCCATCTAGTCCATCTAGTTGTTTCTTGATATTTGAACTTAATGTTCAAGTTCTCTGGGGCAGAAACAGATGAATTTCTGATTATTTGTATGTTGTTATCAATGATGAATTCCCCTGACTAGGATTCTTACTCTGCAGTAGTAGAACTATATACCAATGATGTGGCATTGAACTGAGCTACAGACTGTGATTTGAAATTAAGTGTAAGTGTAGTTTTGTGTTACATATTACTCCATTTATTTATAGTGTGAGTATATGAAACTACAGGGTAGTACAAACAGAGATAATCAATTTATTCCTTGGTATATTTGAAGTGAGCAGAATTCTAATTGCACACAAATATTGAGAGCATTTTTTTAATTAATAGAGTAGAATAAACAGAACACAAATTCTAACAAATAATTGAGGAATAAAACTGGATCCATAAAATGGAAATTTTTGTTCAAAGAATTTTCTCCTTCAGCAAATGTCACCTTTGTGTGTTTGTCAACTCTTTCTTCTACCATTTCCCCCCATGCTTCATTCATTTCCTAAGTCCGTTTTGCTTTATGTCAGCCCTGCAGAAGATTAGACTCCTGCTCTTATTTTTAGAGCTAAGTCTGAGAATAAAAAATTCTTTCATGTTTGTAGTTTTAATGTTTGTTTTTCAGTGTATATGTATAAGAAAGAAGTTTCCTTCAGCAAATGCCACCAAAAGAAGTTTAAATTACTTAAATGCCTGATGAATTCAAATGAGTGAACCAGAACAAAGAAAGCTTTAGGGTGCTATCGCTACCATTACCTCATGTGCTTATGACAGCAATAATAGGGACATTGTTTTTCCCAAAGATCACTACATTAACATCTGTATTTAGGATTGGACTTTTTTAGACAGCAAGACAAGGTTATTTGATATACATAATTTGATAAAGAAAAGTGAGTTTAAACAATAATTCAGAGACTCTGAAATGGTATTTCTTCTAATTCTGATTTTCAAATTTGAAGTGCTGATTGTTGAAATTTGATAAACTTCTTTTTCTCCCCTTCTATTTAGACATTTTAATCTTTTCTGCTTTGCATTCATAAAGCTGTGTTTTTCAGTCACTTTTGCTCATAGAAAGAGAAATTTAATTTTTGGCTTTCCAAAGTTTAGAAGCACATCTTACCATATGATGCCAAAATGAAATATATTATTCATACACTGTATGATACTATGCAGTATTGCCTGCTTGTATTTTGTTGCTTAGGTTCTACACTAAAAACAAGTATTGACCAGTTTAATTTTTTTCCCCAAGTATTTAAACTCAGGCTGCAGGGGAGACAATAAGGCTGTATTCGTACTGCTAAATAAAACAAAAAGGAAATGCTGATCTCAGCCACTACATCTCTGATAATCTGTGTCACTTAAGTGTTAGCATCACACCTGGCATGGATTTGGCCTGTGCAAGTGGCACAACCAAGGCACATTTTTGTTTGTGAAACACACGGATGATGTTCTTCCAGCAGACAGTGTGGACAAAACTTTGGTAACTTGAGTACCTCCTTCTTTTCAATACCATTGCAATGTGTTTTCCACCACCCTCAAGCCTATCCTTATTCCACTTGTAGCCTGCCTGCTATGTAAATATCCTCTGCTGGGCTACATTACAGCAAACTCATTATTTCAGCCACCTTGAATAAAGAAAGCACTGAAACTGTAATGATATTTTTGTGAGGGTCAGATAAGTGTCACCTGGGGCCCAGAAGATAGTGCCAAGTGCTAGGTAGTGTGCTTTTTCCAACTGGCTTTATTCTTCAGCATTTTTTTTTTTTTCAGTATTTCTTCAGTAACTATAATGTTATTCCAGCTACATCCAGGACAGGGTTTTTTTGGTGGTGGGTTTTTGTTTTGCTAGCTAGTTTGTTTGCTTATTAGGAAGTGGATTAGAGATGCCTTCATGCTTTGTGAGTATTAATGTACTACTTTCTGAATAATTCCATCCTTTTTCTGTGAATTTAGTGTCCCACATAGCACATCTTTGAATTGTCTCTTTCCTACAAATGAAACAACTCAGCATCCACCTTCTACCAAAACCTAGGGCATGTCTGGATAGAGTGGAAATGTAGGCAAAAATTGGCATGTAAAGTTACTCTCTTATTTCTGCCACTTTTAGATAGGTAGAGAGTGCTAGCACTCATAGAGGTTCTCCAGGGGTAGCAAACAATTTATTTTGCTGTGCAACAGACTTGCGAAAGAAATCAAGACTCCCTATCAGTCTGAGTTGCTAAATAGGTAATGTTACTCAAATATCATCCTAACCTTAAACTGTTTGCGTACTCTGGCAATTATAATTTTTTTGTTACGTGGCTGGAATATATGCAGACTCTTCATTGATTTATTCTGTTTATGCATTCACATTAATTCGGTACAGAAGTTCAGACTTAAGAAAGAAAACCTATGATGATCCATGTTGATCTGTAGAACAATAACTAGTATTAAGTATAATTTAGTCTTTAGAGACATCTTAATTGTATTTCAAGACTTTGCTCAGTATGGAGTTTATTTTAATTCAGAAATTATTGTAAGTTGGAAGGGAAATGTTTTTGATGGAACTTTTATATCAGACAAATAATGACATTGAAGTTGCAGTGCACGAAATGAAAAACTGTTTTCAGTAGTGAAGTCTTCTGTTTCAAAGCAACAGTCCCATTCATGTCCATCTGTTTTCAGATTTCTTTAAGATTTTTTTTTTTCTAATAAGTTACTCTGCTCTCAAGAAAGGAATTATTTCAATGAAAAATGAAATGTCATCTATTCTTTGGTAGATGTACAGTGGATCTAACTTGCATCTAGAAGCATAACTAGGAAAATAGTTTTTTATGCCAGAATTCTATGTATGACCTGGAAGTCCATAAATGTAGTTTAAATTAGAGGTTTTGTACACTACCAATTTGTTTTCATAAATGTTCCTGCTCTTTCACTCCTGAGGGCTTGCAACTATATCCTGAAGTGGTAGTTAAGTGGAGATTTTTCCTTTTTCTTTCTAAGAAGAAAACATAAAATCCAGTTGTTTGGTGTTGGATACAAGAACACATTTTAAAAAGTTGTTTTATAAACCTTCATTAAATCTCAAAAACTGATTACTCTTTTTGCTGTTTCTATATGCTTTATTGTTTTGTAAATATAATGGAATTTGCAGGAAAAATTTAGCTGAAGGACCTCTTTGGTTCAGTTTAAATAGCAGCTTTGTTTCAGAGCAGAATAATACATTAAGTTTAGGGGACTTTTTTTTTTTTTTGTTTCTTTCAAATTCATCACTGTTCGAGTCATTGTTTAAAATCTAGTGCTACTTGCAATGTCATCTGGGAAAGAATGTGACAAACAATTCCCTGCTGTTGTGTAATAAACTTAGTTACTGTTTATACTTCTTGATTTTGCTTTATATATTTGCCAACATTTATGTAGCAAATAAGAGTAAACATAGTACATTGTTATTTCTGCTGCGCAGAAATGTATGTTTAAGAGTCTGTAATTTGTGTGCTTTCATTTATTTATCTATTTACAGAAAAATCTAAACACATGTAAGAATATCCTACAAAGATTATTTACCTTTCTGTATTCTTTAGCTATTGGTAATTTTCCTTTCTCCAACACTTTTAATTGTGGTGTGTGAAATGTAAGAATCTGCTGCAGCACACAAACATGAATTCTAATGATGCATTAACCTTAAGTAAAGAATTTATTTTCACTTTTTTTAACATTTATTTGACATTTTAAGCATTCATTCTAATGGCAAACAGTTTCCACCACATTACATGTCTGTAGTTATTTTGTAGATGATGAACAGCAAGGATTAAAATTAAACTGGCGATATGATTTTACACGATTAATTGCAGATGAAGATTAGAGCCCTGATAAAGTAATTACCAGAGGAGCTCCTCAATGTGCTATTTTGCTGTGCAGAGTCTAATAAATAAGAAGTGATTGGAGAGGAATGGTGATGTCAGATTTTGCAGTAACTGAGGTTACGTTTTCCTCTTGTTTTTTTAATGCATTGTTTAACAGATTTTATTGCTCCCTGCCTCATATTTCTGTCAGTGACTCATGATCGCAGTGTTTAGGTTGTTGTTGACTGACAGCAGGAAAAGATCTGAAACCATTTCTGTGGACATCATGAGTATGCATGCATTTGTGTATATACTTAGACACATACATACACTCACACGCATATGCTAATGCATGTGCACAGATGTTCCCCTACCCTTTGGGGAAAAAAAATTCTTGCTTTTAGATGTCAAAAGCATTGTAAAACTTCAGTGTTTGGAATCCATGTCATATTTTCTTTGAAAAGAGTTGGGATGCCAGTCGAGGGTTAGAGAAGGTGTTACTACAGTGTTGTTTCTGTTTCCTACAAGTTTGGGGCCTGATAGGGTCAAAATCACTTGGACAAACCCAACATCTGTAATTCCTTGTCCTGCAGTAAGCAAAACTCAAAAATTAGAATAAATGTCTGTATGATAACATAGCTATTATATGTGACTATCGTATGGATTGTTGACAGCAGCGTAGTACATGTTGTGCATCTTAAAAAAACAATCTGTACATCATCAAGGTGACTGTTTTTTCCAAGTGCAGTTTTTTTATTATATATTGCATACTTGAAAAGAAGAATGATGCCTGTCAGGTATAATGTCCTCTGTATGTCCAGATGTTACATATTATTTATTTGTCCATGTATCTTACAGTCTTGTAGTGTTTTCTTATGTAATGTGTTTTATATTTATTGGTTATTTTGAATTTTAGCAGAGAACTCGTAAGATTGCCTACTGCAAAGAATATGAAAACTTTTATACGTGAAGAGAAACTGCCACAGAATCTAATTGCTCTGTCTTACAGTGTCTTTCAGGCAGCCAAAACCATTATTAACTGACCTTGGTAGCTTCATTAAAAAGAGACAGAACAACTTCCATGTGTGTGTCAGTACAGATGGTGATAGCCCCAGAACTGTTGCTTCAAGCCAGAGATCACAAGCTATTAAAAAAAGGGCATATTCCTCAATATACTTTCTACTGATCATGGTCCATTAACAGTATGAAGTTCCAGTGGGAAAGGGGGCTAGTCAAGAACTCTGCTTGGCTGCTTTAGGGCACAGCATGTGTTATGCAGTTTACTGCACTAATTATATACTCTTGATGAGCTCATTAGAGGACAATAAAGGAAAATTAAAACAGTTTGCAATATGTGTGGTCAAATTAGCCACACAGAGAAATTATGGTTTGTATTTAAATGCTGTTTAGAAAGTGTCCATAAAAAAAAATGTAGACTCATGTATGTACACTGTAGTGATGCCTAAACTCATTTTCTTTAATGTGTTTTAATGTGTTCCTTTTTCACATTGGGAATTGGACCCTGCTTCTGTCTGATTAAAATGCACAGGATAGATTTAAATGAGACAGCCAGCAGGATATCTATAGCCACATACTTCATGGAAGTACACTTCACAGAAGTTGTTAATTATGCAGATTGAAGTTGGTGATCCATTTATAACATTTTTGTTTTTAACCAAATTTGAGGTTGAAATCTTCTCTTTATCTCCATTTAAGAAAGAGGCTATTCTTAAACTGCTAGACTTCACTTAAGACTATTGGTTTAAAACCATCCATTTAAGTCTCTATTTAAGACTTATATGCATTTCAGTGAAAATAAAACTGCATGGAAGTGATGTTAGGAATCTACTTCAGCTAATTCATGCTATTTTGAAGAAAAAAATATTCAAAAGATTTCTTTAATAAATACTGTTAGACATGTGATTTCATATACAAAATACTTGTATGGAGAGAAGCTGAGTAGTACTTAAGTTTGTAGATTTTATTAACCTTGAAATTGCAAAGCTTTTTTCTTTTCTGTAGGTATCTAAAAGTCAGTGCAATTTCTGAATAGGGAAAGTACAGTAGAGGTGTATAGCTGCAGCCAAATTACGTAAGATTATCAATACAAGCTGGGGGATGAAAGAATTCAAAGCAGTGCTGGCAGAAACAGACTTGGAGGGGTATTGGTTAATTAATGCTGGACATGAGCCAACAATATTTGTTTACAAGCATATCCTGGGCTGCATCAAAAGAAGCATGGCCAGTAGGCCAAGGGAGCTGGTTCTCCCACTCTGCTCTGGTGAGACCCCACCTGGAGCACTGAGTCTAGCTCTGGAGTCCTCAGCACAAGAAAGACCTGTTGGAACAGGTCCAGAGGAAGGCTGCAAAAGTGATCAGAGTCATGGAACATCTCTTCTGTAAGAATGGGCTGGAGTTCTTCAGCCTGGAGAAGTGAAGTGAAGGCTCTGGGGAGAACTTACTGCAGCCTTTCAATGCTTAGAGTGAACTTACAGGAAAGATGGCAACAAACATTTCAGCAGGGCCCTGCAACAGGACAAGGGGTAACAGTTTTAAGCTGAAACTTTATCTATCAAACTAGATAAAGAGGGTGGTGAAACATTGGAGCAGGTTGCCCAGGTGGTACGTGCCTCATCCCTGGAAATATTCCAGTTCAGGTTGGAAAGAGGTCTAAGCAGCGTGATCCTAGTTGTGCCTGCTCGTTGCAGGGTGTTTGAACTAGATGACTTTTCAAGGTCCCTTCCAACCCAAACTATTCTATGATTGTATGATTTTATGATTCTGTGGTTTTATGATGCTACAGAAGACAAATGAGGGACCTTCCCCCTATCTGCTTATAGCATGTGTCATTGTTCCTTGCTCCAAGTCTGTCAAATAGCTCAGAGTATAAAAGTCTTTAAGTTAACTCAGTTAATTCTAATAAAACATGGTTACTAAGTGATTGCCTGTGCAATCGTACTGGTAGACTTGAGGAGGGAAATGACTTTCTGTGAGAGTTGGATAACTGAGGGCTGGCAGCCTATCTACCAGGCTCAGCCTAACCTAAATGGAGTGTACTGTTAATACATTAATTGCTCAGGATTATACACTCAGCAACAAAGCAGATTCCTTGGTGCTTTGACCAACCAAATTAATTTAATGTATCAGTTTTCAGGAAAATGCATTTAAAATTTCAGGTCAGTTGCAAGTTGAAATTTCTAAATGAGCCCTGATGTACCCTGACCAATGATTTTGTTTATTCTGGCTTTTCCACAACCATAGTGTTGTTTTCTCTCTCTTCTGTTTTGTGTACTGAAATTCTTCTAGCATAAGGTAGAAACACCACATATCCACAAAGTCAATACCAAGTTTTGAGTTTGGTGTCTTTATTAAGATGCTTATCATGCTTATAAAAAAGAACAATTTTCAGTTTTCAAGTAAGCTATCTCAATTTTTTTAGGACTGAAATTTGACCAGCTTTCATGTTAGAAGAGCTAATTACTTCAGTTCATAATGAAGAAGTAGTATTTATCATTTGAACATTGCCCAACTATAAAATAAAAATCTTGGGTTATTCTTTGAGGATTATGGTATATTTTCAGAACTTAAATGTATATTGAGAAATACATGTTAAAAGAAGTAAGATAGACTTTTTTTTATTGACGTGAACACAGAATTATGCCAGAGGGAGAACACTGAATTGCATGTGGGATAGAAGTTTGTTGAATGCTTTAATCATTGTTATAACCAGATGTTGGTTATAAAGTTTTCTTGGTGGTAGTGGTGGTGGAGGTTTTGTCCCCCAAATTAAGACTGATTAAAACTAATTGGGGTTTTTTGTTATTCTTACTCTTCATACCCCAAACTTCTCCATAGCAAATGTAATCAGACAGAAAAGCAAATGAAAAAATTTTCAGAAGTGAAACAGTGGGGCACATAGCCACATCTGGATGACTGTAATAGGAATTAGAGCCCCTAGTTTGTACAAACCAGGTAAAGAAGTCCATCAGACTTAAAGTTCAGACAAGTAGGTGAATGAACTTTTGCCGTTCTGTAAGATGGAAAGGATCTTTTTCTGATCAATGCTGTATAAGAGTAACTCCGTTTACACAAATAGAAAGGGACATAAGCAGATTGTATATTGTCAGAACCATCACCATTTTATTAGATATTTTTATATACAATATATAGATATACATCAGAACTCTTTTTCCCTCTGCTTTTTTATACAACTCATTTTCCTTGGGATAACTGGACCGTTTCTTCTTTAATTCCTGAAGTTCTTTTAACCTTTACTGAATCTTACAGGATTCCGCAAACCAGAAAACTAACTGCACAAGTACCTGAGAGCCTACATCATTAAGAGTGCAATATATTCTTTCAAACACACCTCTCTGTTACCCACAGGCTAGTTTATTGCCCCTTTTCCATTCCTGTGCTTGATTCTTGCTCTGGGTGGCACTGCAGACCAGAGAATTCTTTCCCAAGATGGCTGGTTGTAAACTTTGTGGACTTCTCTTAGAGGTTCAGTTGGGACCCAATAGGGAGAGAAGGAATAGAGCTACTTCAGACATCAATTATCAGAGAAAATGCCACCTTATACTGCGTAACTGTTTCATATTTACTTTTACAAGATTTCTTCTCTCGATGTTCTCAGATCTTTACCACCCGTCTCGTACAGCTTTAACATTTTCTTCAAGTTAGATCATCGTATCCTTCCAAACTCAAACTCAGCAGCTGGAGAACAGTCTGACCCAGTTCTCAATAAAGAAGGATTCCTATTGACTTAAACTTTAATGAGAATTGGATCAACCCATAAATGACCAATTCGTATTGTCTTAATTAACTACAATGGTCAAGTTAATCACCACAACAGAATCGCAGGCCTATGCATACTATTAGTGGTTCAGCTCTTCCTAACTGAAGGTCTGCATATGCTATTAGAGGATATAATTCATTTTATCAGAGTGTAATCTGAACTATTCTCCAAATCAATAATCATTTGAAAAGAAAGAAGAGTTTTTTTGGCCAGACTTCAATATTGAAATGATTGACTCTGCACTTCCAAGACAAAGTAGTTAAACTGCATGCAGTTTGCTCTGTACTTGGACAAAACATCAGAGACTGGAGTTGTATTTAATCCAAATGAAAATTGAAGATTCCATAAACTTGAATAGGAAATAAATCTTGATTTGATACTATAACGAAAGCCTTTCCAATTGTGCTGGAGCATGAAGATGTTGGTATGAAGATGTCTATCCAGCTGCTACTTTTTACTGTCCAGTTTTTGTGTTCTAAGAACTACGCCATATATATAAAGCTTTGGAAATCTTTAGGCATTCAAAGTATGCTAGAGTTAAAAATTATGTTACTTTGGAACAGACACTGTTGGGGGGTTTCCTGAGCTATTAAATTTAACTAGTTTCTGATTATTTTTATAACTAGAATAACATCAGTAATACTAATTCATTTTTAAATTTTTTTTAATAGTAAGCATTAATTGTTGTTGTTACATTTAGTCTTGCCTCCTGAATTGTATTCAGAGCTTTAAATTTCAGCAAATATCTAAAGTGAAATAATCAGGACCTCAGAAAATAAACTGTGAGCCTCATTTCTCCAGGAGTTGCTCCGACAACCAATTTCCACTATCAGTTACTGAAAATTAGACTGTGACACCTAATTTTTGATCCCCCAAATATATCAACTTTGGCCAGAAAGTCAAATTTCTGTGAAATGCTGTAATCCAAATTTAACTTCATGACATCTACAAGTTCTATTTTCTCATAAGACAAAAAAGACAACAAATACTAGAACTGAGAAGATCCAGTGTGTGTATGTGTGCATGTGTGTGTGTGTGTTCTAAGGCTATTTGTCACTTTAAGCAGCTGAACTAGGGATTAATGAATTAAAAAAATTTCAGGCAGATTTTTTGGGAAGCCCTAGTAAAGATACCTCTACCTTTATTTTAGAATCTGTGGTAAAGGACATATGGAAACAAGAGGTAGAAATCTATTCATGGATGACTCACGTTCTAGCAAGACTCCATCCCATGCTCTTTTGATGTCTTGACTTATTTTGAGAGGTGTATTCTGAAGCAAGGATAATTTTATTGCAATGTCAATTGCACACTTCAATGATTTCTCATAAGAACCTATGCTTCAGGAAACCAAAATAATTTAAATCTGTATATCAACATTTATTTTGCTTTCGCATGTGTAGTATAGATTTCAAAAGCACACTCTATTGGCTTCCTTTGCTTGCTCAGTGGAAGGAGTACCCACAAAAATTCTAAGTAGTAAATTTCTCTTATAGCAGTCTGACATGTTGTATACATGTATACATGTTACACCATATTGTGTGATTGTCATTAGTTTTTTATTAATCATCTAACATTAGATGGTGTCAGTTAAGCTGTGTGGCACAGTCGACTTGCTAGAGGGCAGGGATGCCATCCAGAGGGACCTGGACAGGCTGGAGAGGTGGGCCCAGGCCAACCTCATGAAATTCAACAAGGCCAAGTGTAAGGTCCTGCACCTAGGTCGGCACAATCCTAAGCACAAATCCNGGTGCATGTTAATATTATGGTAGCTTGCACTGCAAACATAGTGATCTAAAGGTAAGCGTAAAACTCAGAAAATGTATTAGAACTCCTAAACAGTCTCGAGATAGTGGAGGTCTACTCTTTTACAGTATGTTAGGCCATAATCGAGAATAGTAATACAATATTAATAGCTTTGTTTTTCACTTCTGAAGTATAGTATCCACTTACAAACAGGCTATGCAATGATATTAGATATTAAAATGTCCCACGTGTTTTGTTTCTTAGAGTAAATAATGTATTTATAGGGCTTGTAAGGAAGAAAAAACCCTGCAGAGGTATGGCTTAAAAAGTGAAGACTTTCATAACTATAAAGTAGATGTAATTGGAGAAAATAAAAATTTATACTGCTATTTTTTATTTGACCTGAATAAATTTGAGTAATTCTGTAGCTATTACTTGAGGTCAGGCAAGCAGATTTATTATTTTTCTATACTAGTCCCATAGTATATTAATGTATAGTTCAAAAGCTTTGAAAAAAAATGTTAAAATACTTTAAGTGATCATACTTCATCCTTTGAAAATACTTAAGCAGAAAAGATATTACAGAATCTGAGTCATATACTATGCAGAAAATGCATGCTTGAGTAACTCAAGAAAAACAAAAAAAATCTACATTTATTAAAAAACTCAGATTACATTGGCATATATTATTTATAGCAACACTGCTACTGTATCATCTATAGTTAGTACAACACAGCTGAACATTTTGTTATTTGTATAAACATGGACAATGAAAAAATTGTTTATTCCCAGAATGGAAGAGAAAAATATTCTAATTACAGTTTACATTGTTTTGCCTGCAGGCTCCCCAAGAGCCAGTCCCCGATGGGAAGCTGCTGCCTCACATTCAGTGATGCATGAACTCAGGCTCTTTGTTCTGCAATAGATAAAAAAAAAAAAAAAAAAAGTATCTGTGCAGTGCTATTTTTTGACTAATGCATGTAAAAGATTATTGTATTTGATTCCCCTGCATCTGCACAGAGCTGACACAGAATCGGTCCTTTTTTCTTTCCACTGCTGCATGTAACAATTGTTAGTTCCTTTTATCGTCAAAAGACGTGGTGAAAATAGGGTAGAATCAATCTTTTATTCCTCTGGCAATGAAAGAATTATTTTGTGAATTTATGCGCTGATATCTGAATAATTGCTTACTATGTGAACTATTCAGAATATGTAGATGAAGGGAAAAGTAATCTCATAATCACCTGTTCCTTTGGGCAAAATACATAAGCTAAACCAAGTGCAACAAAATGTTGTATTGTTTACACGTCACACAAATTTGTTTTCCAAAATATATTTGACAAAGTATCAAATTCACTTACAAGTATATAATAGATCCCACTCATACTGAAGCTCTCTTTTTTACTGTTCTCCGAATGCTTAAATCATATGGAAAAATGTCAGAAGGCAAAATAAAATGCATTTCTCCCAGCCATATCTTCCCACAGCATGACATGTCGTCTGAAAACAACGCTAAGCATTTTATGCCATCTGTGCTCACTGGGGATACATTTACAATGCATGTCGATGTGGAATATTCCTTTTCGAGTTAGCACAGTTGGCTTATAGCAATAAGCACCTAAATAGAGTGATGTGCAAAAACAGACAGCCATTGATACTTGGTTCAATTTCATCCACTCCTTGAGCTTTCTTTTAATTTTGGGAGATGGAGCTTCTTCACAGCTGTTATTAACAGCTTTATGCAAATAAAATGTTGTGACAAAGCTTTGTTTCTGTACAGTAGTGAATAGATTTTTATGAGATGCACTTTAAGTTCTAAATATTAACAGCACTGAAGTAAAAATTTATTGTTCTTTTATAAAGATGGCTTGTTAAACATTTAAAAATATTTAGTTAACAAATACTATGAAACTACAAGAAAATGTTCAGAAGAAAGCCATCACTTTGCAGAGGCTGTACACAGAGCATTTGGGTAATGTAAGAATTCTGAGCTTCTAGACACACATAACTAACTGTTGTATGCCAAATCCGCATAAGTGATCTGTGGAATCAAATAATACACTGTCTCAGTCTGCACATGTTGTGTAAATTGCGTCTTTCAAGTCACTCTCAGACAAGGCTAGTGTGTGTCTGAGACTCGTTATGTGCACATACTAACAATGAAAGTACGACAATCTTATGTCTGCACTTTTTTTCTAAACATACAAACAGCTAAGAAATTGTTTCATAACGCACGCACACACACACACACAAAGGAAAAAAAAACAATCTGCAGATCAAAACAATCTTGATTCTCTGATTTGTACAAGCAGAGCTTTGACACTTATGACAAAGGGCCTGCTGAAAGGTAGTTTGAAGCTCCCTCACTGCAAAAGATCCATCTTCAGTGTAAGGTAGAGCTGCAGAGGACAGAAGATGAGTCATGAGGAGTCTCAGCATGAGCGGGAGGGAATATCCATTTAGAAGAAGGGGATTTTTTTTCTCACCTGCTCTGTTTATTGTCCAATGGTATTTTGTTATTAATTCATTAGATATTATTTTTTCACTTAATCTTTGCTAAGCATTAGATTTTTAATCTCAGTACTTGGCTTGTGTAAATTATGTTTCACCTTTGAAATATTCAGGAGGCAGAGTCTTGCACACTCCTTCAGTCTTCTGAAGGAAAATAAGACCAATTAAACAATAGGATACATTGATATTGTCAATTTACAACTAAAATTTAGTCTTCCTTTATTTTGTTTGGTTAGAATTAAGGTTAGGTTCCCTCTCTGGAAATACTTCAGGGTGCTTAGTAGCTGTTATTTTGTCTAAGTGATGGAATCTTGGCACATACATATATACTGTGCATATTGTGTATAATGTATGTGATAATCTCTTATCAAGAATATTGACTAGAGTGAGCTGTTTAAATTATTTTTTTTTTAAATTATAATTGAGTGACATTATCATAAATCATGCTAGATATTGTTTATAGAGAAATAGCTGATGAAAATGGAGGGAAAAAAAATCTGATACAGAAACTCCAAGCTCACTTCAGGCTGTAATATCTTCTGGAATTTTTAGAAATCTATCTGTTTTTCTACACTGATTTGCTAAGTTACATCTGAGTTGAAATTCCAAGGAAGATTTCCCAATCACTGTATTTCATAAAGAATGGTCATTAGAATGACCATTAAATATTTCTTTGTCCCAAGAAACACTCTCCTGCATGCAGTTTTGCAACACAGTTTCTGCGTAAGCAGTTCTTCTGTGTAGCCAAGTTAACCCTCAGCAATAGCCTTAAAATCCACCTTTTAGACCTTTATACTTGGCTCATTTCAAGAAAATAAGTTTTGTGGTTCTTCTTCATCCCTCTTCCGCCTGCTAGGAGCAAAATTTTCAGCCTACTACATTCCAAGTGATGACTTTGCTATGCTATGGTGCTCTTGTGCTTGCAGGTTGTTCAGTATAATAGAGCATATTCCACAGATATTTAATCTTAAAATATGCAGTACTGATTGTGATAAAGACAAGAGGGAGATAAAATCAGTGGCAATGAGATAAACTGGTAGGTCTGAATCAGCAGTTTTCTTTGAACAAGGACACAAATAAGCTTTGTAAATGTGGTAAAAATTCATAATGTGCATCCAAGGAAAAGAAATATTGGCCAAAGTGTATTTTGATCTGAAATAACATCCCACAACTACCTTATGCTACATTATTTAGCAGTTGTAATAATGGCCTTTGAAGGCCAAGCATGCTTTGTTTATGCTGGACAAAATAAATCTAACTTATGAAAAAATGATGATAGTTAACAAATTAGATAATTTAAAATAATGCAGATGAGGTACAAAAAAAAAAACAAACCACGTTTGGTTAAACTAGTTTCTAGTTGTAAAAGACTGTAATTGCTTCAGTCTCTAGGTAAATATAAACAGCTAGTGGATAACAAGTTGGTTTTGCTCTTAGCTCTGTAACAGCATGGAGAAAATATTTACAAATATATAAATAATATACAATAAGAGCAAGAAACACTGAAATACACTTAATCAGAAGCATTTATGCCTTCTCTCTCTTTTTTTTCCTGTAATGCTGGTTATTCTCAGGAAAATATTTTTTCAGCCTTATAGAGTAAGTCCTGTACTCTTTAGTAACATCTGTCTTTCTCCCACATTAATGTTTTTTAGATTGAAGGAAGCATTTGCACTTCTGAGTCACCAGTCAGTGGTGACAGTTTGCTCATGCCTGAGGATGTTGAGTCCAATGGTTTTGTACATATTAGTCATCTCATTTGCAAGATTCTGAACAAGTCTTCTTCGGGCTTACCTTTTGCAGATATGTTTGGTAGACTTTAAGAAACTATGTAACAAAAGCATAAATGGGATGCCATAGTAACCTATACTTGACAGCATTATGAAAAATAATTTTTAAATCTTACGTCCTTTTGCATTTTTTTGAGCAGTCCCTTTTATTTCCTTGAAAAATTGGCTTGTGTGGTTTCAGTTTAAATTATATATGCTTATTTATTTTTCTTTTAAACACCCAATAAAAATTTCTAAGTATTGAAATTAGTAGAGGTTTTGCTCTCACCTTCAGTGACACACATTCTTCTCTCTACATGTTTCTGTGGCTAATCTTGTTTGTGATGTGAATCGTTGACTTTTACTGTTGTTTAGATCTGGCCTTCTGCAACTGATTTATTACATTTTTTCCCCTTTATTATTGAAACCACAGAAATATTTCATGTTTTCATGTGAAATAAACACCTGTGGGTAGATAATGAATTTACTGTCTTCTCCTGTAAGGAATTTTCTAACACTTAGTGACATGACATGCAGCTAAAGAGTATATGTGTATGTGAAATGATGGCATGTTGTAGAAGCTGATAAATATATTTTGCAGATTACTTAGTTTGGCTTTTGCAAACTTTAGTTCAATGGCAAAAGAAGTTAAAAACAGTTCTAATACTATTCTGGGGGGGAAAAAAAACACCAAAAAAACCCCAACAAAACAAACAAACAAACAAAACCAACAACAAAATGAGATGTTTTTATTTGGCTTCCAGACCTGATAAACTTGTTCTACCTGTTGAATTACAGGTTTAAAAACTTACTGCTAGCTGATACACCTTCAGGGCTCCTTGGCCACCAGAGAATATTCACCACAATCTTGCACTGAAAAGAATGCTACAATGTCAAATTAAAAAATCCTTCCATCAAAGAGCACTATATGTCACAACATGTTCTCTTAATTTGCATTCCATACGGTTTACAGATGAATCACTCAGAATAGAAGTGTAGGGAAACACATGCTGTTCATTGCTGATTTAGGTATGAAATGTTTCAAGTATGCAGTCTTAAATCAGCACCAAATAGACAATGATGTCTTCAGTTAAATTAGAAAATAACAAATCCTAGCTTAATTTTTTTATAACGCTGCTTTTGCTGTTAGAACATAATGAAAGAAGTTAGACTTTAGCTGTTTTATTATATTCTTACTGAACTTCAGCCACTAGAAAGTACCATCTTTTCTCCATCCTCTGAAACTGAATGTAAACATTAAGCAAAAGACAAAATCAATGACCAGATTTCTTTTATGATTGCTCCCACTGCAAAACTTGTGCTACTACGTAGTTAAAGTTTCTGATGACAAATTCTAAACACAAACATTAAAAGCATCATGATCTATGATTTGTTCACCAATGTCACAGTTGATAACTCTTAACACATTTGCATATTTAAATTCAAGTAAGCACTCCTCATTTACAGAGCACTCTCTCTTGTGATTGCCTCTATATGTATCCATGGGTGTTTGTTATTATACATGTGTGTATGTGTATCTCTCTACATATAGATATCTCCTATCATATAGCACCAGGGCATAGAGCATCAGGGATCAGACTGAGGGCAAGTGAATTGTCTGAACTAGTAATGGGAGCTGAAATACATGGCACTAGAGAGAGTAAAGATAGAGCATGGATTTGACTGTAAATAATAGGTATTTCTGTAATTCACTAGTTCCAAGAGAAGTAGAAAACCTATGGATGAAAGGTATAGAAATACTTGATGTTAAACGTAGCATATCTGGGAGATTTTAGTCAATATTTGCTTATATTCTAAATAAAGCAGTTATGAAGTTTTGAGTTCTTCAAAGTAGAGAAATTCAAAGTATTTTGCCACTGTTTTGATCTGTGTTGTTTTAATCAGTGATTAAATAAAAATCTTCTAACTTGAAATGTTTTATTCCAGTCATGAAAAATATTCACTAATATTCCATTTGATAGTAATTGATTTGAATTAGGAAATAATCTATTTAGTAATTATCTGTTTAAAAAAAAAACAGTATTAATTGCAAACACATTTTCAATGCACCTGTAACTATGGATTTACAACTATCATATACAAAATACTAATTATTCTAATTCCATGAGAAGATTGTCTTCAGAAGTAAAAAAATGAATAAACAGAAAAGGTAAACTATTACAATTAATTAAAGACTAAACTGATGTTAAATACAGACAGTATTTCTTTTGTAAGCAGGCCATTTAAAGATGCCTGTCAACATAATGGGCTTGAATCTTACAATGTATTTGTTTTGGCAATGTAAGACACTTTGGTTAGAAGTGTAATATATGGAATTAATCACATATACTAGGTGTATTAAGGACTGGTTTGCAAGCAGATGTCAAAATTCAGCCATTTGTGGGAAGATACCAATGGCCACAAGCAAAGAGATCTCTCAAAGGGAATTATTTCCTGGCTCATTGTTTTATTGAACACACAGATAATGTTGCAAAACTTGTGCAGATAAAGTTGTCTGATATTAAAAAAAAAAGCAAGTCACATTAAAAAAATTCCTTATTCGCCAGAGAGTAGAGAAATAAATTTGATTTAATATAGCTAGGTGCAACGTAGTAAAGTCAGTAACAAAGTATACACCTTGCACTTACATAATAGAGCTTGTTTTGAAAACCATGACATGGGAAAGAACATAAGGTCACTGAAGATCACTACCTCAACAGGAATTCTCAGTATAGTGTTATGGTTAAATGGGATAATACAATGTTTGTAAGAGGAAGAATATCAAGTAGATGTCTATGCACTTTTCATTGTAAACTATTGTGACAGCATCATGTTCAAAGGTGATATCCACATTTCAAGAAGAACATGAAATATTAGAAAGATTTCACAGTCTTGTATGATGAGAAAAGATGCCCAGAAATGTGAAATTTGCATCTTCAGTTTAGTCTTTTGTATACTACAGAAATTATTGACAGAGGACATAGATAACTACTCATGGCAGAAATAAAAGGATAGAAGATTTTGGTAGTCTTGATTTTGCCAATAGAGGATAATGAAATAACCAAAGATTAAAATTTGTTAGCTTCAGACTCAAATTACATCAGGTTCCAGTTTCACGTGTGATTACCAATTTAAGATAGTTCCAGTTAGATTCATTAAGGAGATATTTTAATTCAGTTCTTAGAGGAGAAAATTGTCTTGTATGCATACATTGAGATTTTATGGCTATGTCTGTATTAGCAAATAAAATAGCCCAAGGCTGTTCTCTTAAGTGGCTCAGCATTTGTGCCCAGATATCTGCCAACAACTAGACAGTACAGGCAATACTGGAGCAATGCTTGGCCAATGCTCTATCCCTGTTGCGTTAATACAGTTGCAGTCTGTATTTTTTTGCCATGAGAAGTGCACCAAATGTCATGAAAACATCTAAACTAATATCTTCCAGCTTTCTTGAACTACCCCACAAAAAGTGTAGTTATTATATATATATTGAGGGCTTGAGTTTGTGAATGGTCTTGGTCCCCAAAATGCTAATAAGTAACAAATTGCAAACTAGTAAACCATCATAAAGTAATCTTTCTACTTTGCCACAGATTTGGAAGGAGGTTTGAAACCGCAGAAGAGTTTGCGTTTTTTTAACTTCGAACAAATCTCCTGTATTAAACAGCCAGGCATTGCACATTAACTGTGGATTCAGGAGAAGAATGCACAGGCAAGATTTACTCTGATCTGGTGAGACCTCACCTGGAGTACTGCATCCAGGTCTGGAACCCTCAATATAGGAAGGACATGGACCTGATGGAACAGGTCCAGAGGAGGGCCATGAGAATGATAAGGAGGTTGGAACACCTCTGCTACAGACAGGCTGAGAGAGCTGGGGTTATTCAGCCTGGAGAAGAGGAGGCTGTGGTGAGACCTAATAGCTGCCTTCCAGTACCTCAAGGGGGCCTACAAGAAGGATGAAGAGAGACTGTTTACAAAGGCCTGCAGTGATGGGACAAGGGGCAATGGCTTCAAACTAGAGAAAAGCAGATTTAGATTGGATGTTAAGAACAGGTTCTTTACTGTGTGGGTGGTGGAATACTGGAACAGATTGCCCAGGGATGTGGTTGGGGCCCCATCCCTGGAGATATTCAAGATGAGGTTCAACAGGGTTCTGTGCAGCCTGATCTAGTTGAGGATGCCCCTGCTGACTGCAGGGGAGGTTGGACTAGATGACCTTCAGAGGTCCTTTCCAGCATGGACCATTCTATGATTTTCTTGGTAGAACTGAGGCCACTGAGCTGCTGAATGTCATGAGATTTTAAAGCCAAAGAGACAAGCAGGCCATGAGCTCTGATATTGATGCCTGATAATGTGTTTGAATAAAATGTGCCTCTTATTTAAAAAGGTAGATCTCGGGGACTGACTGGATTTTAGCTTCCACAAAAGCATCCACACCTTGTTGCAAGCCTCTCTTAGGTTTGCATTTCTTCTAGTGAGTAGATACCCCTACCATTAAAATTGCAAGCCTAATCCACATTGAATTTTCAATTTGAATTAAAATTTGACTGTGGTACTTAGCATTTCATTCTAGTGATATTCCCCTTCATAAGATCAAACAGCTTTTTTGTAGATAGTATTTTCTTCCCATGAAGGTATTTATGTACTGTAGTCAGTTTACTTGTCAGTCTTCTTTCTGAACAGCTAAAACACATTGCATTTCTGAAGTCTCACACTACATGGTGTTTTCTCAGGCCTTGTGGTTCTTTGCTGTACCTCTGCCAATTTTTCATCATTTTTTCCTAGCAAGACACAGGATCAATAGAAGTATTCAGCCTCACCAAGACTATAAAAATTCTTTCTGTTTCTCTCACTGCACCCTTTTAGTATCCCATAAATATGTACTGGCTTCTTTCCAGTGGAGATCTACATCACCCAGAAAAGCAAAGGTGCAAAGCTTTACACTGAATTTTTAGGTAGTATTTAATTTTAAAATATATAAATCCATATAGACAAATGAGTGAATGAAGTATATAGAACAGAGTCAAGAACAGGAAAAAGGTATGGGTAAAGCTGAAATAAATATAGTATGACTTAAAAACAAAAGAAAACAAAACAACCTTCTGGAAATCCTTCTTGATGCTAATTTAGTTTTGTCATGACAGACACAGTTTACAGGACAATCAGGCGATCAGGCCCAGTCAACATCAGTTCATGAAGGGCAGGGCCTGCTTAAAAAACCCCATCTCCTTCTATGACAAAGTGACCCACACATTCGATGAGGGAAAGGCTGTGGATGTTGTCTACCTGGACTTTTGATACTGTTCCCCACCCCATCCACATGCAGAATCTGACTGCTCTGGGCCAGGATGGGCTTGCACTCTGTTGGATCAAATACTGGCTGGCTGCCCAGGCCCAGGCGGTGGCAGTGAATGAAGTTAAATACACTTGGTGGTCAGTCACAAGTGGTATTCCCTGAGGTCAGTTTTGGAGCCACTGGTGTTTAATGTCTGTATCAATGATCTTGATGAGAAGATTGAAGCACCATCAGTAAACTAGCAGAGGCCACCAAGTTTGCTGGGGGGTGTTGATCTGTTAGAGTGTAGGAAGGCTCTTCAGAGAGATTTGGACAGGCTGGATCGATGGGCTGAGGCAAATCATACAGGCTTCAACAAGGTCAAGTGCCAAGTCCTGCACTTGCAAGACAATAAACCCATGCAACACTACAGGCTTGAGTCTGAGTGGCTTGAAAGCTGCTCTGCAGAAAGGGACCTAGGGGTGTTGAACAACAGCCAGCTGAACATGAGCCCAGGTGGCCAAGAAGGCCAGCAGAATCTTGGCCTGCATCAGGACTAGTGTGGCCAGCAGGACTAGAGAGGTGATTGTCCCACTGTACTTGGCTTTGGTAAGACTGCGCCTTGAGCATTGTGCTTAGTTTGGGCACCACAGTGTAAGAGACATTAAAGTGCTGGAGCAGGTCCAGAGAAGGGCAACAAAGATGGTGAAGGATCTAGAGAATGAATCCTATGAGGAGAGATTGAGGGAGCTGGGTTTGGTTAGTCTGAAGAAAAGAGGGTTGAGGGAGGGCCTTACCACTCTCTACAGCTACCTGAAAGGAGGTTGTAACAGGCTGGGTATTGATATCTGCTAACAAGTCACAATTGTTAACACAAGAAATGGCTGAATTTACGCCAGGGAAAATTTAGGTTAGACATTAGGAAAAACTTCTATATTGAAAGGGTTATCAAACACTGGAACAGATGCCTAGGGAATTGATTGAATCACCATCCCTGGATGTATTTAAAAGCTATCTAGATGTGGTGTTCAAGGATATTGTGTAGTAGTGGCCCTCATAGAGTTAGATTAATGGTTGGACTTGATGATCTTGAAGGTCTTTTCCAACCATAGTGATTCTGTGTGATTCTGTATTAATTCTGTGTGACTGCTTCCTCCAGAATGTTTCAAGCCTGAGGGAAAAAAGAAAGTGCCATATGCAGATCCTATGTCCCACAAAGTTAAGTGGCTTCCCTTGTAGAATTTTACATCCTTGGACTCCTTTGTCCACACAGCATAAACATACTACAAAGGTACACTCTCTGCCCCAAAAGACTTCACAATCTAGACTGCAACTCTACCATTAATAGATGAAAGAAGAGACAGACAGATAAAGCACAAGAAAACAATGAACCAGCCTTGTACAGTATTGTTATGATTTAATTTATGCAAAATTAATACAGATTTATTAATTTTTATATTAATATCAAGGCAAAAATTAGTACTCTATAAAAAGTAATTATTAACATTACGTCTCACCAGAAAACTTATTTAAAGGTTCAAATGCACAATTGTGGGTATTTACACACAGGGAAACAGGCAACTTAGATGAGTTAAGAAAACTAGCAATTTATAAACAATTTAAACTGGAACTGGAAAGAGAATCTTGTGGTCAATACACTGCATGCCCACTAGGTGGACTCAAGAGGCTCCTTTCTGCTGAGGCAGAAAGGCACAATCAGTTTACAGAGCCAAATCGGAACTGTAATTACAAAGAGGCATTTTAGAATATTTACTCACAAGCTAGTATCTCCGGATTTCTGGGGCTGCATTATAGTCTCAAACAGTACCCAAAGCACTTGGAGAGGTTCTGTTGGTGATATGGTAGTCATTAGAGGCTTTGGAGTTTTCCCCAGGGCTCTGGCAGGATGTTGTGAGGGTTAGCACAGTCTCTGACCTGGTCTTGATACCTTCCAGGGCAGATGGTGTGCAGGCAAACACGATGTCTTGCTGATGGGTAATTCTTACCTACAGCATAGAGGCGCTTAGTGCCTTCTCCTGGTAAACTGAGGCACAGCAGTTTCTACGTGGTCAAGCTTGAAGCATCAATGCAAAACTGGTCTGGAGCATGGCAAGCAGTGCACAATGAGGCAGAGCACAATAGGGCAGAACAGAGCAGAGAACCATGAGGCAAAAGCACAATAGCAGAGAGTACGGTGCTTTTCAACTGTGCTCATATATATTAGTTGCCCAAATCTAGTTGCTCATTTGGCCACAGAGATTCACCAATCAGAATGTCACTTTGCCAAAACTGACCATGTTAGGTGAAACCAGAAGCTTGCGTAATGGTATGAGCAAAGGCAGGATTTTTATTTACTTCTGAAATTAATATGGTTTATTATTTTTTATATTAATATATTTAATCTCGATGCATAACCTATTTTTAATCAGGTTCTTTGAACAGTCATGAAAAACATTACACAGAGGAAAAGCAGAGGCAATCTAGAACACTTAAGAAATAACTAGCAATAATATAACAAACATTGATTCAACTAATTGAAATTGGAACGAGAATCTTGTGGTTGATACGCCGCTTGCTCATTAGAAGGACTCAAGAGGCTCTTTTTTGCTTAAGGCAGAAGGCACTTAGAATTAGTTACAGAATTTCTTACAGAAGCTCTGAATATTTACTCACAAAATAGTATCTCTGGATTCTCAGCACTAAATTATAGTTTCAGACAGTACCCAAACACTTGAAGGGAGTTGTGTCAGTGTCTTGTTAGCTGTTGAGGCTTCTGGATCTTCCCAGGCTCTAACGGGGTGCTGGGAGAGAGGTAGATGATCTCTGACCTGATCCTGGTTCCTCTTTGACTCCAGACTTGGCATGGAGGTTTGCAGAGGTGCAGGCAGGATGTCTTTCATATGTGCAGACTTGGCATGATGTCTTGCAAATGGTACAATGTCACGCTGGCTAAGCGAACCTATTGCGTGAAAGCACTTAATGCTTATTCCTGGTAAACTAAAGTAATTCCGGGTGTACAAGCCCAAAGCATCAGGGCTTGTTATTATGCAGCAAAACTGGCTTGGAACTTAGCATTTATAGTGCTGCAAAGCAAATAAGGCAAAAGCATGGCAGAGCATGGCAGAATACAACAGCAGAGAGCACATATGCAATGGCAGAGAACAACGAGGCAGAACAGAGCACAGCAGAGCGTTTTGTACTTACATGCTCATCTCCTTTTTTTTCAATTCGGCCCAAGACTAATGGCTCTTTGGCCACAGATTAGCCAATCAGAATGGCAGTTTGCCAAACTTCACCATATTAGGTGAGCTAGGGCTTGCTTTTACCCTTCCAGGGCAGAACACAAACAAGTGTATAAACATATGAGGGTACCCTGTTTACAACTTGGATGGAGAAAAGGAGACTCAATAGAACCAGACCTTTGTCTTCCTTTCCCACGGTTGCTTCCTCCATCAGCAGAAGAGAGGAGGAGCAGGGAACATGTCTGGCAAGCCAGGACATGTTTAGGCCTATTTTGGTCTTCCATGGCAGCTTGCTTTACCCTTGTTTGGGAAAATACAGGCCATGCATAATCAAGTGTGTGCACCTTGTTTACTACCGCAAAGTAGAACAAGTCTGGGCAAGTCTTGGACCCTCAGACTGGATGTCTCCAAGCCTTTTGTCTTCTTTCCCACACTCTGCTCCCCGCCCTTCAGCAGGGGGAAGGTGTGATCATGCCTGGACAAGTGTTAGGCCTATATTGGCCTTCCACAGTAAGTATGAAAACTGTGGTCAGGAAAACAGCCATCTGGAAGTTGTGTATATGGTCATTTTGCTGTGGTTGCTTTTATCATTATGGCACAGAAGGATTTTAGATAAGGATTTGAAGGTGGACAGAATGCACTTCTGTATGAACATTTACAGAATGCTCCTGCTTTGTATAAGGACAAAATGTAGCACATTTTTTGTAGAATTGTATTATAGAAACATGTAATAGGTTGGGTTGGAAGGGACCTTAAAGATAATCTGGTTTCAACCCACCTGCTGTGGGCAGGGACTCTTTCCACTAGACCATGTTGCTCAAGCCCCCATCCAACCTGACCTTGAACACTTCCAGGCAGGGGACATACGCAACTACCCTTGACAACCTGTTCCAGTGTCTCACCGTCCTCACTGTAAAGAATTTCTTCCTAATATCCAGTCTAAGTCTCCCTTCGTCCATCTTAAGGCCACCGTCCTTCATCCTATCACTACAAGCCCTTGTAAGAAGTCTCTCCACAGATTTCTTATAGGCCCCCTTCAGGTACGGGAAGGCTGCTACAAGGTGTCCCCAGAGCCTTCTCTTCTCCAGACTGAGAACATTTTGTATATGTTCTTACAATCTCCTTCTGTTGACAAAAAAGATGATTACTTTAAATCTGGACCTGTGTATTTTTTCTGGATTTGACTGGAATTGTTAAAACAGTTTATTATTTAAAGAATTCTTTTTAAATGATGCATAGATTTTGGAATCACTTTCAGTTTTATTTTAATCAGCATATGCAAGATGACATAAGACTAACATTGGAAGCCTTGGCTTTGTTGTAAGTGGTTGGTGTTCCGCAGTATCCCAAACTAATCTATTTCCATCTTTCTCTGGCACCAGCAGTTGTACATTCCTGCCTGTGCTCTTGAGCCAACTTCCTCACCCTGCTCTTTTTGCTACTTGTAAATATGCTTCAGAAGTTTATAATTTGATACCAGGCTAGCATGTTGAAATGGATGAGCACAGTAGGAGATGATCAAGTCAGAGCTGATGAAGATGGTGGAAACACAGTGATTTGGGAAGAACACACAGAGATAACAAGACATCAAAAGACATTATTAAAATGGCACAGTCTCTTGTCATGGGCTGTGAATCACACCAAGAAAGCCAAGAATGTGGAGAAGTTTCATTGGCTATGGGTGGAAAATCCCATTACTGTATCAGGAACAAAACGTTACTGCCCTATAGTATTGCAAGTACCCTGTGCTTCTGAATACGCTCAGTTTCCTGCGAGGCTCTAAAGAAGCTGTACTTGTTTGCCTCTTGGAGTTCATAGCAGAAATTGTTCAGCTCAAATGCTTAGCCACAATTTTGTTCTGAAGATGCTAGTGTTAATAATTGTTATTCATAGCCTTTAGTGTATTTTCCAATGATAGGTACCAGAGCTGTTTTTATCACATTTTACTGCGATCTTGTGATGATCCTCTGACATCATTGTGGTATTTCACTGAGTGATCTCTAACATTTTAAAAAGGAGTACAGACCTACTTAAATATTTGTATATGAGAAATATAGCCTCTGAGATAAATATACCCATCTATTGACTGCGCCAAGAATACATCAGTCATTGTGCACTCCAACCACTAAATTACTTTGCTGTTATTACACTTGTCACCCTTAATTTGTCCTGAAGTACAGTAACTACAACATAAAGTCATTTTCTTTATGTTTCTTTATCATCCCTGATGTGCTTTTGCATGGTTCCTTCAATTTATTCCAGAAACATCTTTTCTGTAGTGCCAGAGGTCTGAAAATCTTACAATTATTTGGAATTACATTATCTAGCAAGATAAATAGGGTGACAATATTTAAGATAGATCATCATATTAATTTTTCTTTTAATTTATCTTTTAAAACTTATTTTAGCTAAATATTTTATCTAAAAACTGAATTACACTTGATTTTGGTCTTCTTTGCTTACACAATTTATACTCCAACAGATCGTAAATAGAAGTCATGTAGTTTAGAAAGGTGGAATTTATTTTTTTATATCAAAATGTATGGATTGAATTGCAACATATCACCCCAGTTTAATCAAAATACATATTAGCAATTCTGTTGATTTCCTATTTTCTGCAATGTGATAGAACTAAAACCAACCAAATGAACTGTCAGACTAATTTTGATGTAGCATATAAGACAATAGATAATTACTTCAATTACTTCACTTTACTTAATGTAATATAAATCCAGAAATAGACATTTGTTTTATGTGTAAAATGTGGGCTGCCTAGTAGATAACAGGAACAAATAACAAATGAAGAAGACTACTTAGTGACAAAAACTGATCTAAGAGTATAAGTTGATTCATTCAGAAATTTCATGATCTGATTATTCATTGTGCTGTAGTGCCATGTACACCAGAATTTCTTTTCAGTTGGGTTCAGTTCTAAACCAGAGTGTTAGAACCTTGTTCTTTTCTGGGTTTATGTTTCACATAGAGTTGAGCACAATATGTTAAGATTTTTTGCAAGAAAAATGTTATTTGTCCTGTATGATACTTTTGTATCAAAAAACTCTAACAGAGTTTAGAGGTTAACTCACATTTTAGTGTTTACATCCTCAGTATCTGGCACTATATAAAAGATGTTTGTGGACTAAATTTTGGAAACTATCCAAAATATATATTACTTCTAGTGCTAAACACAACTAGTAATATGTACAAAAGGTACAACACATAGTCATTCTAAGGTGTTAAGCATCTCTAAGTTGGCATCTTAGTAATTTTACCTTGAAATGCCAAGTACTCACTTCCAGAGACAAATCTTGCCAGCAAAATATCTGAAGTCTGAAAGCATTACTCCTTTTTGTCCTGCAAAGCTGTTACCTGTACATCAAGGAATTCTGTGAATGTCCTGAAGGCAGACAACATGAAAGCTGATTTTCTGTAGGACTGACTAACTCCCAGAGCTCATAGTGACATTTGTGTATATGTGACTTCTTAGCATTGCTAGGGTAAGGACAGAAGAAGGAAGAAGCATAATATAGCCAATGGTTCAGTAGACGAAATATTTGGGAAAAAAAGGCTGCTCTACTTTCTTCAGAGAAATAAATAACTCAAGTGATTTGATGACAGAAGAATGTAGTAGCTACCTTGCAAAAAAAGCACATCTCTGCAGAACACTGACATAAATGTGCAGTGTTAAGATATGTTAGAAAAGCGACTAAAAGTCCTGATCTACTATATCAAATATTGGACAGTGTCATTCTGTTGTCCTCTAACAGAATGAGAAAAACCTAGAAGAGGCTTTCCTCTGTTTCTTCCAGCCTTTAGTTATTACATCAACATGCTTTCGGTGCTATGCTATGCTTCAGTAAGAGAACATTAGGCCAGTAGATGCTTTCAGTTAGAGAGGAGTGTAGTAGGATGCTAGAAACAAACAGCAGGGATCCTTATAGGATTATAGTCCTGGGTTGTCATCAACCAAGTCAACTTGTCATCAAATATTCTTCCAGTCTTTTGTCCCTCCATTTCTTTCCTTTTTTAGTGCATCAGTCTGCTTTTACAACCAGAAAGCATAGCATGTCTATACCTAAACCTTAACTTGATACATTGCTGAAACTATATGTTTCATCATGTAAGAATAGTTTACTTAAGCACAATAGCAGTATAGTCAGACAGGACCAAACGTACCTCTGGACTTGATCTTACCAGAACACCAATGCATTAACAAAACTTCTGATTTTGAAGACTTTTTTTCTAACAGGGACTCTAATCATCCCATATTTCTTTCAGGGGCAGTTTGATTCAAATCTGAAGCTTTTATTCTCAATAAAAGAAAATGCAAGTAGGTTTTCTACCTCAAAGCTAGCAGTTTAGGTGCAATGAGCTGTTTTTGTAAAGTATTAAAATCATTTACAACCAGAAAATTGCAGAAAGTTTTGGTATTTTCTGGTAAATTATAATTTCTAAAAGTCAAGCTCTCAAGAATTTTCCCCTGAATTTAAGACCCTACATCAATCTTCCCCATGTGACATTTCCTTTCTTTACACAATCAATCGAGTGTAGGTTAACCTGGTTGTCTGATGAAGCTACTCTCATTCTCCATTCATGTGCTACTGTTTCCCATGACGAACTTTGCTGTGGAATGCTCCCTTTTATGCTGGTGTAAAGTAGCTTGATTCTCTTGACATTTTACAACATTCTGCAAAAATGTCTTTTGGGATAAGTCTGTGCACAAATGAGATTAATTTATACTGCAAATATGTTGTAGCAGCAAAGACTTAATACTACCTACCTTCTCAAAAGTAACAAGCATGGCAGTTTGAGGTGTAGAAAAATTGGTGTTTTCCTCATGTAGTTCAATTCCTCTAGGATACTGAAACACTGGCAGTTTAAACATAAATCAAATACAGCTTGGTAGTTTTGGTAGGTAAACCCTTTGCTTAGAATCTCTTACATCTAGAACAAATATATTTTAAAGGAAGAATAAGATGAAAAGATAGTAAACAATTGCAGTCATGAAAACCCATAAATTATTTGCAATCTTCTGAAGATTCTCTGTCATTTGAAGGCTATAATCAGTATCTGAAATTTCATACAATGTTGCTCTCACTTTCTGTTAGCAGATGATCACCTGTGTTTTAAAGGCACTTTTCTTGGTTTGTTGAAGAGAAGAAATGAAAATCTCATAGTACATGTTTGGTGACTTATTGCTTTTCAGATCTTATCACTTTTATATGAAAATACATTTTTAAATAGTTTACATTTGATTTAGAAAACAACTTTTCATTTCCTTCCCTTTGAAATTAAATTGTCTGATCCTTACATTTGCATTTCACATAGTAGAAGTATCAAAACTACTAGCAAATATTTCTTTACTATATGACCTGCTCTCTTTCAACAAAAATGAAATCATTTTTCATCTGAATTTCTGAATTTTCCAAGTTCTGTTACCATGTAAATTGTTTATTAAAAGTTTACCTTGAATTTAAATGCTTCTCTTAACAAATCTTAATCATCAAAACCAAGTTAGCTGTGAGAAAACAGGTTCTTTGAAAAGACTTCTAGAAAGATGTAGTGTCCTCTACAATCATTTTTCTGTGGTATGTTAAGAAATGTCAAAATCAAAAATGCTTTTTTTGATCATATTTTAATTTGGAAGATTTACTTGTTCCTACCCGAACATTTGTTTTCCCCTCAGAATCTGTCTGTAAGCTGCATAGAAGTTACCAGAGTATACAGAGACATTCAGGTCCAAGATGTGTTTTGTAGAATAGGACAAATATTTATGATGATGAAACTTACACTAAGGAAATACTTTTTGTTGCTGCCAAACTAATATTTCATCATTTTTAAAAGCAGTCTTTGGATTAATTTAATCTGTGCTTTCTACCAGAAGTTTCAGGTCTTCAGAAAGGAAGAAAATATGATACATGTTTACAAATTAACTCGGTAGCCATCTGATACTTAGGATGATGTCAGTGAGTGGAGGAGAGAATGTCAGGACTGGATTAGAATTGCTGCACAGTTTTTCATCATAGGCAGTGAAGAAATTGCTACTTTGTTTCGTGCTAATTGCCTATTGGCATTAGTGGCAGAGGTCAGAAGCTTGCTGCTTTGGTCAGAGAGCACAGCAATTGTAGCTGTCCGAAAAAAACCCCTCTCTGTGTGTTAGAACATGTAAAAATACTGGGGTACTGTTAGTCAGACCAGGTGCAAGGACAAAAAAAAAAAAATCCATGCTCCACCAGAAAGAGGAGGAGGACAGATAGAAGAGAAAAAGCGCGCATAAAAAGAACAAAAACATTCCTTCTGCTAAATACTGAACTACAGTCACTGGAAAGAATACAAGAGGTTATTCCAGCTCCTTTGTTGACTAAATTGTATGTTCTTCCTACAGAGAGTTCCTAAAAAAGAACTGTTCTTTGTTTTCCTACGTACAGACACAGTATCTGTTGTTTATGACTGTAATCATAGCATGCATAGTTTAAAATGTGGGACTATGAGATAGGCTGTGTTTCTCTTTCTAGTTTGACAGATACTAAAAAACATATTCCTTATTTATTGCAGCTTCTTTGTGATTTATTAACAAAATTTCTATCTTTAAACTAATTTTTTCTACATTGCTTCTACTACCTCAATCTATTTAAAAAACATCAGACTATATTTTTCATGTCTTAAATTTAGGTGCCTTTTTATTTTTTTCAGTAGGAAAAAAAATTCTCACAGAATTTGAGGAGCAGAGTATCTCTAAGTTCTTAGAGTTTGTTTTGTTGAAACACTTTGTCCAGCTTTGGACATGTACAGACATCTATGGCTTTTTAAAGCTCATGGCCATTACAAGATTAGCTGTTGTGGAGAGGATCCCAAACTCTGCTAGCTGCTGGGGTCTCAATTTACTGATTCTGATGGACTCCCCATTGCCTGCTATCTCAAGCACACATACAGAAAACCAAGATATAAATGCGAAGCTAGTTATCACAGAACCACACCATTGTCAGGCTTGGAAGGGACCTCAGTTATCATCTAGTTTCAACCCCTTGTCTAGTTTCAACCCCTGTGTCATGGACATTGAAATCTTCCACTAGATCAGGTTGCCCAGAGCCACATCCAGCCTGCCCTTAAAAACATCCAGGGATGGGGCTTCCACCACCTCCCTGGGCAACCTGTTTCAGGGTCTCACCACTCTTGTGGTGAAGAACTTCTTTGTAACATCTAATCTAAATCTACTGTCTTCTAGCTTGGATCTATTCCCCCTAGTCCTGTCACTACCTGACACCCTGAAAAGTCCCTCACCAGCTCTCCTGTAGACCCCCCTTCAGATGTTGGAAAGCCACAATAAGGTCTACTCAGAGCCTTCTCTTCTCCAGACTGAATAACCCCAACTCCCTCAGTCTGTCCTCACAGGAGAGGTGCTCCAGCCCTCTCATCATCCTCGTGGCCCTTCTCTGGACACATTTTGGCACGTCCATATTTTTCTTGTTATAGGACATAACTGAACACAGTACTCCAGGTGGGGTCTCACAAGAGGGGTGTAGGGGGGAAGAATCACCTCCCTCAGCCTGCTTCTCTTGATGCAGCCTAGGATATGGTTGGGTTTCTGGGCTGCAAGTGTGCACTGGCAGCTCATATTGAGTTTCTCATCTACCAGCACCCCTAAGTCCTTTTGTCCCAAACCAGTCACTGCCCAGACTATACTGGTGCCTGGAATTGCCCCAATCCAGATGCAGGAGCCTGCACTTGGTCTTGTTAAACCTCGTGATGTTGCCATGGGCCCACTTCTCCAGCCTGTCAAGGTGCCTCTGGATGGATCCCTTCCCTCCAGTGTGTCAGCCACACCACACAGCTTGGTGTCGTCGGCACACTTGCTGAGGGTGCACTCAATGCCACTGTCCAGGAGGAAGAAATTGTTCTGATCCCTTTGGCAAAGCTCATGTAGGTGATCTATAATGTAGGATTCATGTTTTCCATTCCTGATATTTTATGTCCACCATACATCACTGTTCTCTACATGAATATATACTAGTGTTTTAATACAGAAGCACATTGATGTAGTACCTGCAGTGTCTCATTATCAGAGAAAGCACTACTTAGGTTTAAGTATATTCATAAACTTTAAAGCATTTTATTTTGAGGTTAAAGACTACATTCTGACTCCCAAACCATCACAATGCCTTGAAAAAGAAAAACAAAAAAACCCCAACAAACTTGTTTTTATTGGTTTGTGTCAGCAATCTTCATGTTTGCTGACTCAATTTGTAGAATTATGTTCAGGTTACAGCACTGTTACTTTCTTTTGTACTCACATGCAAAAGATCTTGTCAGATTTTTGGGAAATCATAAGCTAAGCAATTTTGCTTGCAGCTTGTCAGAAAAGTGTGCATGTGGGAGTTTTTCTTGACAACTGATTATCTAGATATTATCCAGTAGCCTCAGCAGTATGCCTGTATGTTTTTGTGTTCATTTGAATGAATGGGAAAAGAACCACAGATGTGATTTTTTTTTTTTTTTAATCCATCTATTTTTGGGCATTGCTGTTTAGAACAGCATATACCTTTCACAACTTAAAAGCTTCCACAAAATGACATCAAAAGAACAGGTTACTAATGCTGTGCTACTGCAGCTAGGAATATAGTGTTATACTTGCTTTACACAAATAAAGACAGAGATTTCAGTTGAAATGGTTCAGAATAGATGAGAAGAGAACTCAATTCATTCTTTCAAGCAACCGCTCTTAGACACACTGGAGAGGAAAAGCTTTAAAGAGTGTATTTGGTCTCTTAGATTAAAGCAATTGTCCTGGCCCATGAATATAGTTTTGTAGTCTACTCTCTATTAAGAAATATATTCTGTGTGAGTATGGTCTCCTTTCAGGAATCTCTAATATTTAGGAACTAGATCTACCTGTTCATTAACATACTGAACATTATTTTGCTATTTTAAGAAACCTACTAACTCTTGTATAACTCAAAAAAGGCTAAAAACGTTACCAACAAAGAAGGGTCTTGAGCTTCAAGTGGAGTTTTATTACTGATTTAAAAGGACAAAAGAGTGAGTCTGAATCACCTGTTTAGCAGACAGTAATGCAGAAATACAGGAGTGTACTGTGGGCTAAGGGAAAAAAGAGCAGAGCACAAAAGAAGGCAGTGCAGGAAGACAACACAGAAGGCTTGTTTTAACTTTCTGTGAGTTCTGGTTTCTAGACATCAGACTGAACAAATCTGAAGACAGTCTGTACCTAAAGAAAGTAACACAGTTTTCATTTATTCCTAATATGAAGCTTATATCTGTTACAACATAGCAGCAAAATGATGCTCAGTTCCATTAGACATTTTGAGCTTCAAAATAAAAAGATATGAACCTGGAAGTACAGGTGGCAAGATCCCAAGGTAAACTGTTCATATTCAAACACTTGTGGAATCATGTATGCTTGCATAATGACGTGTTCATGTTTGGTATCAAAAAATTGCATTCCATGTATACTGTTCATGATCCACTGGTCCACATTGTAGACTTCTCGAAGAGAAAAATAAAAGAAAAACAAGATGTAATTTTATTATTAAGAGCATTAAGAGCAGCATGGCCAGCAGGGCAAGGGAGGGGATTCTGCCCCTTTACTCTGCTCTCGTCAGACCCCATCTGGAGTACTGTGTGCAGTTCTGGAGCCCCCAGCACAGGAAGGACATGGAAGTGTTGGAGCAGGTTCAGAGGAGGGCCACAAAGATGATCAGAGGGCTGGAGCAGCTCTCCTATGAGGACAGGCTACAAGAGTTGGGGTTCTTCAGCCTGGAGAAGAGAAGGCTTTGAGGAGACCTTATAGTAGCCTTCCAGTATCTGAAGGGGGCCTACAGGAAGGCTGGGGAGGGACTATTTACAAGGTCTTGCAATGACAGGACAAGGGGCAATGGGTTTAAACTGGCAGAGAGGAGATTTAGACTAGATGTCAGAGGAAGTTCTTTCCAGTGAGGCACTGGAACAGGTTGCCCAGGGAGGTTGTGGCTACTCCCTCCCTGGAGGTGTTCAAGGCCAGGTTGAACGAGGCCTTGAGTGACCTGTACTTGTGGGAGGTGTCCCTGCCTATGGCAGGGGTTTGGAACTAGATGATCCTTGAGGTCCCTTCCAACCTTACCATTCTATGATTCTATGATTCTATGAAATATACTCTCAGCTATTCTCCACTTAATACAGATTTTCAACATGGGAATTAAGATAGTTTTGGTAGTGGTAATAAAACAATTTCTTCTTCGTAAATTCATTCCTTCACAGCACTTGCTAACAAGGGATATGGTACTGCTACCATAGATGTAAATGGAAAATCTGCAATTGATTTGGAACATTGTCATTAAAGATTTAGATGAAGAATTTATATGTTAAACTTACCCATAGATATGTACAGATAGACATAGATTGATACGTTTTTACTTTGGGTTGTTTGTTGGTTGTTTTTTCTTATGGTGTAAATGAAAAGTTAGTTTCAAATGTTATGTGAGCATATTTATTAGCTTTTAAAGTTCCATAAATCTCTTCTTATGCTAGTCCTGATATTCATGATGAGTGGTAAAATTTGTCACTTTTTTTTTTTTTTTTTTGTGACTGCCAAGTAATGTTTGGGTTTAGAAACTGAGATTTCATTGAACAAACCTGAGGAGTTAAACAACTACATTTGTAGCCAGACACCTATCTCTATCTGATTCTCAGAAGCATTGCATTCAGGGAAATAAATCAGGATTTAAGTGTCATTTTAAAAACTTAGCAGTCAGTTTTGTAGGTGTTTTTATATAATGATTTAACACTGAACGTATATTTCTTTCTTTACAAACAAAACATTCTGAAATGGCTTCTAAAATACAGTCATGCGAATCCATTCTGTTCCCTCTGTGCAGTTTGCTGAGTGGACTAATTTGCATATAGTGAAAAAGAGGAAGTGAAATGATGTAAAATTTAAAAACTCTAATTGTGTTTACACGAGTATGATACAGCTAGTCTGAAATTTTTCATTTAGAAATAATATGATGTGAAGTGTAATGGCATGCTTCATAATCATCAGACATGGCATACACATATTAAAACACTTGGCAAGCATCTGACAAGTAGCTGACAGAGAATAGGGATATTTGTTACACAAAGCAGCAAGACATCCTATCTTTGAAAAACCTAGTTCACCTATTGGAACCAGTATGCAACTGTATGTGCAAAAATAGTCAGGTTTGCCATTCAGTCAGTAGGTTCTCTGAAATGAACGACAAAATTAATTTCATCTGCTATTGCTCGATAGTCTCGAGGTCTGTGGTAATGGGTTGGACTACTTGATCTTTGAGGTCTCTTCCAACCTTGCTTATACTGTGATACTGTGATACTGTGATTCTCCAAGGAAAAAGCAGCTGTTGCTTTAATTTTCAAGACTTCCTTGTAACATTTAAATGATCATCCAAATCTTGAGACAGTCTCAAAAGCCTGTCTACTCTCTGAATTCTTGCCATATTTGTAGTCTCTTAACATTCACTGCTATCACAAGGTGCTGCTCCAGCTATCTGAGCGATGAAGGGAATGCTTGCTTAGGCTGGCTCTCAGCATTCCTGCTGCCATGTTGTCTCTGCATTCAGAGACCAAAGATGCATGACGAAGTATCGTGTGACCTCTCAATATTTAACTTCTCCCCACTATGTGACGCTGAAAGAGCAATGGTGGCATATCTTGTGAAGTAGCTATGTAGTCAAGGTTTGAATGCTCTCTATCAAGGAATTCAAACCTTGTTAGGTGTTGAAAGTCAAGCTGAGTGGAGTTGGGGTATGACAAACACTCCACCATCCAGGTATTTATTTTGTAAACGGATACTTTCTAGCTTTTTCTTTTTCTTTTTTTCCTTTTTTTTTTTTTCCCAGGTGGTGGTGGTGGTGTTTTTTAAAGTTTTTGTTCTATCAGAATGCTGCTTTTACTGACCAGAATCGTCAACATTTAAATTTAATTTAAAACAAGAGTTCTTAGAATGTTCTTTTTGTAAGAATCTTTTACTCAGTCTGCAAACCCATGTTTTTAATGTATTTTTTTTTAATTGCCACCAGTGGGGCACAGTCCTACACAGGATTCAAATTCAGTAGATAGAGCTGGTAACAGGGTCTATCAAGAGGCACATACAGCAGGGACTCAGAGTCTGTCCAGCACACCTCCTGAACAACACAGGCAGAGACTAAATGCCTAGTCCTGAGCTTAAAGAGGTATGATGAGCAGAGGTGTGGGTGGAGGCCCCAGCTGAAGTTGCTCAGGGCAGTTAAAGTGCATCTGCAGCCCTGACAATCTCATTCGTTGTGAAGATGAATTATATATATCACGAAACAGGGAATGTGAAGTATAATCTTTTTAAAATTCAGTTGCCATTTTTCTGACTACTGGCAGACTTTTTCAGTTACTTTCACTAGCCTAACTTCATTTAAAGTGGAAATATTAGTAATCTCAATTTTGTAATCTTGGGTGGTACACATAAGGAAAGATGATAGGCCACATAATAAGTACAGCCTCTTGCTATTTAATAACTGTTGTTTAATATCCATTTGTTCCCTATCCATTTCAACATAACTCTTTAAATAGAAAGGGTGTTTATTCATGTTGT
>WBNM01024995.1:119586-225326 GCA_013399055.1 Ramphastos sulfuratus
GGGAGGTGGTGGAGTCACCGTCCCTGGAGGTGTTCAAGGCACGTTTGGACGTGGCACTTGGTGCCATGGTCTAGTCTTGAGGTCTGTGGTAATGGGTTGGACTTGATGATCTTTGAGGTCTCTTCCAACCTTGCTTATACTGTGATACTGTGATACTAGATTCTGTGTAATCTGTTGTGCAATGGTCACCTTCATAATTTTCACATTTCTTCTCTTGTGATTCAAAAAGGCAATTCCCAGGCTTGCAGAATAACAAAGCAGAGTTCTTAAAATTATTAAAGGGATAGCAAAGTCTGTTGGAAGTTTAAAGAAAGTAGAATTGCTTTCTCAAGGTACTTCCAGAGTTGTCATGACTTTGCAGTCAAAAATACAAAGGCCCAAGAAGAGTTCAATAGAAATAAAAATTAGAACATTCCCGGTAGTTAATGAGTAGGAAATTCAAGTCAGTTTGAGAAAATTTGAGACAATTTCTCATGGAAACTTCTATATGAAGCCGTCTTTGGGACAACCAAGCACTGAAGTAGATTATCTAGAGAGTCTCTGCAGAATCAATTCTCAGAGGTTTTTTGAGACCTAACTGAACAAAGGCCTGAGCAGCCTGATCTGATCTCATAGCTGACCCTGATTTGAGCAGGAGGGTGGATGAGAAGCCTCCTCATGTTCTTTCCAAACTATTATTTTTGTAACTCAATTTTCTTTGTATCAGGAACAAAGCCCACCACAACATATTTCACACCAAATGTACTTGTGAATCTCATGTAGATATATGCCCTGTAACATTTTTATTTTCACATAAAATATCAAATAGAACTGACATTTGTCTAATGCAGTTGCATGCAGAAAATCAGAACACAGCTTTTACTGAAGGGTAATGTCAAAGCTCTGCATTCCATATGGACATCACCAAAAGGAATTGATTTCGTCAACCCAGCTGCTAGTTTTGTAATGACATATGGGAGTAACTTTTTTTAAAATGAACATTCTTGCAGCAATGTTTCCTCTGCCTTCTACATTTTTCACGACTGTAAATATGAGCACAGTTTAAAAGGAAGTAGCAATTTCTGACAAACTCTTTGTACTTGTGTTAGCAGCCTAATTTATCTCTAGAATTATCATTGTCTCAGATCTACTGTTTCCTGAAGATCCAGATATAATTAATTTGTTCTGTAACTGTAAAACTGACATTGTAGTCTAGAATCTATTTTGTCTTCTACAGCTGAATGTGAATTTAAATATTTATATGTATATAGATGAATGAAAGCCTTTCTGGGTTCTACTTCTACAGGGAAGATTAGGATAGAAAAGATATATCCAATGTTATTTCAAATAAAATATTAGTATAGGAAATCAATAAACAAGATGTCAAGGAGATAATAACAGTATAATAACTTCTAATATCTTATTCTATATTTAAGATTGTCTTGGGCTATATAGGTGCTTCCTAAACTACAAATCTGTAGAGAGACAAATTTACACAAAGGCAGAAGGCCTTTTTGTACTTCTTTCTGCTTTTGTACTTATGATGATGCAGTGAATCTCTGGTTTATGAGGAAGAAATCAAATATTTTGAGAATTATTTGATAAAAAATGGGTAAATAAAGTTTGATTTTTTAAAATTTATTTTATNCATATAAATGAAAGCAAGAATAACTAATAAAGATAGGCATAAATAAGAAAGTTTGAATTAAATATTGGATGTGTAGTAACTTGTTCTATATGATTCTGTTTCGATACATGTGATCCCCCACCTTTAAACCCCATGTTAAAATGATCTATCGATTTTCCTTAGTCCTTCCTGATTCCTTCAGCTCCCTGCTTTTCCCCTTGACTTTTATTAGTGTTGCAAAATGCAGTAGGCATTCATGGGGAAGAAGCAGTATCTCTGGCTTCTTTTCCATGTATTGTCTACGCAGAGTATGTCATATAATCCGTAGCTTAATTAAGTCAGAAACTATTTTTATAGCTGTCTACTATGACTTGCATATAAGTTTTTTTATGCACCTTGATTATAAGAATTGACTATATGATAATACCCTTGTTTTATCTTCATGGAAGGGCATCAAGGCTATTTGATCACTCACAGTGTGGGAAAGGGATCTGCTGTTCCTGTCAGTGGCAGTGATTGGATTACTGAGTTCTTCTGAACATAGTTGTGGGATTTAGATCATGTCCAGAGAAGGGCAACAAGGCTGGTGAGAGGCCTCGAGCACAAGCCCTATGAGGAGAGGCTGAGGGAGCTGGGATTGTTTAGCCTGGTGAAGAGGAGGCTCAGGGGAGACCTTATTGCTGTCTACAACTACCTGAAGGGTGGTTGTGGCCAGCAGGAGGTTGCTTTCTTCTCTCAGGCAACCAGCACCAGAACAAGAGGACACAGTCTCAAGCTGCGCCAGGGGAAGTTTAGGCTCGAGGTGAGGAGAAAGTTCTTCACCGAGAGAGTCATTCACTACTGGAATGGGCTGCCCAGGGAGGTGGTGGAGTCACTGTCCCTGGAGGTGTTCAAGGCGGGTTTGGACGTGGCACTTGGNAACCAAGCACTGAAGTAGATTATCTAGAGAGTCTCTGCAGAATCAATTCTCAGAGGTTTTTTGAGACCTAACTGAACAAAGGCCTGAGCAGCCTGATCTGATCTCATAGCTGACCCTGATTTGAGCAGGAGGGTGGATGAGAAGCCTCCTCATGTTCTTTCCAAACTATTATTTTTGTAACTCAATTTTCTTTGTATCAGGAACAAAGCCCACCACAACATATTTCACACCAAATGTACTTGTGAATCTCATGTAGATATATGCCCTGTAACATTTTTATTTTCACATAAAATATCAAATAGAACTGACATTTGTCTAATGCAGTTGCATGCAGAAAATCAGAACACAGCTTTTACTGAAGGGTAATGTCAAAGCTCTGCATTCCATATGGACATCACCAAAAGGAATTGATTTCGTCAACCCAGCTGCTAGTTTTGTAATGACATATGGGAGTAACTTTTTTTAAAATGAACATTCTTGCAGCAATGTTTCCTCTGCCTTCTACATTTTTCACGACTGTAAATATGAGCACAGTTTAAAAGGAAGTAGCAATTTCTGACAAACTCTTTGTACTTGTGTTAGCAGCCTAATTTATCTCTAGAATTATCATTGTCTCAGATCTACTGTTTCCTGAAGATCCAGATATAATTAATTTGTTCTGTAACTGTAAAACTGACATTGTAGTCTAGAATCTATTTTGTCTTCTACAGCTGAATGTGAATTTAAATATTTATATGTATATAGATGAATGAAAGCCTTTCTGGGTTCTACTTCTACAGGGAAGATTAGGATAGAAAAGATATATCCAATGTTATTTCAAATAAAATATTAGTATAGGAAATCAATAAACAAGATGTCAAGGAGATAATAACAGTATAATAACTTCTAATATCTTATTCTATATTTAAGATTGTCTTGGGCTATATAGGTGCTTCCTAAACTACAAATCTGTAGAGAGACAAATTTACACAAAGGCAGAAGGCCTTTTTGTACTTCTTTCTGCTTTTGTACTTATGATGATGCAGTGAATCTCTGGTTTATGAGGAAGAAATCAAATATTTTGAGAATTATTTGATAAAAAATGGGTAAATAAAGTTTGATTTTTTAAAATTTATTTTATAAATTTAATGTTAAACCACCTGAATTGTCATTTTTCAATATGTTACTTTAACAGTGTAAAGAAGTAGATTTTTTTCCTGAGAGGGTGTCATGAAAGGCCAATAGCCTAAAACACATCCTGGCTTGCCCCACCCTTCTGTTGATGGGGGAAGCAAGGGCAGGAGGAAAACAAAGGTTTGGGCCATTATGTCCCCTCCCAAAGTGATAAATAGGTACTCACACTTGTTAGTGTCTTGCCCAAATAGGGTAAGCAAGCCCTGGTTTCACCCAATATGTCCGTTTTGGCTCAGTGCCATTCTGATTGGTGAATCTCTGTGGCCAAAGGAACCATTACACTCGGGCAAATAATATAAATGGAGCTAAGTTCCAAGCAGTGTGCTCTGCCCTGAAAATGTGCTCTGCTCTGCCTTGTGCTTCAAACCAGCTCAGATTTGATGTACAAGCTTTGACTACCTGGAAACTTGCTGTGTCTTAAGTTTACCAGGAGAAGGCATTAAGTGCCTCACAACATGGCGAGAAGTGCCACTGACATCCTGCTCTCTGCATATCCACAAGACATCCTGACTGCACTTCTGCAAACCTTTTTGCAAGTGCAGAGTCCAAGAGGAACCAGGATCAGGTCAGAGATCATCTGCCTCTTTTCCAGCACCCTGTTAGAGCCTGAGAAGATCTAGAAGCCTTAACAGCTATTAAGACACCAACAGAGAACTCCTTTCAACTGTTTGGGCACTGTCTAGGAACTGTAAATCAGTCCCGGGAATCAAGAGATAATATTTTTGTGAGTAAATATTCATAGGCCTCTGTATGACTGAATTCTATTGTGCCTTCTGCCTAACCAGAAAGGAGCCTCTTGGGTCTCCCTCACATTGGTTGCAAGATTCTCTTTCCAAAATAGTTTGTTTGTTATTTTATTGCTAGTTATTTCATAATTGTTCTAGATTCCCCTATTTTCTCTCTGTGTAATATTTTTCATGACCATGCAAAGAACCTATTATTAAAAATTATGATCTGTGGTGCAATTCCTGAATATCACAATTAATAAATTATGTTAATTTTAGAATAAATCACACCCATACCATTACAGAGGGTTTCAAGTGAGCAACCTATATTAGTTCACATGAGACTTTTTTTGATTGAGAAGAAGCAGATGTTAAAGGCAGGCTCGTTTTTGTGCAGCTAATAAAAACTAAGTCTTAATTAATCTGCACACAACACTTTGCAAGTTCAGTTATCAGATAAGGCAATAGAGTAAGTAGTTTATGAATTTTGTGCTATTCTTCCCTTATAGCAATAGTCTTGGTGAACTATAGCAATAGTCTTGGTGAATTCAGCAAAAGTATCAAATAATGAAATATGAAGAATTTAAAAGGGAAATTGATAGGAAGATTTGTAATTATTAATATCATTTTAGGTAAAAGCTTTCTGTTAGTAAATAAAGTTCAATGAGATTGAGTAATACTAATGTTATGAATGATTAGTGAAAAATAGCTTTCTGTGGTTAACATATGTGAGACTGTCACACACTTTCAATATAAATGGTTAAATGGTTGCATGTATCAATACACCTTCATGGTATACATTTCATTTGTATGCTTGTTTGGTTTAGTTTTTGCTTCGATAAATGCATAGTGTGCACGGATATGCTTATGTTATGCTGAGATTTACTCTAAATCTTCATAAATTATGAATGCTCAATTCATTGTTATCCTCCCTAACCAAAAATGAACCAGCAAATATCTAATCACTACTCTAAAAGGACATGAGCTGTTTAGCATTTTAAAAATTTATTTTTATTTGCTGTATTCATATGTCATTAACTAAACCCACCTCAGAGGCCTTGTTGACATTTCATGACCAAAGGGCAAAACAACCTAATGGTAGTAGTAGTAGCCAAAGTGAAAACAGTGAAGGAATTAATTTCAAAAGTCACAGATGAGAGGGTCTCTCAAACACACAAATGCTGAGATAAGCCATGAAAAACAATAAGCAATGCATAAACAAATATCAGTAAATATGAGTTTTAAAATTCCTAATTAATTGTAAAATTGGAAAGTCCAGTTCTAACTTTTGAGAGGCCATGAAGATAAAGGACAGTAGTGCTTTATTAAACTTAAATATAAACCATTTCTTTGAAAACTTACTATATATATTGTAAACCTATACAAAACCTTTTTGTTGTTATGAAATATCACCATGGATGTCAAGCAAGTTTCGATTCAAACAAAATATACATTAAAAATGTGGAAATCTTACTCCACAAGAATAATCAAAAGTTAACAAAAATTCAGCTCAAATATTTAGTCCATATCAAGGAAAAGGTTCAGTTCATGGAATTATAGAATCATTTAGGTTGGAAAAAGACCTTTAAGATCATCAAGTCCAATCACGAAACATGTTACGGACAGATTTGCATTGAGAGCAGAGAGATGGGTGTCTGGCAGAGAAGAGCAGTCAGTTGTGTTTTGACACATGAGGATTCATACATCACAACCTAGTCCCAGTACCAAAAAATTTGTTTTGCAATAGGTCCAATGTTTTGGATCATGCTAATGCCAGCGGGCACTTGACCTTGCTGTCTTGCCAGCTCCCAGCTTCGTGCTTTCCTTCTTTATTCATCAGATATTTGAGGCAACAGTATCTCACTCCTCTCCTGTTTTCAAGAAAAAAATCCTCTTTGAGAAACCTGCTCTGTTCTCTTCCCACTTACATTTCCAGATGGCTTTTGCCTTCACATTACTAATTCTGTGCAAGTCCAGGTCACCACTGAAAACAACTTCCTAGCATTTTTAAAAACTCAGTGATTGTAAATGGAAATGTAAACCTTTCCAATAAAATGCTAGTGACTGCCCAGGCAGATCATACAAATCATCTTGTTTTTATCTCTGGATTGTATCAGAATTTGAGCACGAATTTGCCAGGTGATATAAGCTGTATTTTCCACATCTGCATGCATTCAGATTAATTCTTCTCTAACAGCAACAAACAAGCAGTAAGATTGGCTCTAAAACTATCAACAGGTATGTTCATTCCTTTCCTGGGATCTTCCTTCTGGCAATCTTAACACTCGGACTGCTTGCATCAGTCATTAAAGTGTGACTTTTTTTTCCCTTGCCCTGACTTCCTTATAATACAGAAAGGAATAGTAATTTATTCATATAATATTTTTTCTCCTTTTTGACTTGGTCAGTACAAGTCATCTGAAGGGTCCCTGGAGGTGTTCAAGGCCAGGTTGGATGGGGCCTTGAGTAACCTGTACTAGTGGGAGGTGTCCCTGCCTATGGCAGGGGGTTGGAACTAGATGATCCTTCAGGTCCCTTCCAACCTTACCATTCTATGATCCACTAGCAAGATGAATTTAAAAATGCATTTTGAACAGTTAATAAGGTGTTGCATAATCCCTCAAATTAATTAATTTTGAGCACTGCTTTAGCTGAGCAGTAGCCTTCACTGCCTGGTTGAACAGCTATGTAGTTTGCCCTTGCTATCTGTAGTAATCGTTAATCTCCTACAGTGCATTTATTTAATTGACCATTCTGCATGACACTACTCTAACTTCCCTTTACCAGTGTCAGAAAGGACTTGTAAGCTCACCTTTCTCTGCAGCAGTTTCTTTGTGGAAGTCAACATCTGTGAGAGTCTGAGAAGGAGTCAAAGATGGCCTCTGGGGAACTGGAATTGAGGTTGAAGGTCTCACATTAAAAAAGTAATTTACTTCTGGTTTAGTTTTGCTCTTAGGCATTATTCACAGCTTAGCTCTCTCTTCAAACAAAGGGAACAGTGGCCCCACTAAAAGAAAAAAATCTGAAGCTATAGAATGTGCTTAGAGTTAGTAAATATTAACTTGGGTTTTCAAAAGTCAATCCACAGTATGTCTTTAAAGCAGGAAAGCCTCGGCCTTTTATTGCCGTTGTCTTATTATTGTACTTTTTTACCAGACAAGGTATTTCTAAAAGTACTCTTTCAAAGTTTATAATTTTGTATGTCATGAGGGTAACATTCTTCTTCTGGAATTGATTATTGTGATGATTTGTTTTCTCATTGCTCCTGACTGCAATGAAATATCAATGTTTACAATGAAATGCAAAAATATTTTTTTCAATGCTTTGTAGTTCTGAACTAATATGTAGTCTAGCTTCAGTATGTGTTTTAACATACCTGGTGTTGACTGCAAAAATATTCCAGAATAGGTTTGCAAAAAATCACATCCTCAAGCTTTGATTCATTTCACAGTAATGTCTTATTGTATGCTTTTGATATGAGAATGTCAGACTATTTGGTTTATATTCTTCACATTAGAAGATTTTTCATCTAAGTTATTATCATGCATTATTTTTCAGATTTTTTACTTCTCAAGGAACGTAAAACAATTTATTTATGTAAGGCTTGCTTGGCAAATAAGTAGGACAGGGTATATTCTTCATTGACAAAAGTGTTTTTATAAGAAAGTACATTTATATCTAAAGAAGGAGCACACAATGCATACCGATTTCAAAGGGAGTTGTTTCTAAAGTAAATTTGACCCAAATAATTTAAGCTGTCAAGACAGCCAAGAGTTAAAGTGAACATAGCTTACACACTGTGACATTTTTGTCATTGTTTATCACTTTCAGTTAAACAAAGGATTGTTAAATATTTTAAAGGAACAAATCTAATACGTAACATTGATTCAAAATAAGAGTCTTCCCAATTTTATCTCAGCAGAAATTTCTATCCTAATAAAATTGCAGCATACTGTTATCACTCTTCATAAGGTGTGCACAAACATATAGACATGAATGGCAGAATAACTTGGACACCTATAGATTAATGTTTGCTAGTTGTGATGTTTACAGTCATTACCATTACCACAAATACAGGCCTAGAAGTTCCATCCCGTCCTTTGGGAATAACTGGGAATAATTGTTTGCATTGTAGCAACACACTGACAGCAGCTATGACCAAGCAGGTTGGAAGGGCAACACAGGTCAGGGACAAGCAGAGGTAGTACCTTCGATCAAGACGACTATAGCTGAATCATTGGTTGCCTTGTGTGGACATAACCAAGTTATTGTATTTGCCCTTTTACATGGTTACATATGTTGCTAACTGTATTCAAACATATTTCACTGAGGACAGTTACAATGGTTGCTATGCAAGCTTAAGTGCTCATGTGCTTGAAGTGTCAGTGTTCAAATGTCTGCGCAATTTAAGGAGAAAAGAATTTTATCGCATTGGCCCTGCCATACCAAGGCATTCATCACACACAATATCTAAGGTGAAAATTTGCTGGAAAAAACAGGGCATCTTGGTTCTGGCAAAGGAACAGAATACGAAAATCAAAAAAGTCATATTCCTTTTTGTATATTTTGGTTCGTTTTTTGGTTTTTTTTAATATATTTTGATAAATGGTCAGACTAGGCTTTGGTTTTTTGAGGGGATTAGCCAAAGCATTGCTGTGATTTTCAGGAGAGGAGATTTTAAAAATAAATCTAAAATAGATTTTAATAGCAGAGAGAGTTTCACAAACATCTTTTCCTTTTACTCCTTCAGTAAAACAAAGACCTCTGAAGTTACAGCTTCTGCTGTTATTTTCACAAATTTCAATATTACAGGATAACCTGGTCTTTTGTCAGAGCACCAGAAAAATGTTAGCCTCAGTTCGAATTCCTTGTCATTGTCACTTGCAGTTTTAATATCATTGTAAAGTACAACAATTTTTCATTCCAAATGGCTCACAGTGTAAAACTTCCATTCTGCTTCTTCCTCCAGTAATCCTATAGGGTTGTGTGTTTTTTAATGAACACAGTGAGTGAACTCTGCTGTACACAGGAGTGATCAGGTCTGCTTCAGATGGATTTCCTGGGCTAGTTTTGTACATTTTATAAATAGGCCTGTGGTTACTTTATAGTTAATGTCTAGCATAAATATGGGCTGCTTTCAGAAAGGGAAGTCCTATATCACTACCTGTCCTCTGTCCCAAACACCAGCTATGCATTCCAGTCACCTTCCTAGTGCCAGCTCATGGGGCCACGTAGAGAGTCAGATCCAAGCAGTGGCTGGGATTATAACAAACAGTAATCTTGGGTTAGGTTTCACATTCCAATGGGAAATACCAGAACTTTTTTCCTTGTTTCTATGTTCTTTTTTTGTTATATAGTAACAGACTGTATTTCTATAAAGGTTCTTTTTCTTTAAGGGAGATCCTCCTCCCCCTCTCTTTTGCTCTAGTGAGACCACCCCTGGAGTATTGTGTCAGGTTCTGACTCCCCGTGTTACATGGAAAAGGAGGTTGATCAGAGCTTAAAGGTTACAGTGAACTGTGCTGCTCTCAGTTTATTCTGCAGCCCCATCATTGTATGTGTGTTAGTAGCAAATCCAAGCAAATTATGTAAATACTAGATTAGGAACTCCTCTTACTAAAAAGTAACCCTCTTGAAAGGCTGTCAGTGTGAATTCACAGGTGGTTCAGTGACAGTTCGTTGAAAACTGGAAGTGGTCTTCAATATCCTGGGGAATGGTACCATAGCTATGAAGCTAGTTTGAAGAAAGAGTGCATAACTTTTTCCATGCTGTTATGCTGCACCAAAATATTTCGCTTGAATCTGTTCAGTGAAATCAGTATAAATATATAGGTTGTTTCTGAACAAACTACTTTGAAGATATTTTTATCATTTCCTTTGTTACAATTTCTCTTCCTCTCTTTGGTCTGTGCCTCTCATATGGTTTCTTGGCATTGTCTTATGTTAATGAAGTCACATCCCTTCAGTGTATACCACTTATTATTTTATGTTGCTCCTTTTAAAGATGTCTCACACTAAAATTAACATTTTTATGTTTTAATGGATGTAAGGCCATGCTTCAGTGTCATTCTGTAGAGCAAAAAGCACAACCACATAGTCTAATTTGATTTCTGTTCATAGTTGAACATCATATTCCACATAGCCCTATAGAACACATAGATGATCAGATGCAGAGCCAGTTTTCTGGATATCTGATTTTGTATCTCTGTGTCTGCCTTTGTGTTTTGTTGACGCCTGACCCTGACAATAGATCTGAGCCAATAATCTTTGTTTTTACATTGGTGATCCTTAGCCACAAGAACAGTCCCTTACAATCAGTCACTTTCAGAATGGATGAGACACGTCACTTATTCAATATGGGGTGGTAACTAATGTGAAATCTAGCATGTGAAATAATTGTAAATTAAGTCTTGCAGTGTGTATCAGATTAACTTACCCTAACTAGCAGAGAGTGCAGGATTTTTTTTGTTTTGTTTTGTTGCACTCTCAGCAATAACTGCACCATGGCAGTAACAAAAGATTGACATTTCAAAGAAAGAGCAGTTGATATATCTGCTGTTGGGTGCCTGTGTGCATTTTGGGAAAGGCAGCCAAGACTGTAGGTAGGGCTTAATGAGATGCTGGCCACCAACAGCAGCCATAGAAATGCACTGAAGTAATACATCTTGTTGTAAGCTGTTCACATACGGTCCCAGATTGGTACTATTAATTTTTCAGCTCTAGTAGCACCCTTCAGACTTGATAACAGAAGGGAAGTTGTTGCAATTTTATGTGTTTTGAGTTCTGTCCAGCTGCCTTTCTGCAATTAGTGACAGTTGGGAATAGTCCAAAACTCAGCAATGATTAAAACAAACCAGGGTAACGGTGGGGAAAAAAAAAAAAAGTAAGTTTGCAATAGAGGACAAAAATTACTGATTCAACTGGTGTAGCAAAAGTCTCTAAAGAGCTAAGAAAGTCTTAGTCACTCATGTATGCATCTGGTGTCACTGCTTTTACAATATTTCTTGATTTCAAGTTACTAGAAAAAGAACAATTGTTTTGTTTTGTTTTGTTTTCTGAATCAGGTCACTTAAAGGACCTGATACATAAAAAAACTACATAAATACTTTGAAAAAAAAACAAAACAAAACAACAACCAAAACCAGGGCCTCAGCTTACAGATATTTAAACTCTATATACACATCAAGGAATGGAGAAAATGTATATTGACCCCATGGGGCTATAATGGTGAGTGAAAGGATGACATTTTTTAAAAAGGATGTATGAGACTGAAATTAGGGAAATACTCCCTGATGTTCTGATTTTCAGAAAAAGCTCCTGAAGGCGCAGTCACCTAAGACTTACAAAAATAAGAGATGAACTTTGGGAAACATAGTAGATGACCACTTATGCTACTGAGAAGATATGAACAAGTGAACAGCCCCTTCTCTGTCCTTCTATCTATTACAGTATTTCTATATACATCTGCTAAAAGGGGGAGTGTTCACTTCTAACAAGGCAATATGATCTTTACATAATTGATTACTATAAAAGAAAGTAATTTTGGACATAGCATCAAGTATGTTTTAAAAGAATGTTTAAATGTTTGTCAGAAAATTGCTTATGTTCCCCAAAAAGTCAGCAAGAATGGAGCATATTTACAGTCTATGCCTGTGAAAGGAGCTGACTATATTTTGAGTAGAGCTTCATACTACAGTGTGTAGTCAAACTCAAGAGCCTTAAGCATCATTATACAGGACACTAGAATATGATTATCATGACCCAAACACTTGGTCACAGCTGTCTCTATCAAAAAGATGGCTCCAGAAAATAAATACACACAATGTATATATTAAGATAGTGATTTTATTAATAATTTTAGCTTTTTTTTTTTACTAAGAGCAAGAAAATTACAAAAATAGAAAATGATGCTAAATTGCAAAAGCAAAACCAAGAAGTTCCAGTGTCATGCCAAACAGAAGAGAATACTGTATGTTGTTTTATTTTTAAAAAATAACTATCTATTAAACTAATGGAAGGCCACAAATTCTCTGAGATGTAGTATCACAGTATCACAGTATAAGCAAGGTTGGAAGAGACCTCAAAGATCATCAGGTCCAACCCATTACCACAGACCTCAAGACTAGACCATGGCACCAAGTAGTCTACTGTGTCTTGGAAATGAAGGCCCTTCAGAAATAATGACACAAACTTGGTACTGTTACATTGACACAGGTTTTTATTTTATGTTTTGTTCTGTACACTAGCCATTAAATCAGAAGAAGTTAACTAGTGCCAGCAACTATTATCCTCTTTCATACCTCTTTGTTTATAATCCTTGGGATTTTGTGTATCTCTTCTGTAAAAGCAAACCAAACAGATTTTATGTTTAATTAAATTTCTTCTTGGCTCCAAGAGATCATCAAGCTGAAAGAAATACCGTAAACATTTTAGAGAACAGTTATAAAAGGTAGTTTGCACATATTTTATGTTAGATTTTGATAATGTTTTTCTTTTGGGTGATGATATAATGAGAATTTTCATTAGCATTGTATGCTGGTAGCAGCGTTTTGTTTCCATTCTACCAAGGACTTTATTTGAACTTCATTCAGCTTATTAAAAAACCATGATTTTCATTTTGATCTTCTTCAGAGAAGTTAGCTCTGTAATTACTAGAGACTATCATTGCTGTAATATTTGAGACTGCAGAGTTTTGTAAAGGTTTTCTCCTCCTACACGCTTCAGCTGTCTTTGTCAGCCCAATAAAGACTGTAGGGGGAAACCTGAGAAGTGCTGATCCCATGTATCTCCTCCTGACATCAGTAAGAGATTAGCACCTGTCAGCATCAAAGGATTTGTTACTGCTGCTGACTCCCAACAATGCAAAATAATAGCAAATGGAACAAAACCCAAATGATCCAATAAATTCTGGGAAAGAGTTTGAGGCTCCCCAGTTTTGGGCTCCCCAGTTCAAGAGAGACAGGGACCTGCTGGAGAGAGTTCAATGAGGAGCCACAAGAGTGACTGTAGGACTTGAGCATCTCCCCTATGAAAAGACTGAGAAACCTGGGGCTGTTTAGTCTGGAGAAGAGAGACTGAGAAGAGGTCTCATCGGTGTATACAAATATCTGAGGGGTGGATGTCAAGTGGATGGGGCCAATCTCTTTTCATTGGTCAGCAGCAATAAGACAAGGAGCAAGAGCTACAAACTGGAACATAGAAGGTTTCACCTCAACATGAGGAGAAACTTCTTTACAGTGAGAGTGATGCCCAGAACAGGCTGCCCAGAGAGATTGTGGAGTCTCCTTCTCTGGAGACTTTCAAAACCAGCCTGGATGCATTCCTGAGTGAACTATCCTAGGAAATGCTGCCTTGGCAAGGAGGTTGGACTCGATGATCTCTGAAGGTCCCTTCCAACCTCTAAACTTCTGTGATTCTGTGATACTCTAAAAATGTAAAGTAATCTTAATTTTACAGGTCAACATTTCAGTTTTATCAGCAAAACATGGTAACAAATGAAACAGATACAAAGCTGAAGTAAATGGTATCAAGATAGTTTGAAATTACTGGCTGTGATCAATATCAAAATTAATACAAAGTCAACCTGAAGTGACACTGTGATGGAATCAGCATTATCTCTGCTGTCAGAAGTTATTCTCACAGTTAAGTGACATGTACATCCATGCTGAATTCACAATCCCTCTTTTTACTTCGTCAAACACCGTATTTTGCTCTTTGACATAGGAATGATTTTTTAGCTGTAGTACTTGACCCAGTGGAGATTCTGAACCATAAGTGAAGGTTCAGTGGAACACATACAGTGTAATAAGAAATAACATTACTTACATTAATTGAGACTTCACTCCTCACATATGGTTTTTCAAGGACTCTAGTCTGAAATGTACATTTGTCAGATCTTGGCTCTTCTGCCATTTTACTTTTTGTCCTTAGTGTGAAGTTCTTTACTGTAGTCTGTGTTATCATTATCTGAGTGGTCTGAGTTTGCTTGGGGTGAAACTGATTGAATGTCACCCTCGCTGTTTTAAAGTTGGCAGCAAGACTTGCCATATATGCACTTGCCTGTGACTGGAGTCAGTGTACCTAGGACTTTGTTCTGGTCCTATACTGTGTTTTGATATATTTTCAGATGGACCTTTGTACGAGTCCTACATTTATTTGTCCTTTCGGAAAAGTAAAGAGTCCAGAAGCCTTGTAGATAAGAAATCATAATAGACATCTTTAAGTCATGATAAAGGCATAGCTAAGGCTTATTATATCTGGAATTGCAGTTGAAATACCAAAATAAAACCAAAGCATGAAAACAAGAACTCCAAGAACAAAAATTGGATGTCTAAACTATGAAGGAATAAATGGGATTTTGCCACAGGGCATAAGCATCCGCTTGCACTTTCCTTTGAAAGCTACTGCAGAGATTAAGAAAGGCAGAGACTCAAGGGCTAACAATAATTCAGTAGTTGAATAAGGCTTTTCTAAGGTACTGTATCTAATGTATGAGATCAGATAGTATCTCTCCGAAGTGTCTGAGCTAGCTTTTCAGCCTTTAAAATGGTCAGAATGCATTGCTATGGGGAAAATCACTGAAGCATGAGCTGGGATATGAGCTTTTAAAGTTCTGTTTGTTATTGGCCAGTCCTGGGCACTGTTTTTCTCTTTCAGAAAGGCAACCTATCTCTTCTGTCACTATCTTGTAATAGTCAGTCTTCCATGCCCTTTTCTTCCTTCTTTCACTCTTTTAATCCTGCTTTCTTTACTCTCTACCAAGACATCTTCAAACACAAGACTATGTGTTCATGTAACAATCATGACAAAAGTTGCAGGGAGTGCACCGGCTTGCAGATGCGCTGCTACGTAGTGGTATAGTGTTACTGCAATGTCCACCTTCTTAATACCAGCTTTGCAACATATGTTACTAGTTTTGTCATGTAATTTGCAAACAGAAAAAATTGAATTGGGAAATAATTAATTGTGGGTTTTGAGATCTAATCATACCATGGAATTGCAATGACAGACAGCTAATTTTCATATACTTTCACCACATACTACATGATCTAAATTTATAGTGATCATATTGTTCCAACAGGGTTCCTCTGTACCTCATCAGGAGTTAAAATGCAATGTTCATTTTCATGCAGCTACTATGTACTATTAACTGTAAAGCACTATGTGGTTCAGTAAAGCTTACCCATGTAGATAAGTCATTGATAGCATCATTTTACTATGAGGAGTCATGCTTGTTTGTATAGATATCTGGAATATTGGCTTATGTGAAAAAAAAATTCCTTTTCATACAATTGTTAGATCAAGAATTCTGGCAATTTTTTTAATTTTTTTTTTGTTGTTGATTTTTAGTGTGTTAAATTGTTTCTTCACAGTTTCAGAGTGGAATTAACAGAATACTCCAAAACTGTGTTATTATAACTATAAGACCTGGATCTATTTTCATGTTTTTAGCCAAGAGGTAGACCAAACATGTATGGTATGTATCAGTACATATCAGTAAAAATATAGAATTATCTGTGAAGTCCCAAGAACTACTAATCATTAATTTACTGGTCCATCAAATTAATTTACTGGTCCATCTTGAGTAACCTGTACTAGTGGGATGTGTCCCTGCTATGGCAGGGGGTTGGAACTAGATGATCCTTGAGGTCCCTTCCAACCTTACCATTCTATGATTCTATGATTCTATGATCAAAGTAGTTTTCTTTACCGAAAGCTTCTTCCCACAATCATTACCTGTTTTAAAAATATGCTTAGCTACAATCTTGAAATTTCTCCAGTGTAAAAGAACCTTGCACAGTTTAGAAAAACTTTTCAGGTCAGCAAGATTCCAACAAGACTCAGAGTCTTTCCATGAGGATAAGTAGATTTCACCCCAAAATAATACTGCTTTAAATATTTCAAAGTGTCTGTGATAGCCTCACTTGTGAGATGCGAGGTGAGATCATTTGCCAAAAGAGTTAACCCTCAGATCTGGAGGGTGGAGAGGTGATTTGAAATTAATGTATGCAACATACAGTGCTATACAGAGTTCAATTTATTGCACTGTTTGTGAAATTACATTTTTTTTAGTATGTTTTCAAATCAAAGAAAAGTCTAAATCTTATCTAAGTTTCATTACCTGAAAAATGAATAAATAATAAAGGATGATGCAGAAGGAAAGATACCAGTTAAATTTAAATCTGAGTTACCAACACCTCCCCCCCCAACCCTCACAAAAAACCCAAATAAAACCCCAAACCAAACCAACAAAACCCAAAACAGAACAAAACAAAACTCAAACAGAGCAATCAACTGAATTATGTAGATGTCTTATACCACTGTAACATCCATTTTTGTCAGCTCTGAATTTGAATTGGGCCAAATGTCAAAGGCAATGTGAAGAAATGCAATGTTGTTAGTGATATTAAAAGAATTCTAAATGTGTGTTAATTTAAACTGGCTGTAATGGTACTTAGCATAGTTTCACAGCAGCTGCACAGATTAGACCTGGATAATTTTTGAATTTTTAGTTCACAAAAATTGAGCAATTTCAAAGTCTTGTACCAAAAATCATGAGATCATTGTTCATAGAAGGTAGCTGAACGTACACAAAGTATCCAGATGGTTCTATCCTACAGATCTTACAGATGACATGAGCTAAGGTTTCCTTTTCCTGCTTTTGATGGACTACTCAGGTAAATGATAAAGATCTAATAAATTAAAGACTAATAGCTAACAGATGTACAGGCGCTATCCACTATTAATAAGTGCTGCTGTACATTATGTGGAACTAATGCAAATTACTGTACGCGGAATGTTTACAGATTGGTATTGTGCTTAGCAACTGAGTGAGCACCTCAGTGGAGCATTTCCAATATATTAGGAAAAGTGCTGTGGGAGAACTAGTCAGGTACCATCACTGTGGCTCTTATTCCTGAGTTTCAGGTTCTAATTAGCTGTCCTTGCTTGTGATGATGTTTTTTAGTTTGAGTCAGTTAAGGCTGAATTTTATTACATTTATGAATGAATAATATGAGTATCATTACATTTTAAAAGGTAAGGGGATATTGTATTATCCCACAGTAAAAGAATCATAAACACAGAAAATTAGTATTGTTGATGAAATGGTGGTCTTTCTCCAAAGATTTAACTAACTCTGTCTTACAAAAGATACATAAACTGTGGCACATTTAAAACTGGTGCAAATACACCATTATATGTCATGTTTTTCAGGCTGACAAAATTTATTTTTTCATCCACTCCTCAAAAAGGACAATTTGTCCAATTACTACAGGGGATTGTTTATGTTGTTTAGACCCATTTAAAGGTAACTCAGTGATGAATTGGAAATTACAAGTGTGTCATAGTTTTTGTTTAAGGGTGCGACAGACTTAGATTATTCTACTTTACTCTTTTTAAAGAAAAAATGTAGTAAAATAATAACGCTCTTGCTGAATTGGACAGGAATACAGAAAGGTTATATTTAAAGATGTCCAGGAAAAGATACGGCATACATGCATCTTTAACACCTAATACAGATATAGAATACATAAGAATTCCCCCAAAACCTTCCCCCCAAGCAAGCTAAACCAGCAAAACCTCAGTGCTCATTTTCTTCCTCCCCACTGCATTGTCTCCCATTAGGCTTAAACAGGCTTATATTCACTGTAGCAATAGCCTTGAAGGCCACAGCCTACAGGGTACTCCCACATAGCTACCTAGATAAGAATCCTTCTGGAGAGATGGAAAGGGAGGAAAGAGAGCGAATCGACCTTGCTGCTTAAAGTGTTTGCAGGATTATGGGATTGAAATAACAAAATTATGATATCCGTGGGCATCTAATTCGTCCCCTGGGATGGATCTTGGTCTCTGTGGTTTTCTCAGGGAACTCGGAAAAACCTGGAACCCCTCGAACCACCACAAAGTGAAATGAGTCTGGTATGGTTGACAGGTTGGTCTCACATAAGTACTATGCATATTAGAGTAGGGACCTTGTCAATATGTATGTTTTTTTCATAATGTAAAAATATGTTCTAGCAAATTAATTGTTGGGTTTGGCCAGTGTTTTAACAAATGCTTGTATCCAATTCAAACACTTGAGATGGTTCTTAAGATGAAGAGAAGAGAAATATTAGTTGTTAAAAGATGAACAGTGAGCAAAACAAGTGTACTTCACCTGAAACAGAGAAGTTAGATATATGTACAAGACAGAAGTGACAGAACCAATAGCAGAACCCAATATATATTTTGTGTAAACTTACACTTATACCATACATATAATATTAATAGAAAAGGTGTCATGATATTTAGATGCTGTGTAAGCAGTGTGGCCTTTGGTAAAAAAAAGGGTTTTACACCTGATAATCAAATCCAGCAAGCTAAGCAGGGTTATTGCTTTTACTCTTATTTAAAACATATACCTACTGAAAGACTCTTTTCTTGCTTGCTGTAGTGTGTTTTTATGTACTTTTAAATGTGACATAGATTTATTTAATTCTCAGCATCAACAGAGATATATCTCCCCACTAGTATTCATTTGGAGAGGGGAAAGGAACCTGGGAGTCCTGGTGGGCAACAGGATGGCTATGAGCCACCAATGTGCCCTTGTGGCCAAGAGGGCCAAGGGCATCCTGGTATGTATTAGAAGGGGTGCAGCTAGTAGGTTGAAAGAGGTTCTCCTCCCTGGTGAGGCCACATCCTGAATATTGTGTGCAGTTCAGGGCCCCTCAGTTCAAGAAGGACAGGGAACTGCTTGAGAGAGTCCAGCACAGAGCCACAAACATGATTAAGGGAGTGGAACACCTCCCTTATGATAAGAGGCTGAGAGAGCTGGAGCTCTTTATCTTGAAGAAGGAGAGGAGACTGAGGGGTGACCTCATTAACGTTTACACATATCTGAAGGGCAAGTGTCAGGAGGATGGACCCAGGCCCTTCTCGGTGATGTTCAATGATAGGACAAGGGGCAATAGGTGCAAGCTGGAGCACAGGAAGTTCCATGTAAACATAAGGAAACACTTTTTCACTGTGAGGGTGACAGAGGACTGGAACAGGCTGCTCAGAGAGGTTGTGGAGTCTCCTCTGGAGACATTCAAAACCTACCTGGCCACATTTCTACTGGTCTGGTGGGGGGGGCGAACTGGATGATCTTTCAAGGTCCCTTTCAACCCCTAACATTCTGTTATTCTGTATGATTAACAGCTTGTAGGCAGTAAAAAAACAACTCTCCAATTTTGCAATAAGTTCTTTATAGGTTTTTATTACACTTTGCATGTTAGTTACAGAATTAAGTTTGGTTGTTAAAACTACCAGCATCATTTGGATTAAATAATAATATTTTTTATCTCAAGAAAGGTAATTTGTTGGAGACTTAGGGTAATATTTGGTACTATGAACTGGAAAAAAGGAAACAAACCTCATAGTAGTTGTCTGCTAAAATGTCATACCTAGTACACTGTTTATAATTCCACCTAATCTCTGGTAAGTGGTGTGTTAAATTTTTGTTTAACATAGTTAGGAACATTGCCAGGATGGTAGAAGGGAGCAACCACTGGAGATTTGGGCTGCCTGCAATCAAGTCATTAACTTAACTGAACAGCAATAGTTCTGGGATGAGATTATTTATGAACCTAATTGACAGCCTGCACTGGTTTACCATAGGAAAGGGAAATAGTTAATGTACAATGGGGGAAAGCTACTCTTAAAATGAAACTATTAGAGCCATGAAATTACTTGTTTGCATATTTTCAATCTTCCTGAATTTATGGTTACCTAGCTGGAGAAATTTAACCATTGTCAGCTGAGAAAAGGTTATTTTATTTTTAAAATTCTGTTGTTTCATCATCCAAGCTTTCCTTTAACACATCTATGTTCTTTTTTTAATCCTAATGAACTGCCTTTCACACCTGATAGAAAAATTGTTCTGATGTAAATTCTATTTCCTAATCAACTGTTTGTCAATATGTTCAATGTAAGAGATTTCAAAATGTCTGTAATTAACCTCAGTTCAGGATCCTAAATGGCTTTTAACTTTGCCCTCCAAAGCTCCCTGTGCTCTGATTTCTTGTCCATAAAATTAAACCAGTGACACATTATTATTTCCTACCAGGGCAACTCTGAAAATAAGCGAACATATACTATATAAATTGTTTTTTTAAAAGTACTAGCTGGGTAAATCCTTTATTTATCTGTGATATTTAATTAACATTTATAATAGCTAACTACTTCTTAAGCTCTTTGAGAGCCTTGAATGGGAACATTATTATTATTAGGTTTTATTTGCAGTTTTTCTGCACTTATTCTCGTATGAGTATTTTCATCACCTCAGAGGTGGCATAAATCCTTCCATACTTAACACCCATTGATATTGGATTTCCTTGATGGTAAAAGTCATCACCAGTATAAACTAAATCATAGTACCAAGATTTAAAGCTGAGTAAGTAAAATGGGTTGATAGTTTAAGAGCTCAAAATAGCCTATTATAGCTTCTGGTAGCTATGTAACTACCATACTTAGAATCTTTTCTGCTTTATTCCTTGGCTGAACCCAACCTATTCCCTTTTTTAATGGAACCACTTGATTTAAAAAAAAAAAAAAAAGGGGAGGGGGGGCAGAAAAAAAGAAAATTTGGTTTTGTTTTGGTTTTTTTTAAGGGCTTTATGACTTTGTGAAAAATCAACATTTGAACTTTGGTTAACTATTTAAAAATATTTCAGACTGGTTGCTTCTGGAAACTGTCATGTTTACCAGACAGTGAAACTAAGTTTTCCATCTGATACTTCTTACTTAGTGCCAATTTACTAAGGAGACTAATGTTTATCTATACTAAGAAAGACATTGCTTCCCTGTCAATTCCACATTCCTCTCTATAGCCTTTCCCTTTGTTGCAAAGAAAATGTGGAGCTGCAGGATTTTTATTTTTCAGACCTAGGACTTTCACTTATTTAAACAATTGTTTCTGCATTGCAGAACTCTGTGAGTACTTGTATGTGGTTATTGAGCAATTCACACAGCTTGTTGAGCAAAGACTGCACGAGAGGAAAGAGGAATATCCTTCTTTTGCAGAAAAGCCAGCGTTTTCTGCATGAGTTTGATGTCTTCCATGCTGCTCACTACTACCCTTCTTTAGCATTCCTCCAGTCAGTTCATTCCTGGCAGAGGAAAAGATATGGCTATAGAAAGATATAGATGAGGACCAGACAGAAGGGAACAATATAAATCACAGCAATTTAATTTCCACTCATTGCAGAATCTTCTGAAGACACTGGAGATCTCTATGACTACAGCTATTGGTTCTCATGAGCTCTCTGCCTCCCCAGCTTTAACTGAAGTGAGGGACTCCTTTTCCTGTCTTTCAGACTAATATAAAGAAGGCATCTCTTAGGAGCAAACCCAAGAGGGATGAATATGGGTTTGCAAGCATATCTTCCACTAACTCATTAATTTTGAAACATTTTAGCTGCTGCTCCTTGCCAAAACACCTGACCTCACTGAGACCAAATTACCTATTTAATCAAAACTCTTTGGCCAGGATTTTAACAGATTTTTAAACAGAGCTGATACACATCAGTACTTTCTGGAGTTAGCTGAGGAGCTGCTGTAGGGAAACTGAACAGCCAGAACTCATGTAGGCATCGGTAAGACATTTTTTCCGGCTTGTACTGAAAAAGATTTTGAGCACTTCTCCTCTGTCAGCTTTCAGTTTACTCTTTCTATTAAAGAGCTTTGTTCCATTTGATACAATGCTAGTTGTAAGGAGCAATCAATAAAACATGTTTAAGACTGATAGAGTGAGTGGCATAGGAATTGGAGCAGGCTGATAAGCAGTGAGGAGTGTATGGAAGACAGAGTGATAGTTATGCAACCAAAACTGAATCTGATAGTGTGGAATATGGTAAGCAAGAAAGGTGACCAAAGAGAGTTTGGTTGAAGAAAGAACAATTTCAAGAAGAGAAATTAATTGATTATTGTTCAGATGGAAGATTGCAATTAGCTTGAAATATTGCAATTCTGTTAGATAAAACTCACACCATAGAATCATAGAATGGTAGGGTTGGAAGGGACCTCAAAGATCATCTAGTTCCAACCCCCTGACATAGGCAGGGACACCTAACACTAGTACAGGATACTCAAGGCCTTGTCCAGCCTGGCCTCCAGGGAGGGAGCAGCCACAACCTCCCTGGGCAACCTGTTCCAGTGCCTCACCACCCTCACTGTGAAGATCTTCCTCCTAACATCCAGTCTAAATCTTCCCTCTGCCAGTTTAAACCCATTGTCCCTAGTCCTGTCATTACAAGACCTTCTAAATAGTTCCTCCCCAGCCTTCCTGTAGGCCCCCTTCAGATACTGGAAGGCTACTGTAAGGTCTCCTCGAAGCCTTCACATCTCCAGGCTGAAGAGTCCCAACTCTTGTAGCCTGTCCTCATAGGAGAGCTGCTGCAGCCCTCTGATCATCTTCATGGCCGTCCTCTGGACCCGCTCCAACAGCATGTTAATAATCTTGAGGACAATTAGATTATTTTTGCTTTATCCATTTTACAAGTTCATTTTACACAATGTATCCACTCTTTTCTTTACTGTGTCACCTTCCATGGACTTTTTACTCTATTTTCTTTGTTGTAGTTGATTTTCATACATAGTGGAAGTATTCAGTCACAATGTACTAATTCTGTGTTCTCATGTGTTTAGAAACAATGCACATTAATTATTTTCCAAACTGCATAATAGTTTATGAGAATGAGGACCTACTACTGTGATTCCTGTGCTTCCTGCTCCATTAACCCACAAAAAGCTCATTTTCTAATAAAATATAAATCTATTCCAAAACAAATGTAATCTCTAATATTAATTAGGTTTTGTAAGGCTCTTAAGTAAGATATTACGTATGATCATTTCTTAAGTATATTCATGATTTCTGTGGAAGAAGGTTTCAAAATGCTTCTAGGAAATTACTGGGGGGGATTGTTTGTGATGTTTTTATGATTAAGCATCCCTAATCAGTCCCACTCATCTTCACCTGCATGCAAATACGTACTTTCAGAAAATAATACACCTGCTTTATTTCTTACTGTTCCAGTCATGGATATTTTTTATTGCTATACTCTTCTGTCAAATTTGAGGGTATTTGTTTGTTTTAGTTCATTGTTCACACATTTAACTAAGAAATGTGCACCCTGAGTTACATCTTTAAAAAAAGTTTTATTCTCCTTCTTACAGTACTGCAAGGAAATATGCAAATACTAAATTGTGTGCCGAAATGGCTATTTTTTTCATATACTGTACAGTTTATTCTTTCAGATGTTTTGAGTTAATTGTGGCTCAAATAATCTTCTGTTCTTTCATATGCAGCATTCCCATGTGGATTCACAAGAGACTGTAGATTTCTTGTGTGGGAAATTTACACCAATATCTCTATTATCATCTGTCTGACGATGCAACACACATTTTATTAATAATTTTGCTTACAAATAAGAGAATTACGAGTGGTGTCAGTAAAACAGGTTGCATGTAAAACTACACATATTAATAAACTCCACGTACAGAATTTGGTTTTTTTTAATTTTTTGTTTGTTTTTGTCAAACACAAATTAAAATGGAAAGTGAAGTAATGTTAGAATGCTTTCCTTCTAGACTTACATCCATATTTTTCTTTAAGGCAAATTTGCTTCCTCTGAATTTACATAGAGAACATGAGATCCAGGCTACTGCTTCCTTAAATGAGCAGGAGTTGCTTTGTTCCAACCAAAACTGATTTTTTTTTCCCCTCAAAAGAGAAGTAAGCCAGTTGATGAGTATGAGACAGTTTAGACTTACGAATGTCAGTCATGTGATGCTTTCTTTCCTTCCCCATATGCAATTTCTGCCATAGGGAATAAGTGACTGGAACACCACCTCCTGCCATTATAACAATGTGTCACCCAAACCTATTATTTTTCAAACACTAAGGTTACAGACACATTTTTTCAATCATCACTTGGCCCATTGCAAGAAGCTGAAGTCCCACCATTGAATATCTACCCATGATAAATTTCATTGTATAATAAAATGGATGCAAATGAAGCACAGCACCGTTGTGGTGAATCAGACAGCAGTAGAGAAAAAGCAGAACACTCACTTATTGACATTACCAAATATATAATAAATGCATTGACTTTTAATCCAACTCCTATTCAATTATTAAAAAGGGGCCAAGGGAGCATACTATTGGCTTCATAAGGAAGAAAATTAAACCGGTTCATTAGTTATTAATTAACAGTCTTATTGCTTAATGTCTTTACATTTAATAAATACTCCTGTACCCAGTGAATTACTACTGTCCATTTCCTTTTTCATCAACATGTAAAACATGACATGTTATTTCTTCTGCCCACACATATGAAGGAGTTAAGTGTTCATGTTTTAAACATTTGTATTAAGATATTTCCAACAGCAATTAATATATTTACAAATGTTATTGTTTCCAGAATTAGTAAATAATTTTGTAAAAATGCAGTTAGGCATAAGAGCAAAATGCATCTCTGGTTTGGGTTTTTTGTTGTTGTTGTTGTTTTTGGGTTTTTTTTTGTTGTTGTTTTGGTTTAACTACAGATTAAATTTATGTGATAATCCTTAAGCAAACCACAAGTTTCCTGGAGAGAAACTTGCAGGGAAAGGGTGGGGACAGATGGACCCCACAAGGAAAGCAATAAGCTGTCATGACAGTGCCTGCAATAGAATGAGTTTGAAAAGAGTGATTACGGGACAAATGTGTTTATTCTTCCATAAATTATGCTTTACTATAATTTTAACTCACTCCAATTACATGTGCATAGTTTTTGCTTTTACAGTAACTTGTCTACAACTATCTGGAAGGACGTTGTGGAGAGGCTGGTGCTGATCTCTTCTCACAGGTGTTAGAACAAGAGGGAATAGCCTCAAACTGCAACTGGGCAGGTTTAGATTGGACATTAGGGAAAACAAAATCAGGAAAGAGTGGTCAGGTATTGGAATGGGCTCCCCAGGGAGGTGGTTGAGTCACCAGCCCTCGATGTGTTTAAAGGTCGTTTGGATGTGGTGCTTGGGAATATGGTTTAGGAGTGAACCTTGTAGAGTAGGGATATCTGTTGGACTTAGTGGTCCTGAGGGGCTTTTCCAATCTGAATGTTTCTGTGAAAAAAACAAGGCTGAAAAGCATATATATTCAGGAATGTAATGTCCTGTTCATATTATATTTATGCTATTTATATTAACAGAACATTTACATTGTTATATTGTTATCTATATTTTATTAAGAGAACACCTACTGATTTATTTTAAGGCAGAGTTTGGGGGAGGTGGAAGACAGACTATAACCACTCCTACACATGACCCAATAAATGTCCTCAGGGCAATGTGACACAGAGGCAACTATGACTGTTATATCCACACTGCAGATACACTTCTTATTTTTTGTTACTAATAGATGTACTATGGACTGCTATGAAAATATGTAGAATTGTCCTGCATCAGGGACTATGTTTTTTAGTTTCTGTAGTCAAGATCAGTCCTGGTGCCAGTATCTAAGTGATTGGGAGAGAGGGAAGGAACAGGTTCAAGCTGAGGCTTACCAGTGATTCAATACATAGTATTTTGCTTTAAAACAAAACAAAACAAAACAAACCAGAAGCCTTGTTATGTTGGCATTTCCGCTGGGATTGTGAACTCAATCAGCCTACAAACATCTGAGATGCATCTAAAGCAGGCGACAGGAAGAAATGCCTCTAGGACCCATAGAATTAAACCAGCACATGTTCAGCTGAATCTAGGGTCTCAAAATATGAAAAAAGTACAAGAAAATATTGCATTCTTTACCATTATGCATATATAAAATAATGGAAATCCTTTCCTAACGTGAAATTAAAATGCACTCAAACTAAGAGCTGATTTTTGCTGGGAAAGTAATCAGAGTGTCAATACGTATGCTGGTTTGAGCTAATTGGAATATTTTAATAGAGAAAATTATACTATAGGCTGTGACAGGAAAACAGTGGTGATGTCTACACTCATAGGCTTGCTGAGATGTTTAAGTACTCAAAACATAGATAAGTCAGAGTCTCTGGGGCACAGCGTCTCGGGCGATCTAGCTTCTGGCTTCTCCTCTCTGCCGAGTAACCTCACTAAACACTTTTCTTCTAACTCCCCTGGCCAATCCTCCAANCTCCCAAACCATCACAATACGTTATTAACTAGGCTAAAGAAGGTTATTTCCATGGAATTCCTCTCTACTCATTTGTGAGAAAAAAAAGCTTCTCTAGAAGTTGATTCCAAACAAGAACCTCATTTTAGATATTTTGTTTCACCTCAGGAAAAAACTAGTCTCTTCATGTACTGTAAAGATTGAGAAGACTAAGAGACTAATGTTAAGATAATGTTTATGATTGCCTTCCACTGACTTTAACAAGATGCAAATCAAGTCCTAATGGGTGAAAATGCTAAGAATTAATCTAATTTAGTGCAAAATTCAGCTTTGGTAGATTTAAGGAGACTTTAGACTTCAGAATATTATTCAGGAACTTAAGAATAGTGTGGAAAAGACTTTATATGGTGTAAGCAATTGTGTTTGTTGGCATCAATTTCCCTTACCCTTGACACACACACATTTCCCTAGAGGACAATGTGGAATGTTTATAATGAGGCAAAAAGTTACCAACAACTAGGACAGAGAAGAGGTAATTTCAGCCAGCAGACATGAAAATATCTGAAAAAAAAAAAAAAACGTTTATTTGTTCTAAGTCTGGATTTGACCTAAAATATTTTTTTCATTTTTTTTTTCATTTTATGTTTTGATTTTCTAAAATGTTGCTGTTGTTCTCAGATGAGGATATAGAAATCACTAATATAACTCCTGTGTCTTGCTTTACTGACATTTTCCTTGCATTACTATATAGTAGAGCTTTGTGCTGCGGTACTGCCTCCTGATGATCCATTGAATATTTGTATAGCAATGGGTAGGTGTAAAAATCTCACAGTTCCCAGTATCAGTATTGATTAGATTGCTAAGTCTGCTTTTAGTTTTTATTTTATTTAGGAACCTCTACTCTGCAAACATTTCTTTCAACTGTGACGAAACGAACAAGTTCAACACGTGCTTAAAATAAGTAAAATAATTCTGAAGCTAAAACTCCAGAATAAAACATTAAGAAATACATTTTTCACAAGAGTTTCAGGATGATTTTGTATGCTAGTGTATTAGAAACAACTATTTTGGGGGCAGTTTGAGAAACAGGAGAAAGAAATTCACTACTATTTCTGACAGTACAGAAATGAGAACAGAAAGCAAAATGTTAAGCGTATGTTTAGCATAAGGTGAAAGTCTTTTCCCTCTTGCCTTATGTTTTCTAGATAAATAAAAATGGCAATTACGTGTTCAGGAATCTGTAGGTTACACTATGTCAGCTCAGATTTAGCTTTCCTTTTTTTTTTTTTTTTTTTAACATCCTACTACTTTTTTTGCTTTCTCAAGGGAAGGAATACTGTCAGTCAGCTGGGGTATATCTGCTTTATGTGCTTTATAGCACATCAAGTCTGCTTCATCACATGCTCTATACTAAAATGTTAATAATGTTTTTTTAATACCTGCATTGCTTTATTACCTTGGTATGACCAAGTTCTAAAGTATGTCCTTGAGTCTGCAAACACTTAGACATTTGTGCTTAAGTTTACCCTGGTGAGCAGTTCCTTGCATTTCAGAAAACTTCCAGAAGACCTGTTACATTTCCTTCCAGTCCTCTCTCTCCTCGTTCATTTTATTGTTATCTAAGGGAAAGGAGGGACTGTTTGTCCTTGTTACTGCCATTTCTTATTTTGTGTGTGATTTCAGTTCTTGGAAAAATAAAATACTGTTTACCATAGAAAGGAGATAAATATACCTCTCTATATGGATGTTGTAGCCTTCTTGTTTTACACAGCTTCCAGTCCAGTCCCAGACTCTTTGAATACAGCTGCCATTCCTGATTAATCCAAGAAAATTGCATAGTGATTTTGTACAATTAACGAATGGACAAGAATGACACCAGAAAACCCATTTAATTTGTACTTTGACTTCGACTTCCAGCTCTCATCTGTTGGGGTGAAAAGCCAGTCAGTGCACCAATTCACCATGCTACCCATATTTCTTCTCTTACCTTCATCTTCATATCATTTAGTCTAAAAGGTACTCAATAATATTGGTGAAACATGCATTCCCTTCATCCAAAAGCTGATTTAACTTTTTGTAAAGGCCACTGATTTCATCATGTGAGTGACTGTGGTTACAGAATAAGCTTAGATGATCCTTATCTTATGTCTTTTGGAAAACTGCAGGGTTAGTTGAGCAATCTTGCTACTGACTCAGATTTTTTATGTTTTATTAACCTCCAGAACTTGCATGGAAAAAAGAAAAATACTTTTTTTTTTTTTCCCTCCTTTGAGCTGACTTCTTTTTAGAAAAGATCCTGGTTCTTATCTGACTTCTTGTTTTAAGGAATTTTTTTCCTGCATCTTGGGCTATTTTTGCACTATTACCAACAATCCTAGAAGTTTTGTGTATAAGTCTGATGTTAGTATTACTGTGGACTATAAAAGTGAATATCCCTATCAAGATCTGTAGCTCCAACTGATCATCTTCTGAACAGTAAAGTCAAAAAATGTCTATACCACTGGCACTATGTGTTGTAGCTGTCCCTGCTTTTCTTCAGCAAGCATACTGACAGTGTACATTTCCTCCTTCACAGAGAGACAATGTATTTAACTGGTTTAATTGTTCAGCATGAAGCAATGATGGGTACCAAACTGTCATAGATTGAGTTGAATTTGCTGCTGTTATTCATACCATGCTGCAGTCATTCCAGCTTCAAAAATTAAATACTGGCTGAAGCAAAGTATTACAGGGTTTGAAGTTCAGATTGTAACATGGGAGGCTTCCTGTTCTAGTTTCTGCTTCTGGGTTCTGGATTCTTGGGTGTGGAGCTTTTCCACTGGGATGGCAGTGGGACAAGTAGGGATGAGGGGAGTAGTTTTCTGGCTTGGGCTTTTAGCTTGCTTGCTTCTGCTTGCTGCTGCTTTGTGCCATGCTTTTTCTGCAAACGGGCTAAGGTAATGATGGATTTTATACTGTGTTTTTCTGATGTTGCTCAGTAAATTCTGTTCTTATATATATATTGGGGGTTTTTATGGGGGGTGTGTCTCAATCCCAAGTCTTTGTATGTCAGTTTTGCCTCACTTCTGTGACCCATTGGTTTGATTTGACCCGTTTTGTTCCGATTTACTCTAAAACAAACAAACCAACCCAAACAAGGGGGAAAAAGAACACCAACAACAAAAATTCCGATTCTTCAGCAACATTTAAAATATATCCTGCAGTCAGTCACATTTTTTTTCTGCAAAAGAATAATTTTGAATGCTTTTTTCTTGTTTGTTACTTGTAAGAAGAGAAAACAAAGATTATTGGTGTATTTCAGTAAATAATATGGAACTAACAAATGCTGTTAGAAAGCTGGTCACAGTAGTTAGCTGGAATACAAATGGTGATTTTACAGTCAAATAGCTATTTAGATACAGATTTGTAAACTCCACCAAGATCAGTTTACTAGATACTTACTCTACATACATTACACTAATAATAGTATTTCTTTAAATGCTAGATGTCTTAGATTGTGTTTGTAGACCTATTTGCACCTCTGTTAACTGCAGTAGGAGACATGCATATATTAATGAAAAGAATTTGACCTTAGTATGATTAGGAACCACCTCTTAGTAATTTACTTCATCTTCCTGAATAAAAATTAGTCAATCTTTTTATAATTTATAGACATCCCTAAAGATGTTGGTCTTGCCATTTCCTTGTTCACACAGACTGTGGTGAATCAGGTCTAATGGCAACATTACAAATGAAACAGCTCCAGGGAACAATCTCCATCACTGAAAGTTCATAATACAAATGGTGGGCTCTGTCTCACACTACTCATTGAGGATGGGATCTAGAGGTTTAAAAGGTTCATTTTTTTTCCCTCACTCTGTTACTCTTATTCCCACAACCAAATTGAATACTATGTGCCAGCAATTTTAAGATTCAAATAACACTTTCTCAAATAGATCAATAAATCTTGAGTGCATATTAGACTTCTAATGCCACTTTATAAATTATTCTCTAGGGTCTATATTACAATTGCAAATATTCCAAGTATGATTAGCTAAGTGCTTTTAAGATAGTAGTATGATTTTGTTGTTTTTTCAGAAAATATTTAATCTTTGGGAAAAACCCTTCCTCTTTTGTAATTAAATAGAACTGCCCAGATATTCAGCTCATATAAATGCTTTTCACTTCAGGGAAGTTATCTTATCCTACATGTAGTTTAACTTCAGGAAAAAAAAAAATCTAAAAGTTTCTCCCAATATTTTCAAATACTCCCTTTGGATTAGAAGTTGGAAACACAATGAGCATCACTCAAGATAACAGCTCTGAGAGACACAAAGGCATGTTGATTACAGATTCTGCTTTTCAACTTACAGTTCTACAACCTGGACAAGTGATCCGTTCATTTGCCAGCAGAAGTGCACTAAAATGAAACAGTTCAGTACTCAGCTATCTTTACTTAATTTCAAGCTATTGAATTGAGTGTCAGTCAGTTGTACAGTTATTACAAAGTGCTATACACATGTATTTTAAACAGCACATTTTCTTAACTCAAACCATTTTCCTTTTTAGAAACCATTGTAACTAAGCAATCAACTGTGGTAATGGTAACAGCCACAAAACATTTATTACTTAATGGGATTATTTAATTGTAGAAAACAAACCCAAACCAAACCAAACCAAAAATTCTAACTTGTTTTTTTTTTTTATTAAACCACCATTTCCCCAAACTAAGGGCTTTTCTAGGCTAAAGTATTTCTCACTTTCTCATATAAATAAGATTTTTTTCAGGTTACTTATCATAGGATTTGCTTATTTGCAAAAGCTAAATGGACTCACAATAGCACAGCAATCTCATTCTACTTTTACCCTCACCTTTTCCACCTTGATCCATGTCCTATTTTTCTCATCCCCTTTGTATAGTGACTATGAGGATTTGAAGTGAATTTTCAGCTTTGTTCTGAATGCTGAGAGAATTGTGGTCCATTTAATATCTTCTGACAGGGAATATGAAATCTTTTGTTCTGTTTATTGAATTAGCCTCTATTCTGCTCCCATGAGCTTTGTTTTTCAGGTTGATAGACTAACAATTAATACATAAAAGAGCAACTGAGGATGAGAAATATACTCTGCAGCACAGGAAAAACCATTTTTTAGAGGACTTTCATATTTAGGAAAAATATCACATACTTGGTCTGCCGATTTTAAAACATACCAATAATCAGAGTTTGTTGTACTTAAAGTAATATATATTTCAGTAATGAATTCAGGCAGTTTTCACTGAAAAAAGGCAAAGCCTTTTATCACAATACAGCAGACTAGGGTACAGCTTTAAAGTAATTCTCAGCTGCAAAAAGCCTTTTTCAAAATTTTCAGTTATAACTGAATGGCAGTTATCCAAATGGACTGCACCGATAGCCTGGTTAGCTTGAGATTCCCTCACTGTAAGGTGATAGGTTGGAAGATGAGAGATTTACAAAATTTAACAGCATATTCTCTTCTCACATAATTTTCTGTCTTGATGGAACCTGAATTTGTATAACTGCTCTATCCCAAGAGCTGATTCCTCCGAGACACTGGGAAAGGTGAAAGCTGAGAACATTGTACACATTAGAGATAAATAAACACCATGATGAAAGTATTGATATCAGAGATGATGGGCTCATACAGTTATTCCCCAGAGGAAATATTCCTGTCAATATATGCGTTTATATTAAGTATGTTTATTAAAAAAAAAATAAATTGAGAATAGCAGAATTGAGAGGGAAAAAAATACATACAGACATTGTATGTGTTCCTTAGACTTTTCTTTATTAATAGACTAATAAAGGAATGGGAGAAATGTGCTTATTTTAAAAAATCAAATGCAAAATTCTATTGATGTCTGTTACTAGTGAATAGGCACTATGAAGCATTAAGGAATTGTCCATATTGCATTTATACTTTATGGGATATTTGAGATGTACTTACAACATCCAAGTATTGTTTGTACTAGGCAGCTTAAATAATTTCAGGGAACATATGCATTATATATGAAATATGTAAGTTCCAGTTGAAGAAACACTAAAGTTTCCCATCAACTTGGAACTGAGTGTAATTTAGAGTGCAAAAATATGTGTATTACATGCATCTGACATTTCTTATTTAAAATGTTGTTCTGCTTTATCTAAATTGCATGTGTTTGGGATCTTTAAGTATTAAATAATTATAGGTGGAGGGATGAAGAACTGTGTACATAATATTTCACCACGAATTGTATTTATGGGCATTCAGGCAGATTTTATCATCACCATATTGTACCAAATTCATGTGTCATGAACCCAGAGGCATTTCAGAATATATATGGCCGGTAAAGCTGTTGTGAATGCTTGATAATATTTCTGGAGAAGGGGTAAATAAATATTCTGATAACTGGATGTTCTATGGGAGAAACAGAGTTTAATAACAGAGTTTGTTTTGGTTTAGATAAAATCCCATTACGCTCTTAAACCATTATTTTACAGTTATATTTTTATTAGCTATAGCTAAAATGTGGTCTTAAGTTGTTAAAAAACAATGAAAGCATATTCACTTTCTGGAAGTACTCATTTAGGAACAAACCAGCATGAATGAAAAACTCATAGGTAAGAAATGGTTGTCTGACATAGGAAACTGTTACAATTAAGTTTTGGTGAACACTGCTGCTGCTGAAGTCAAAAGAATGTTTTTTTGGTTTTTTTTTTCTTTGTTAAAGGAATGTGATTTCCTTCAAAATAAATTGCATCATGGTAATCCTTCTGAAAGAAAATGAGCAGATTTTAGCAATATGCTCTTAGAGAGAATTATTCTGCTTTACATTGGTATAGAAACAATTTCGCAACATGAGGAAAAAATTTAATCCACCCTCCTATTAACACTTCACCCATGAAAATCAAATCAAAACATTTGATCTTGCTCTTACTGAATTCAGTGTATTAAATTTAATAGAATGACAACCTCATCACAGTTAAGTCTAGCACTGGCCCTGCTGCTGTAATTATACTTTAGCAATATTAGTTTCTTTTTTTCCATCATCTTTTTTCTTCATTTCCCTTGACTGAAGTGCAATTTCACCAAAATGTAGTAGACTAATCATTAAATGGCAGCAGCATATAGACTGAAACTTTAAATTGGCAATCATAACAGTAGAGTACCAGAAATTTGTAGAAGCATAACTGTTTCTTCTGCTGGGTGCGTGATAATTGTTTTCTCCTCATTTACATCCAAAAGTAATTTAATGCTACAACAAAACTATGTACTGTAGTGCTGGTGCAAAGTCTGCTGTTTGGAGGTTATGCAGAGATTCCATGAAAAACATCACAGTGGGAATTGTTATTCATTTGCATTGTCACCTCCTAAAATTTTGCAGAAACATACCCTTGAAAGAATTAGGTCACACAAACGTGGCCTAAGGGCTTCTCCTTTCAATTTTCCCCAGTGGAGTTCTGTGACTGATGAGATAAAAACTGTTCTACATCAAGAACTTTTTGAGTTTGTTTCCTGAAAAGTTTATTTGGCCTATGGAAATGAACCATCTTTATCACTCAGTGGGGAAATTTCCCTGTCTTTCCTTCCAGATTTGGTTTCTCAATACAAATGCAGTGCTGTTACAGTGTGTGTAAAGGTGTAAGATAAATGTTGGCAACTGTAATTGCAGAATCACAGAACCACGGAATGCTAGGGGTTGGAAGAGAACTCGGTAGATCATCAAGTCCAGCCACCATGCCAGAGCAGGATCATTTAGGGCAGGTCACACAGGAACACGTGTAAACACCCACAGATAGATCTTCAGAGTCTCCAGAGAAGGAGGCTCCATTGCCTCTCTGGGAAGAGTAATGATCTTCTGAAGCTTCTTCAGACAGTAGTAGATAAAACAATGCATTAAAAATGCATGTTGCAGTAATGCAAGAAAACGATTACAGCAAACTTTGCTTTCTATGGATATTACAATTTACATAAAAATACAGTTTCAAAGCTGAGAAATTTTCTTTCTTATGACATCTCCTACCAAAAACTCAGTATTTAATGGTCATATGTGCCTTTTTCTGCTAGAGGGATAATGATTAGTTGTTGTTTTCTTGTGGTTTTGTTACTGCAGGAAAAAAAAGTTTTGTTTTTTGGGTTTTATTGGGTTTTTTTAGTTGAAAATAAGCTGATTAATCACTGCAGTAGATAGACTCTGTTTTCTTAAACTCATTCATTACATGGGGAGCAGTATTAGGTCCTTCATTTCTTAATACTTTGTACATGCTTGCCTTGCTTATTCTTTAGTTAGGAAATGCTTTGGTATAAAATAAACACACTTCAGTTCTGATCAGAGGTTCCCCTTGTTACAAAATTAATAGAAAAATATTAAACACTAATAATATTTTTGTGTATGAATATAAAATAGTATATTAATAATAATAAAAAATAGAGAAATCTCATAATATTCATTTAGATTTTCAGTCAACAGTAAGTAGTTTCACACGGGGTATTTATAGGCACAGAATTAAACAGTTGGAAAATAGGAACTCAAAACCAGGAAAAATTCTAACTACACTTATGGAGCCTTAGCATTAACTCTAGCATATGTACTCACGACACATTGTTCACTGAGTAAGTTTCCTGTACAAAGATGCTTCCAAAAAACATGATTATGATCCCAAGGGTAAAAATGCAAAATATATTCAAGGCAGAGGGAAGAAAACTGAGTTGCTGCAAGCTGCAAACACTGGCTGCTGTGAGCAATGCTTTCTGCAGGCAGGAGCCAGCTAAATGATCCGCTAATGGGGCTCAGCATGGCTGGAGAGACACGGTGGGAAAGGCACATTTTCAAATCGTTCCCCATCAAATATGCCTTTTGAAAATCAAACTGGCGAATAGGCACATGCATCACTTTTTTGGCCAATGAATTCAAAGTTTTGTGCCTCCTGTGATTACAGTGGCAGTGGAGGGACAGCCCAAGACACCTGACAAGTAGTGCTTGCTGCTAGCCCTCAGGGCAGCTTTGCTGAAGCCATTCCCCATTGTTCAGTCTCCTCATCGACTCCCGGACCCTGAAATGGGAGGAGGAGAGCAGTGACCAAAACCAGTATGGCAGGATTTCTGCCCTGCCAGGACACTCCTCCCCCTCTACTCTGCCCTGGGGAGGCCCCATCATCTGGAATATCTCAGTTCCAGAAAGATAGGGAACTGCTTGAAAGAGTCCAGCACAGAGCCACAAAGATGATTAAGGGAATGGAACATCTTCCTTACGAAGAAAGACAAAGGAAGCTTGGGCTTCTTAGTTGGGAGAGGAGACTGAGGGTTGACCTCATTAACATTTATAAATATGTAAAGGATGAGTGCCAAGAGGATGGAGCCAGCCTCTTCTCAGTGATGCCTGATGACAAGGGGCAATGGGTGGAAGTTGAGGCATAGGAAGTTCCATGGAAACCTGAGGAAATATTTTTTCACCGAGAGAGTGACAGAACACTGGAACAGGCTGCCCAGGAATGTTGTGGAGTCTCCCTCTCTGAAGATATTCAAAACCCGCCTGGATGCATTTCAGAATGAGCTGGCATAGGTGATCCTAGTCTGGCAGGAAGGTTGGGCTAGATGATATTTCAAGGTTCCTTCCAATCCCTAATGTTCTGTGACTCTTGCAGTCACTTACACACTTGCATGACAGTTTCCTGAATGAGATCTATATCTGATGATATTGCATGATACCACAAACTGTATTTTATGTAAAGTAAAATCTCTTTTACTGAGAAATTTTGTATGAATGCTGCTTTTGTATGAATGTTCTGAAGCTCCTAGTGTACATACTTAAATATTTTATTATCTTAATTTCCCTTCATTTTCTCCTCATTTTTTTAACAGAGTTTTTTGAGTTTGTTTATTTTTATCTAATATCTTCCTTAAACTTACAATGTTATAGATTATCCCAATATCTAATTTACATTTGTCCATTTTGCTTTATGGTCATCACAGTTTTTCTTGAATATTTGGAAGGACCAGGACCTCTTTGTGAGTAAAATGGAGAAAGATCTTATTTATGTAATTTCTATAGATTGTGCAGTACTAGTATCTTTAACTGTTGCAGTGTAAATGTGAAGAATATAAATAAGAAAAATACAATATAAATATAAATAAGAAGTAAGCTTGTATCACTTTTAGATCAGTTATAATGTCTGTAAAAACATAAACAGCCATGAATAAATGAAGATAGATGCAGAATAACCATCTGCTAGGAAGTTAGTTCAAGTCAAAACACTTAAAACTTGGCACTGTAGATATATTCATGTAAATCTGTATTTAGGCAGCTAAGTACCTAGTCTTGTGTATAAATGTTCTGATTCACTGCAGCCTTCATTTGGGACTGGTAAGGGCTTAGGATCTGCCCAGTCATGTAGCTGCCAAATTTGGGATTCTCTGAAAATACTGTTACAAGTTCATAGTGTAAGAAAAGGTCTGTCTTACAGATTCTTCTATGCCAAATTAGAAGAACAAAGGTCAAAAGAGTCTCCCTCCACGAAAGAGAATCTGGTGAAATCCCCCTGATCACAAAGTTATAGATTTGAAACTACATAGGCTGGACTTGTTTCCTGGGCTGGTGCTCTGCCACCAGGTTTTCATACAATAACAATGAAGGCAGCTACTGCTGCCATTGTTCAACCTTTTTGCCTGCCATCCTAATACAAGACTTATGAGGTCCCAAGAGTTACTCAGTTTTACAAGTCTTTCCCCACCCTCAACTCCCATCATTTTTAAATTCATTGCCGAAATTCAATTAAAAAGGAAAAGCAGCAGAACTCCTGGAAAAATAAGAATCTGAGTAGAGGGGAAAGACCCAAATTTATGTCCATGGTCAAAGAAACATTGCTAAGGACACATACAAGGTGTTAGAACCAGCTTTAGCTCATATTATCTTTTAGCTGGTGGAACAATTATTATAGTAAAGAGATGTAGCACAAATCTGACATGCATTCATGTTTACCCAGAAGGAATGGCAATAGTTATCTATGCTCATGTAAACTTCCAGACTGTAGCTCCAGTATGGATGAAAGCAAGTAAGATTTTAGATGTTCTTCGGATTGCTGTTCCTGACGGCTACCGCTCTAAGACTCACTGAGCAGCCTTTCACTCACTTGGACACCATTCGTAGGGAACTAACTCCTACTTGAACCTGTGAGATGTGGCTACTGCAGCCCTACCAATTCGCCTGCAAAGCCCATGTGACATCTACCAAGTGCTGTAATTCCTGCCTTGGTATGAAAATTCCATTATGACTGTAAAAGATTTCTAGTGTGATCTTGTCTTCTGCCTTGTGTCTTTAATTCTGCTTGGATGTTTTCACAGTTGTCTTCCCTGAGTGTATGAAATCTAGTCAGTTTACCTAAAAATTTTGAGTGCCATTTTTGTTTCTTTCATATAAATAAAGTTATTATCTAATGATATCATTTTTCCTACGGAACTAGAATCATAACCCCTCCTGCAGCCAATCTAGGCTGCTAGATACGAATATATCACAATACTGAGGATTATGTTTTAATGGAGGGTAATTAATTAATGATGCAAGATAGGATTTTTTCCAAATTAACATTGTTTATTAATTTTGATATTCAGGATTCTCGCTACCTGCCCAATAATTTTAATAATACTTAGGTTCTGTGCAATGGTCATGAAAACATTATATAAAAGAATAACAGAATCTGGAAACACTCAAGAAATAACTAGCAGTAATACAACATTAAACCATTAGAACTGGAAAGAGGTGTTCTGCAGTCAATTATACTGCTTGCTCACTAAACAGACTCAGGAAGCTCCTTTCTGCTTTAAGGCAGAAGGCTAGGATTCAATCAGAGAATTTCTTACAGAATTTTGCTAAAGGCTTTGGTAAAGAGGCTTTTGAGTACCCACCCATAAAAATATTTTATCTCCAGATTCCCCAGGGCTAACTACAGTTCCCAGACAGCACCCACCTGTGTCCTGTTAGCCACCGAGGCTTCTGATCCTCCCAGGCTCTTAGCAGGGGTGCTGGGAGAGAAGCAGTCTGTGACCTGGTCATCATTCCCTTTGACTCCTGACTTGGCAGAAGACTTGCAGAGGGGCAAGCAGGATGTCTTGCAGATGTGCAGTCTTGTCAGAAGACGAGCAGGTGTCATGTTAGCTAAGCAAGCTTATCATGTAGAGGTATTTGGTGCCGATTCCAGGTAAACTCAAAGCAGTTTCCAGGCAGACAAGCCCAAAGCATCAGGGCCTGTTATGCAGCAGAGGTAGCTTGTAGCTTAGCATACATAGTGCTGTAGATCATGGCAGGATGCAACAACAGTGAGGCAGAACACTGCCAGAAGCAGAGAGCACATTAAGGCAGAACAGCAATGGTGGCAGCAGCAAGCACGTTGTGTTACCTGCTTATCTATGAACATAGCCTGAGTCTAATGGGCCTTTGGACACAGATTAGCCAATCAGAATGGTAGTGTATTGGTTGCAGTTTAAGCTTCCCAGAGGACTCAAAATATAGCTAACAGAAACCAATAAAATAATAATAGGATGCCTTCCCCTCTCCCCCCCCTCCCCCCCCTCCCCCCTCCAACACAAGAACTACNAAGGAATTAGATGTAGGGAGAGAAGGAGTAAAACACCTAAGGAAGAATCTTGCTTCGATTTGGAAGTTAAAAGAAAAAACTTTAACCATAAATAAAAGGCATTTAAGGTAGGGGAGTTACAAAGAGGTATAGGGAAGGGAAAAAAACAAGGTACAAAAAATACATATACAACCAGATTGATGACAATGGATGGAGGTAGCTTCAGGAAGGGATGTCCACCTTGTGGTAGAAAATGGGCACATGGTAAGACAGGAAGAGCAGGAACAAAGGTGGTGCATGCAGGCAGGCCAAGAGAGCAGGGAAACAGGAAGCTCCTCTCTTTATATAGAGGGTCCAGACAGGAAGTGGAAGTGGGCTAAACACTACACCTGGAGTCAGACAGACCACCCACTGGGAGGAGTCAGGGGAACCTGGAGTCAAGTTCAGACTACTCCCGGACCTCCCCCCGCACCGGGAGGGTTAACCCTTTACAGGCAATTAGCCAAGCTTAACCATATCAGGTAAAGTCAGGGCTTACTTTTACATTCTAGGGCAGAACACAAAAAAGTATATAAACATGTGTGGGTACCTTGCAAATAAGTTTGGACAGACATGGAGGCACCAGGCCCCTTTGTCTTCCTTGCCTGAGGCTACTTCTCCCAACAACAGAGGAGGGAGAGCAGAAACATGTCTGGGCAAGCCAGGACATGTTTGTGCCTATTCTGGCCTGTTTAGGCCTTACATGACAAATGTAAACAAACTGATATTAGCCTGACTTATTCCATGACTCCTGAGGATTGAGCGGCAGTGGTTATAATCTCTGCCAGACAACTACCAGTAATTCCAGGAGTTGTCGAGGCAGATGGCTGAGGCACTCAATCTGATAATAAAAAATGCCTAAAATGACTTACTGACTCTTCAGCACTTTTTTTATATTAAGGAGAGAGGAAAATGTATGCCTTTCTAAAACAAGGCTATTACCAAAACAGTAAGAAATCTCTGAATTACTCTATTTTTTATCAATTAAATTAAAAACAAGGAAGTTAATAGGAGAGGTCTTAAGCACTGGGAGGCTGTTACTACCTTTCCTATCATGGACTACTAACAGCTTCAGTTCACTTCTTCCATGTTAAAAAGTCAAATTGCTGTTGAAGCCCAATATTTACATTAATAAAGATGATATTCCCTCCTAATCATTCTCGAAAGAAAACTTGTAAGTAGGTGAAATTCTTACACAGAACTGTAAAAGCAAAGGTACTGGATCCTAACTACAGGCATGTAAAGAAACTTATCTACATGTTCACCTTGTTTTGCTGTAGAATGACTGGAAACTCAAACAACTCAGATACAACATGTCAATCAACACCCAGTATGATACTTTAGATTACACTGTGGAATAACTATGCTTATCCATTTTATATATATATATATATATATATATATATATATGGTCATATAAATTAGAAACTTTATGGAACATAGTTAAGAAAATTAATTGGCCAGATGAATGTCCTTGGCTTTTGTTCCTCCACTTACAGCCTTTGTTTTCCTTTGTCTTGTACTCTTCCCATGTCCACATTCTTGTCTCCAGGACAAGAACTGTCTATTTTACTTACCAGTCAAGCATCCAATAAACTTTGGCTGTGCTAGGACATGTAATTCAGGAAGACTTTTTCCAGATATCACTCACCATTCAGTGATGAATTTTTTTCAGTGACTCACAAAGAATTTTGCTCACGTTAATTTATGGAGACTAGCATATATTTTTCTTTTCCATTAAAATAATATCCCATATTTTCATTCAGAAGTCAATCATTCTACATTAGCTTCTGTTGTCAAAAAATGCTCAGTAATATTTTCTGAAGCAGAGTTTTCAGTTCTCTTGGCATAGTGCTTCCACAGGTACCAATTAAACACTGCAACTGCAGAGCTGTATCACAGACCTGTAAATTCACTGCAACCATTAGCATTAACCAATGTGTAAGGTTGAAACAGTCATCTGTGGCCTGCTGGAGAGAGGCAATAAGGGAATTTTGTGAGGTGTTACTTCCCCTTTTTCTCTGGAGGCTAATCCTACCCAGAGAAATAAGCACTCCAGGAAAATTCAAAATATGTGCTTCTTAGGTATAAGTTATGCTGTCACCCAGGTTATCTTTTCAACGTGCCCCAATTTGATCTAAAAAAACCCAAACCCTATGGCTTTCATTGTTATTAATGCAAAGCTTGTTATAATGTGCATGTAGTCTCAGATCATCCAAGTATAAGAAAGCATATTTAACTTGCCAGGGAAGTATTTTCTTGACAGCTTTTTACTTTCGTTCTTCTTTGTAATACATGAAAATGCAAACTTACAAATATTCTCTGCTGAGCTATTGTGCTCTGCTGAGCTATTTAACTGTTTTCCTGACATGTCACTTACTTCTCTTCCCTCTTCCTCCTTGTCCTAACATGCATGTGTGTGTGTGTGTGTGTGTATGAGCTGTTTTCCTTCTGAAACGGAACAGTTGTAGGCTTGTCCAGAATGGAAGGGCTGTAAAATGACTGAATTATAAACAAAAATGTAAGATTGCAGTTACAAAATGTAGCTTACTTTAGCTTTATGTTCGGGAGTGTAAATGGTCATTTTTGCCTTAGAATGCCAGGACTGGGTGGAGAATAATGTTACAAATTTGCTGACCCTACGCCTTCAGGCTCTAGCACAGCAACATGTCAGGATATCAAACATTCAAATGACCACTACAAGGGAGATTAACCTATTGTAACTAGTAGACTACCATTGGCATATGATACATGATATTTGCAGCAGTTTAGGGCAAGCAAATGCAAATTTGTCTGAGAGGGAAAGATTCTTTTTCAAACTTTAATGTTGCTCACTTTCACTGTTTTTGTAATGATGTGAAAAAATATTACGAACTAAACTATAAGTACTGCCTTGCTAGCAGTTGAATGTTTTCTGCTGCAAGGCACCTATACAAATATCCTAAAGGTATTACCTGGGGTCTAATTTACCCTGCTGAGCATGGTAAATTAGCATATCCTCTTTGCACAGAAAAGCCATTTTTCCTTCTATGCATAGTCCCAGAATACATGAGTTTAAAGGGGTTATTTTTAGTAAATGTGTTTAAAGTGTGGATTTAAGAGATCATTTGCTTGTGGATGACTGTAATTTTTCAGATGTAAACAATGAAAGAAATAGCATCATTTGTTGCTACTACACTCATGCGTGCCAATAGTTAAACTACATCATGGACACTACAAATCAGAAAAATACACTTTTACTTCTTTTTTCCTATAACTAGGTTCTATGATTCCTTTCTTTTTTGCTTTGTTTGTTTGTTTAGAAAACACTATCTGGAATAGAAGAAAATATTCTATATTAACATTTTTTGCTGGAACAATACCACTTTCTTAATGAACAAAAGTGATAAAGCATAATAGGAAATATATTTTTATACATATATAAATATCTTATTTTTAAAATATATATGAATATCAGTTTAATCTCTAAAAAAAAAAAAAAGGCTACTAACCATTTCCCATCCTATTGTTTGTATACACATCTCTTGTGTGCAATTACTTCTTCGTTGTGAACAATTTTATTTAGGCATCAATGAAATGCTTACGTTCTAGTAACTTAATACTGCAATCCCTTGGTGAAAAAGTTTGGATTGTGTTTTAAAAAAACACAATCTAGAATCTATGATACCTGTAGTGGCATAGCAAATGATTCTGTACTGGATAGTAAAGGAACTAATCTTATAAAAGTTGTGAAACATAAGGTTTTGCAGTGTATTGCAAGAGTATGTCAATCTGCTAAATCTCAGTAGGTGTTCTGAGTACTGGGTCAGGTTACTGGAAGAACTTGTGCAAATATCTGCTGCTTGCACATGTAAATGTGCACATGTAAATATGCTTGCACATACCCACCAGTGTTCCACCTAGCTTTTTTTTTTTCCTCCCCCCACTATTAACTACTATTGCAGTTCAGTTTCTTTCTGTTTGTTGGTGTGGGTTTTTTTTTCAGACTCAGCAAAGTGCTTCTTCTCAGACAAATGAATTCGCAGACAATTGAGGAGCACACAAGTACCAGCACACTCCACTCTTTGAGTCTCTTCAGTCTTGATGGCAAGATAGATAAATAAGCAGTTGTACCTGAGACGGTTGACTGTTAATAACCATTGAGATACATTATACAGTTTCACAGCATGCCACCAACCAACCTCCCTTTAATGGATTACCTCGCAAGAAAATACATATTCAGAGAAATACAGGTTCCTCTGTTCAATTAATAGCAGTAAAAAGTTCTGAAGGGTTCTCTAAAGGAAGATATTTAAGTGTCAGCATTTAAAATTACATTTTGAAAATTATCTTAGGTCAGAACAAGATTTGAAGAATGCAGTAAGCTATACTGGAGAGCTTTCTTATCACCATTCCTCAAATGTCTCTTCCTTCAGCTTACTAAATAATCTAAAATGACACAAAAAGGTGCATTGATTGTTGGGATGACCATGTGCTCTACTTTCTTTTTGTTCAGCTGTAGTCTTGTGCTACAGGTAACTCCTCAGTAAACTCTGTGCCACAGAACACAGGAGTGCCTTCTATGCATATCAATGTACGATACTTTCAGACATCAGCAGACTGGGCTGATGGATGTTTCTATCTATGCTGGCTTTTTTTCACATAACTGTATTTCCTAAAGCCTTGCACTTTTCTTCATTAAATTGACTTTGATGTGAGATCTCAGACATCCAGCACATTAAGGTGGATGCCACTGGACCTCTTGCTTTCTTCATATTTGAGGAACAAAACGTATAGCTGTAATTTAGACAGGAAGTGTGCTCTCCAGTTATATTTGCTAATGAAATAATTTTCCTATTAACTTACCTCCTTTCACATTTAATGAAGGAGAAATGCTCAAAAGGATAAATAATAGACTATTCTGTGCTTAAAAAAAAATTAAAAATCAGTCTTCATGTGGCATATGTTCTGTTCCTATATTGCTTTCAAAAGGCTTCAACTTTCACAATTCAAAAGTTGTGAATCTGCAGAAGCACCACACTTAGGGGATATAATTTTCTTTTTTCTTTAAATCTTTTACATTATTGTAAGTAAATACTTACATTTTAGATGCTTGGAAAGCTTTATGAATATTTTTTTCCATATAAAATGACTAGCTTTTAATATGCATTTGGGTTTATGTCCTTCCTATGTTCATAAAAAGAATGCAAGTTCATATGTTGGGATGGTAGTTTGTTGGGTTTTTTTTATCTCCTGTATATATTAATCCAGCTGAAAAAACTCAGAAAGAAACAGTAATCGTATTCCTCAATTTACTTTAAAAACATAAATATATATATTAAAAAAAATTTAAAAATCCAAGATGCACGAGAAGGAGATATCCTGTCTATGTCTGGCTTGAGGATAACATTCTAGTTTGAGAACTCATTGCCCTTTAAACTGCATAGCCTCTATCCTTGTCACATAGCACTGAAAGAAATTTTGGCAAATCCACAGAGTCATTCAGAGCTTTCATCTCCTTGTCCCTTCTCAAATCACTGCTCAGCTGACTGTGAGTTCTTGCTTATTTCACTTAATTAGGGAGCAGAAAAATCAGAAAACTGGCAACTTCAGGCATATCCTGTAAGTTACAGGCATCTTAACATAATACTCCCATAATTTTTAAGAGAATTTTTTAATATATTGACCTCCCTGGACAACCCGTTCCAGTGTTCCACCACCCTCATGGAAAAGAACTTGCTCCTAGCATCCAATCTAAGGAGATCCTCTTCTCTAATTTAAAACCATTGCCCCTCATCCTATCAGTATAGGCCTTTGTAAACAGTTCTTCTCCGGGCTTCTTGTAGGCGCCCTTCAAATACTGGAAGGCAGCTCTAAAGTCTCCCCAGAGCCTTCTCCTCTCCAGGCTGAACAACTCCAACACCCTTAGCCTGTCCCCATAGCAGAGATGCTCCAGCCCTTTGTGAGGCCTCATCCGAGGAAATATTCACGGTCAGGCTCAACAAGGCTCTGAGCAACCTGATCTAGTGGAGGATGTCCCTGCCCACTGCAGGGGCGTTGGTCTAGATGAGCTTTTGAGGTCCCTTCCAACCCAAACCATTCTATGATTCTGTGATTCTATTTTTTATATGCCTTCACTCCAGTGATAATAAAGGGCTCACTTTTCTGTCACAAAGTTATGAGTACAGTCACTGAATTCATTTAGTTGTCAGTGAAATATTTGATGGTCAAGCTATACCATATAGGATTCTTAAATGGTAATAGTTTTAAATCCTGAATTTAAACAGAACAAATTCCATTAATATGTGACAGATGTGCAAACACACCAACAGATATAAACACAAAGTAATTCATTACTGAGTTGTTTTTCTTGTAAAGAAAAACCTGGGGCTTTCCCTCAAAAGCATTTTGGTTACCTAAGTAAAATCTCCCTGGGGGGAAGAAAGAGGATGGATTGTCAAACATATTGAGGTTAAGAATGAATGAACTCAAAACTTGGCTGCTGCAGAATTGCTTTTCATACTGAAATCAGTGATCTTTACAGTATTTTGGGACTTTCAGCTTTGTCACTTTGTATTACTTTAAAAAATAAGTTGTGTTAATTCCACATACACACCAAAAAATTGCTTCTCCGTGGTTCTATATATTTTTGCATTAATTGTGCTACAGCTGGATGAGAAATTGGTGTGACAAACAAATGTATTTCACATCAGTTCAAGAAAAATATGCAAATTTTGCACACACACAAAGGGTTTCCAGCTAAAAAGCCACATTGTTTGCACTAGTTTAACACGTCCAAAACAACAGTGAGAACATCAGAGACACATAAGCGATTCGACTCTTGTTGCATATTAAGCACTATTTGTGGCCTAATGTATTATTTTGCAACAGTAAACAACGTATCAAGGCCACAGAGATCTCAGACTCCTTTTTCTGTTCCCATGTTGAACATAACTGTTTATCTAAGATTACTTAATTCTGCTTTCTTTGGTATTGATCAGTAGCACAAACATAGGCAGCTTCAAAGTCTAAATTAATTAATGAAGTTTAAGTACGTAGAGAGGGAAAAATACCCAACAAACTTTAAAATTCTCCTAAATATATTTGCTAATATAATTTGTTACAAAACCTGTACTTTCTTTTTAATTTTTGTACTTCTATTTAAAAAAAAAAAAAAAAAAAAAAGTCTGGGCTTAGAATGGATTACATCTGATATTACTAACATTTCCTGGAAATGGAAAACTGTGATAACAGCTGCTGTCTTGGCTCATTTTCAATTGTCTTTTCTTTTTTCTTTTTTGCTGTGTTTTTTTTGTGTGTGGTTTTTTTTTTTTTTTTTAATACTGCGGCAATTTCAAAGTAGTTACAGCTATCTCTAGTACTCTTACATCATTAGTAAAACATTGTAAGTCAGTCAAATATTTCCTTTCCAATCAGAGCACTTCCTCCACTTATTGAATTGTTGATTTTCTGAAAATTATTTATAGTCACAGCACTTACATTTTAAAATAATGCAAATTTATGAAATAGCTGAAAGTTAGCTGCATATGGAAGATAACTACAGAAAGAATCTGTTTTGTGCTAAAGCAACATCTTCAATGAAAATTAAGAAAACCTCAAAACATCTTATTTAGGTTGATAATACCTGACTCACTTATATCAAGAGTATAAAATTGAGGGTTTTTTTCTAAGATCTATGATTACCAGAAATGTCTCTCTCTATATATTTTTTTTAATTCCAAGCATACATGCCTTCTTCTTGGATTGCAACAGTCTTCAGCAATCTTTGTAGTACTGTAGGACCATCACAGTATCACAGTATCACAGTATAAGCAAGGTTGGAAGAGACCTCAAAGATCATCAAGTCCAACCCATTACCACAGACCTCAAGACTAGACCATGGCACCAAGTGCCACGTCCAAACGTGCCTTGAACACCTCCAGGGACGGTGACTCCACCACCTCCCTGGGCAGCCCATTCCAGTGGGGAATGACTCTCTCAGTGAAGAACTTTCTCCTCACCTCCAGCCTAAACTTCCCCTGGCACAGCTTGAGACTGTGTCCTCTTGTTCTGGTGCTGGTTGCCTGAGAGAAGAAAGCAACCTCCTGCTGGCCACAACCACCCTTCAGGTAGTTGTAGACAGCAATAAGGTCTCCCCTGAGCCTCCTCTTCACCAGGCTAAACAATCCCAGCTCCCTCAGCCTCTCCTCATAGGGCTTGTGCTCGAGGCCTCTCACCAGCCTCGTTGCCCTTCTCTGGACACGCTCAAGCACCTCAATGTCCTTCTTAAATTGAGGGGCCCAGAACTGGAAACAGTACTCAAGGTGTGGCCTAACCAGTGCAGAGTACAGGGGGAGAATGACCTCCCTGCTCCTGCTGGCCACACTATTCCTGATGCAGGCCAGGATGCCATTGGCCTTCTTGGCCACCTGGGCACACTGCTGGTTCATGTTTAGGCGGGTGTCAATCAGCACCAGCACTACTGATGAAAAATAGAAAGAAGACCCAAGTAAAACAATAGACAAGAAACTCCTAAGTGTTGATAGTGTCAAAAAACAGGTCTGTGCACACTCAAATATTTGGGCTCCTTTTAGTATATTCGTACTTTCCTTTTTATGTTTTAAAGGGCTTTGAAATATAAGTGTTAAATTTTCTTAAATTATGTTTTCATATTTTCAAGCCAGAGTGTTAATGAAATATTGTTAATTTTTCAGCCAAATCTGTGCTTCTTTCTTCAGTGCATCATTAAGCTTCCAAAAGCAATGTTATACATGCAGATTAGGATCTGTTACTATGTCAAAAGTTTAGGTTTGTTTTGTATCGAAACAGATAATAATTCTCCCTATAATGTTTGTAACTTCAGCAAATCCTCTTTCACCAGCTATGTTTTAATATTTAAGGAGTAGCACCTCCCTTCATCACATTTGAAAGAGCTGATTAAAATCTCTGTCAGCTCAAGGGGATCTCTGCACCACTTCCATTCTGTGATTACTCTGCACTGAGCAACTTCAGGTATTTCACCCTGAGGAACCTGACCTAACGTTCAAAGTAGAGCTGATTTTAAGCAGAGCATTTGGACCAGATGGCTCCAGATGTTCTTTCCAACATATATTAATCTGTGAGCTCCTCTTTCCAATGCTCTTGCTTTGGGACCAGTCTATATGAGGGTAGTTTGCACTTTTGTGTGCACATAATCTAGATGTTCTAAGAAACGTGTAAAACTGCTGTTCACATTGCTCTCGGCTTTTAAGAATGAAACATGAGGTTTTCTGCCTGGATTACTAATGACCAAAAGTCATAACCTCCTCATGGTTCTTCCTTCACTGGATTGTCCCTATGTTTCTTAGCAGACAGGAGGCTTAGCCTGTGACTTTTCACAAACTTTCAATTACATGAACAGGGAGACCAAACTACCTCATCCTTCCTGAAGCTGACAATTTCTGAGTCACTGTGAAAGGAGTGATGCAAAGGAGCCATCCTCCCTCCCACTGTACTGACTCACTAGGGGCTTTCATTTTCCACTCTTGTCAGGAAATCAACATTTTGTTTATGACAATTAAACTAATCCTAACAAGAGGACTTTGGGAAAATAATTAAGGTCTGAACTGTACCTGAGCAGTGAACTTACATGATGTGAACCCTGACCCACATGCATATCAATCTATATCTGAAACGAGCTTCCGTTTATTTCTTGGTACTGATGCTGACTCCATGTGCTGGTTTGAGGCTAATTGGAATATTTTAATAGAGAAAATTATACTGTAGTCTGTGAAAAGGAACAATGATGATGTCTACTTCACTTATAGGCTTGCTGAGATGGATAAGAAAAGAACACAAAACAAAGATAAGACACTCGAGCTTGCAAGACACTCTTGGGCTGTCTAGCAGCTTCTGGCCTTCTCCCCTCTGCCGAGTAACCTCACTAAACACTTTTCTTCTAACCCCTCTGGCCAATCCGAGCTCACCTTGAGCGTAAGCCAAACCTTGGGGTAAGGTATAGGGGTGAGGAGAAGGTGGAAGGGTGTTTGGAAGCCCCTCCTGGGATCTCTGATTTCTGGGAGGGGTGTTGTGTTTCTGTATTACCTTTACCTTGTATATTTCTGTAAATATTCCTGTATATTGTGCTAAGCTGTAAATATAGCTTCAGTCTTTAATTTCCAGCCGGCTGAGTCTAGTCTGGGTGATTTTACAAAGTGGGGGGGGGGAGGGGGGGGGGCAGGGAACTCCCAAACCATCACACTCCTATAAGGGATTAAGTCCTGAAATTATCCACAAAATATTTTAATGCTCGATTATATTGTTTAACTGTATTATTCTGTGATGAGCTTTAATGCAGAAATACAATTCTGTACTGAGAAATATCTGCACCCTACAATCCCATCACTGCTTTTTTTTTTTTTTTTTGTGTGTGTGTGTGTGTAGTAAAAATTGTATTCAGTTAAGTGGTTAGCATGTTGGATTACTGTAATCATTTTAATTGCTGAAAATATCTGTTGGTGTGACTAGGATGAACTGAGCAGCTTAAAATTATTTTTTTACCATAGCTGTATTTTACCATAAATAGTACTTTCATCATCTACAGTATAAAGTCAAAACTCGTGATTTCTGACTGATTGCATCTGTGAATTGGAGCAAGTCACTTTACCTTTCATTATCTCTGTTTCTCCAGATTAAAAGAGGGAGGAATGATGTATGTCTTTGCAAATAGATTTATTGATTTGTGTACAAAAAACCCCAAATCCCATCATACAGGAGCTTTCTGTTTTTAACTGATAATAGTTACAAAATTTCTGCTAGAAGCTACAAATTGAAATATGTGTGTGTATATATACTCTCAAATGTACATCAGTGAAAAAAAAAAGAATGGCCTTTAAATTACAATTTGATTAAAAATGTTACTTAAGCTGAGGACATGGGGCTTCACTCATAGTGTCTTCAGAAATTACTCTGCCCTCCAACACTAAGCATTCCTCTAATATTTAACATCTGGTACAATGGTAATATCCCAAGATCTATGATGTTGCTGTAACAGCAGGTGTACAAAAATTCTGGTTTAAATTTGTTATTTCCTTGAAGCAGAACCTTGGGAGCAGCCATTTACCAGGACTGAGCTCTGGTATCTATGAGATATTTACAGAGACATACTCTGACATATTCAGAGGAGTAAAAAACCCTCTATTGGAGACCCAGCCTGCCTTGAAATGAAATCTAATAAAATAAGAGAAGATCTCAGACATGTTTAGATGCTAACAAATGTCCAGAGATAAGAATCAATCTGACTGAGCTTTATAGGTTGGTTTACCTTTCTCATCTACTCCAGGACTTGAAAACTGCCCTATCAAGCTCTTAATACATTGAGAGAAACTTGTTCATCCTTCTTTAATGCAATACAACTTTCTATATGTAGTGTTACCCTAGTGAAATTTTAAAATTAAATGAGATGGAATACAAGTAACATTAGAATTTTTTTAAAATATCCTGAATCACAAATAGAAGCATGTCTAGACTCAATTACAAACTATATTTTAAAGCAAAATTCAAACCCTCTTCTGTTCCTTGCCAAATGTTGAGTTTAGTCCCTGAGGGTCTGAGCAAGGTTTTCTTGGCTACAGCAGTGGGCATCGGCATTGCCAGTGGCAGGGCAGAGCATGCCACTCCTGAGTTTCATGTGCTGGGTGATTTCATCAGCTAGCACAGGTCTTGACAGGTGTAAAGCTTTTCACTATGTTTTCAAGAACCATAAAAACCGTGGTGCATGATTTAGGAGACTGGTAACTAACTTTTTGATCTAGTAAAATAAATGAGATCTTCTCCTATTTGTAATCCTTTACATCTGTTAGTATTCCTTGAATGTGTTTCTTCTAAGCACAGAAATAACATTTGCTCTGAAAAGAGTCTTCAGTGCATGCTGAATTTGCCAGACGTTTCACTTTGAGACAAAGATATGACAGACATGCTTCCCAGCATTTTCATGTTGATTTATTCTCCTTCACAAAGGACAGCTTCATAAAGAGCTTGAATCAGATCCATGTTCGCACTTTTCATGTGCAATATTTTTGTGTCTGACAAAGTTGGCTTCTCATGCAAAGTAACTTGGAAACAGAGTCAAACCAGAAAAGGGCAGCCTGAGACTGCTGTACTTCAGTAGACTTTTTTTTTTCCCCCTAACTAATCATCGTTATTATGATTAGATATTTACCCTTAGGTGAATTGAGCGGACCATTCCAATTCATTCATTTAGTGAATGTTGTCCTGTTGGGTTAATGTTTTGGGGTTTTTTTTGTCTGAAAGCTTTGTTAAATCCTATAACTGCATAGAATAGCTATTTTGGTACTTACCAGGTGACCTCGATGCTGACATAACCTTTCTGGTACCATTGAATGTAGCTCGTGTCATGACATTAACATGAATTATGGCTATCTTGAGGATACAAACCTACATACAGCACAGATGGTCTGCAGAAAAAAAAAAGTAGTGACAGTCTGCACATCACACATTCAGTCTTCCCTTGCAGACTATTTCCTTTATCATTCCGATAATTGTCTTGGGCATTTTTTAATCAACCATCTAAAGCATCATTTACTGTACAGACTATGCTCTATAATAAAGACTGTTACATGGGATTAGAGAAAATGCCTCTGCTACAAGCATTATTATGGTGTTTTGTTGGCCTCCTACAAACTTGCTTAGTAATGTATCACCATTACTTCCAGAGAACTCATTTTTTCACTGCTTCTTTGAAAGAACAATGAAAGCTGTGTAAGCTCATTAGCAGAGCATGTGTGTAGGCTTAAAATTACAGATAATAGACAAATGGTTGGAAAGTCAGTAATTCCTTTACATATTTGCCAAGACTTAGGTCAAGGTTCAGGGTTTCCTTTGCTTTAGACTGGTGAAAATAGAAGTACCTCTAAGTATTCTGGGGAGTGCTGGCAGTGCATCTGCAGCACGGGTGATGAGACACAGTTGTCACTGGCAAGAGTAGACCACGTTCTGTCTAAATTGCACTCAGTTGTGGTGTCTTTATTTCTACATTAGTGTTTAGTATAAGCTAATTATTTATTATCTCTACATTTTCTATGCACTTTCATAATCTGTTATTTCTAATATGAGAGTAAATTTATTGTAGCAAATTTTGATATTGCAACTCTGGCTTCTCATGTTAGCGAAATAAATAGTTAATATATAGGTAAGTATTTTTTGCTTAAGACTAATCATCACCAGAACAGTTACTGCCTTTCCTTTCAGAAGCCCAGCACTTGAGTGTTACATCTGCACATCTGTAAATGTTTTACAAAAGGCAGTGACACGCATGAGTAAAGAGTTTGAAAAACTGATACATGTATAGTTAACTTGGAGAACAATCAGATATTTTACAGGAAAATTCAGCAAAAGGGTGATTTTCATCCATGTTCATCAGCTCTTTCTTCATGACCATTGTTCTTCAGTCTTTACTGTTAACAAAGTCATAAACTTTAAATCCATATCCTTGGGCTGAGGCGAGGATATAATGGTAGGTGCAGTTGTACATCTACAGCCCATTGGCCTGAGGACGTGGAGACAACAGTGGAAGCAAATTCTCCCCTTGCCCTTGTGTGTGCCATGTTTCTAATGTGAAGGCAGACACTACCTGAGAAGCTGGTTGCATTGTTTTGGCAAATGCGTTCTTTACTGACTGTTTGAGGGTGTTCACAGGCAAGCGACATCATTTCAGATGTTAAATGCATGTCATGGACACATTGCCACCACTGCCTGGAGAGAGACCACTGACTTTGTATGGATTACCATACAGCAGTGACAGTATCTCCACCTGACCATTATACCACATCTGATGGGCTGGGAGTGACCCTCCAACCAAAGTAATTTCTATTTATGTCTTGGAATACATCCATGTTAAGATAGTCTTCAGAATATTGTTTTAAAACAAAACTAAATATATTTTTCTCCTTAAGATCTTTCAGCATTGTTGCAGTTGAAGTTATTTCTTAGTCTTGTATTTTTTGTTGTCAAAATGGTTCACATTGTTTTTTTTTAAGAATTATGCTCTGTGTGTATAAATATATGTCACCCTTATGAGTCCATGTTAGACAAAGCATAAAGAATAGTGCTGCATCTGGTTGCTGCAATAATTTGTCCTTCTGACATTGACTAAATTTTACAGATTTTTCAGAGAGCAGAAATTGAGTGAGTGTCATGCCAGCTCCAAATATCTCTTTCAGGCCACACGACATCCTCTCTATCAGAAGGCAGATAAGTGTGCAAATATGATGTCTGATATGGAATAATCCTGAAACAAGACCTATTTGAGATTTCAAACCAGCACAAGTCTAGTTAAAGTCACCTTCTGTAGATAAGTGTTTTTGCAGCTGGCAGTAGAATTTTTTCCTAAATAAACAATGTTAGAAACAAAGAAATAACGGTCCTAAGAAATTAACTGTGCAGGAAAGAGTCCATCTTCATTTTATAAGAGAATGTGTTTTCTTTGTTTTTATTAACATTTTCACTTAGACACTGAAGTAATGTGTACATAAATTTTGAAGGCATCTGAAGGCAAAACCTGAGTGGGGCCTTAGAGAGATACCAAAACCCATCCTCTTTTCAATTCACCTGGTTTGTGTCACAGAGCAAAGTTTCTCATAAAGGCACAGTGACTGACCAGCAATTTTAATTTCTCAAGTCATTATTCACAGTGCAACAGTAAATTTAATATAATTCCTTTGTTTGTTTGTTTTATTAACCAGTTAATATAGGTGATGGGATAGACTACAGCCAGCAGAAGCGCGAAAATGTTGGAGATCTGATTCAGGAGACACTGGAAGTCTTTGAACGCTACGGTGGAGAAATTGCTTATATAAACATTAAATACATGATCCCTACTTACCAGTCGTGCATATTAAACTGAGTGGAATCAAATAAAATGATTCCATTTGTGTTCAAAAAACCCCGTATCTGACTCTGTATGGCATCTTGTTAGTCATGCTCTTTTCTCTACAGCTGCTAAAATAGTGGCTTCTGGGGCATTGGAGTGTTAGCACTATTGTGAATAAAGCTTTCCAATACATAAATAGTGACTGTTCCTTTGATTACAATGGTGTACTGTGCTTGTTTGTTCTCTGAAAGAATCGCTCCTTTATAACAGAGTTGACTCGAGCAAGAATCTGAGTTAAACCTTCAGCTGTATAGACAATAAAACTATAATTTTCATAGGCAATTCAGCAATTGCCGTTCTGTGTCCGCTTGCCTTGAGGGTGATGTCAGAAACTGTAACAAGAAGAGTTTATGCTGACTGCTTAATAGGTGTTTGTCATGGAAGAGAAACACCAGTTCAGTGATGCCTCTGTAGCAGCTGTGCCGAATAATGTGCACTGACACACAATAGAACTGTTGAATGTATATACCCATTACAGCAGGAAAATTTACATGGTCTATTATAAAGCACTGTCATTAAATTAATTCATGGTTCTTACACACTCCTGATGTTGATTTTCCAGGTGTTTACCTTTTCATGGAACTTCTGTTTCTCTCTTGGCAAATGTCAGGTGCAACCAAAGTTTTGAAAAATGAAGCCCAGCAAAAAAAGTCAATAAATCAGATGGAAGATATAGCTTACATAATGTACTAGTCCCTAATGATACTGTTAATCTGGGCAAACACTGAATGCACACATATGTATTTTTAAGGGCACCAGGTATTTTTGTAACTGCAAGGTTGCTATTGCTTTTCTGGTTTTATTTCAGAATCACAGAATGTCAGGGGCTGGGAGTGACCTCAAAAGATCATCTAGTCCAACCCCCTTGCCAGAGCAGAGTCACCTATACCAGATCACACAGGAATGCATTCCGGCAGGTCTTGAATATCTCCAGAGAGGGAGACTCCACAATCTCCTTAGGCAGTCTGTTCCAGTGTTCCGTCACCCTCACAGTGTAAGAATTTTTCCTTATGTTTCCATTGAACTGCCTATCCCTCAACTTCCACCCACTGCCCCTTGTCCTGTCATCGGGCATCACCGAGAAGAGCCTGGCTCTGTCCTTCTGGCACTCACCCTTTACATATTTATAAACGTTAACGAGGTCACCTCTCAGTCTGCTCTTCTCCAAACTATAGAGTGCCAGCTTCCTCGGTCTCTCCTCGTAAAAAAAAAGATGTTCTGCCTCCTTAATTGTTTTTGTGGCTGTATTATGGTATATATGTGTACAAACAACGTAACAATTGTTACAAGAATCTCTTACCATTTCCTACTCCATCAGGTTCTCTCTGCACTCACAACACAGAACTGATATAATCATGGATTTAAGAAAGGGTGTTGAGATTGCCTTTATTGTTTTTTCAGTATTTCTGTGGAATAAACCTACACAAAATAAAGGAAGTTTTACCATTTTCAAGGATGACCATTTAAAAACATTGAGTCAGCTCAAAACAAATCAGGCTTTCCCTAAAAAGCATGGGATTTTTAAAAATACAGACTTTGGTCTCATTTATCTGTTATTCTTGCTTCCAGAAGCTCTTAAAATATATGCAAGTTGCACTTTCAAGTGTTTGCCTTTAACTGCTAGACCTCAAAATGCATTCTTTGGTGTTAGACGCATGACACTTTTCCCAAGTGCTTGTCCACCTCCATTTTCACACCTTATAAGGCTTGCCTGTTGTGGAGGGTTTGGAAATTCCCCCCCAGTAAAATTTACCAGACTAGCTCAGATGGCTTGGAAGTGAGATAAAGCTATATATTTACAGCAAGCTAAATTTACAAGCATATATACAAAATATATTTACATGTGCTTACAATTATATACAATTCAGAAATAATACAGAAATCCAATCCTCTCCCTTGGACAAAGAAAGCCCAGAAGGGGCCAATACCACCTTCTTCTCTCCCCCAGACAGAAAACCAGCAAGATCTCACGTGTTATCAGCAAAAAGTTAGTACATGGTGTGAAGGAGTCAGAGAGACAAAGGAACAGCAAGAGACAGTGCCCAAAAGCCAAGAGAGCGAAATTGCTTATACATTGTTATTTTATCCTTCTTAGCAAACCAAGGAATGATACAGACTTTATCACTGTTTTCCTTTCCTTCTATATTCAAAAGAATGTCCAGAAAGTTCCTCTCTAGCTGTGTGAATTTAGAATCGGAATAGAACATCAGCTCTTAAAATTCTACACCTCCCCTATGCTGCCCTGTTCTCTTGGGTGTGTACTGCAAGTTGGGGAACACCCTCCCAACTGCTGTAACTTAGTCGTTAGACTGACATTAGACTTACCTTTTTCTGCTTTGTGGAATCTTCAGCTTGAGAATTTTTTTCCCTTTACTTTCTTCTCTTTCCTGTAATTGGGGGAAAAAACAAAAAAAAAAAGTTGAGGAATATTTTTACTCTTCCTACCCTTCCTACCTCACTAAGGAACTAAAGCATAAAGCAATGCCATAAGTGCTCACCTGTCCCCAGCTTAGGCTGCTGTAGGTATGCCTTTTTCCCAGGCTCCAGAGACCTTCCTTTACTATTTAGAGTTTGGTTCTTTCTGAGTTTTCTTTTATGCATTGCCAGGGCTTCCCTCAAGTCCCTGGAGTTTAGGCAGTGTCTATACTGTGACTAACAAACAATACTGATGGATGAATATATCCAGTACTCTGCCTCACATCTACGGTAGCTGCAGATCTTTCACTTCTGGGCCATAAAACAAGGTGAAGCCTAGCTGTAGGTCTATGTCTTGGGAAACTCAAGATTTTGTCTTCAAACCTTGAAGCCTAAGCTGGGGACAGGTGAGCACTTATGGCATTGTTTTATGATGCAGCATAGACTTAGGCAGAATACTGCAGGGGGGGGCTAAGGCTGCATCACCTCTTCCAAAAATGCCTTTCTGTACAGCCACCATGGCACTATCAGCTCAGCCTTCACTTACAGTTTTTCCCTCTGCTTTTCCACAGCAGATCTGTGTCCTGCATTGTCCCTGGCAGCAGTGAGCCATACTTTTTCACCTCTGGGTTTGATTACTGGGGCATTGCAGGTTTCCCATGAGTACAGTGTGCTGGGGGGGCTGCTGCTTGAAGGGAGCTGAGTTATTCAGCTCAAGAAACAAATTGGGCTTTTCACATAAGGAATAATCCCAGACCACCTTTCACTCCTTAGCTATTTATATTCTGTCCTTAAGAGAAAGCTCAGTACTGCTTTTTGCCTGAGATCAAAAAGCCTTGTTAATAGCTGGCTTCAGTTCTCCCATTGCTGGGCTCCAACCACAGAGCAGCACACAGAAGGGACAGTACAGAAAGGGCTCTCATCCCTGGGATTTCCCCATGCCATTGCCCCTCTTCATTCTAGCAGCACTGCTGAGCACAGGATGAAGTTGCAGGCTCGTCACCAGCTTTGTAACTCTGCTGCCTGATTCTTTTTTGCATCCACTCCCCTTTAGCTCAACTAGGACAAGGCTACAACTGACAGACACCATGGAAAATAAGTACATTGTGCAGCTGCAGACTTACCCAGAGCTGATCCCCTCAGCTCTGTGCTCCTGCTTGAAGATTTATCTCACAAGATCTTGCTTCAGCAAGGGGTGACCTTTTTGCAAACCATAAGGACAATAGAGGTTATACCCATTCACATCAGCAAAAATAGGACTTTCAGGGAAGTGCTTTTACTTGCATGTCAGGATGAGACCATTAAGCTCTATTACACTATTTCAATGTCTGGGCCATTGCTTTAAAAGTGAACATTCTTCCAAAACCCTATTAATCCTAGGAGATGGACTGATAAAAAAGAAGCATGTTAAAAACTACAGGTTAGTAATTTAGGAACACTGAGAATAAAACTATTTTAAGATGTCATTTTACTAAGTCAAACTGTGGGCCTGGCAACCTTGACAGTGTCCCTTTAAGCATGATCAGCAGCATATTTATAGGCAATTACAGCACAGCTTAGAGCACTTTTATAAAGCACAAGATCAAGGACCCAGGTGCTTAAGCCTATGAGTAATACTATGTCGTTCAATACATTCCTTAGCTATTTTACTATGTGCAAAAAAATGGAACTGCAGTTGAGAAATGGTAACTACATCTCTTTTCTTCAGATCGTTCTGTGATCACTGACACTGGGGGTGAGCCAATCAAAAGTTTCTAGTTACAATAAATTCAAAGGCATTCTGGGACAGGTGTTTCAAGGAGTATAAATTAAGTATAGCAGCACTGAAGATGACTTGGTTTTACAGAATTGATGTGAAGTGCATCTCACTTATGTCCATGGCTTTCTAGGTCTCCAGCCACTGCAAGGTAAGTGGCATCAGTAAAGAACCCTGTTGATTCTTAAGTAAGTCTTAAGTGTTAGTGTTCTGAGACTAAATGTCTGAAATTTCCCTGGTTTATCTTGATAAGCATTTTAGATAGGATAGCTGGTGGTTGTTTAGCTAACATTAGGGGGAAGAGAAAATCCACCCGTGGCCTTTGTCTTGCACAGCAATCAAAACGAAAACAAAATGAGACCTTTTCAATGATCACTCCCCAGATCTCTGTAAGGAAACTCTACCTGGTGTCAGAATTTTGGGGACTCTGGCATTTTGTGAATACTAGTGGTGCTATAAAGCAGTTGCTGTACAAGCTGTTGAACTACCGAATAGAACAACTTGTCCCCGTGAAGCTGAGAAAGGGCAAAGGTGGCTGTGGCTCCTGTCCAGCTTGGGCCAAAGCTGCCTGTGGGCTCCTGTGGAGGGGCAGAGCCTGGCAGAAGACTGGGGAAGCTGCTGCCAACACTGGTGGTGGTGAATTGGAGCCAGGCTTCTTGCTGGCAGCTTTCCAGCGTTTCAAAGCGATGGAGCTGACAAAAGAAGTTTGAAAAAGGCTTCCCAGGAGTTAAATATGAAAGGGCTATGGGAAGCTGTATGTGGGAGGGAAGGTACAGGATCCTAGCTGGGGGGAGTGTTTGTGTGTGGGTTGCAGAGAGGTGTAACTGCAGCCAAGCAGGGCACAAATAAAAAGCTAAAGCAGACACTATGTGCTTTCCTAATCCTGTCTGGAGACCCTCTGACTTCCAGAAAAGCATTCTCCAGTCTGAAGGGCTCTGTAGGCAATGGGGCAGTTCACATTTTTCCACTCATCTGTAACATCCTGTGTTTTCTGCTTTAAATAAAAGCAGTGATGTTTGCGGGAGCTCTCTACAAAGCCTGTCTGCTTGCAACAGCTCGGAGCTGCTTTGTGCCTCCTGGAGACTGGGAGAAGAAGGTTCATGCCCTGGCAGGACAAGAAGTTCCCTGTATTGGCCCCATAATCCTTCCGGCGCGTGAGGGGAGGGAAGGGGAGCATGTGTGGTGGGGCATATCTTAGCTGTGCTTGTTCTTGCTCAGCGAATACAGGCTCGGTATGTCCGTGGGAGTCCTCGCTGAGAGCTCTCACCTCCGCAGGACAGCGTGTCCAGAGGGTCTCCCAGCACGTCTGGGGCAGTGGGTGCCTTCTTAGAGGGACAATCTATAGCCTCGGGGAGGAAACCATCTGCTTTTCGCAAAGCTGGGAGTTAGCTGTGTTGAATGTTCCTTTTGTGATGCCAGCTTGGGTGTTTATTCCCCAAATTAGCAAAGACTGAATTTTTTCACCAACACTCAGGACTGAGTTGGGCAGCTAAAGAGCTGCACAGCCCTTGCGAAACGCTGGTTTCTAGCCCCCCGTGCTCTCTACGCTGGTTGCTGTATGTGCAGCGGGACTGTGTAGTGTCGCCCAGGGTCAGCATGCCAAAGGCTGGTGATCACCCAGCACTTCCCTTTTCACAGCAGAAGCACCTAAGCTCGGCTACCCTGCTTTAGCGCTCGCCGGGCGAGTGCGTGCACCCGTCCCTTTCCCGCAGCTCGAAGAGAAGGGAACGGACAGCTGCTGGAGTTGTTGCCAACAGTGTGTCTCGTATAGAGCAAAATCCTCAGGCTACAGAAGAATGGGCACTTTGCTGGGGGAGGAAGTGCAGAATACAACTGTGCTGGTGTGGCTGTGGCCAGGGCACCCTCTCTGCTGCTGCTGGCCCTGTGGACACCCCTGTGCACAGCAGCCCTCTGCAACTCTACCTCTGTTGTGGTCTGCCGACTCTGGCTGTTGAGGATGCGGAGTGAGGAGACAAAATGGGAACTAATCCTTGTTCTGTACATATGTGAAGGGAAAAGTTAAATCACAGCCTCCTTACTCTGCCTTGGTGAGAGTGGGTTAAATGCATTGAGGTAATGGGAAGAAAGAATAGCCTTGTGTCTTGTATGCCTGTCTCAAGAAATTATTACAATTATTAAATAAGTGTGATTAGGCAATCCAAACTTCCTGTGTTCATATGCATCAGCTTTTTTTTTTTTTTTAATTTAAATCAGAAGCCAAGGCTATTGCAAGGCAGAAGGAGAGCTGCTGCAAGCCGTCCTAGTGCCTTGATCTTCTCCACTCTGGTATAGTGGTAATATGTTGGTCTTGGGGTCTCATCCCTGCACCTCTTCCACCTCTGTGATCATATGATACACAACCTGGTAGAGACTGATTGACTGATAGCACCATGTTTAATGGGACTGCAGATAAATGCCAGGTGCTTTTGGTGGTATACAGCATACTTATGTGCAGGTGTAGATGTTGCAGCCACTAGCATCCATAATCACTGTAGTTCTGTGCCAAGGTGTGATGCTGACCTTGCCAGAAATCACATTGCTCTGTAATATGAGTAAAGTGATTGAAGATAACTTGTGGATGAAGTCCTTTAAAAACACTAGGAATCTTGAGGAAGCCTCCACACAACTACATCCTGTCCACAACCGGTACAACAGCATTGGATGCTGAGGTTCACTGGATATAGTCTGATCTAAAGCAACATGTTGCATGCTACTGCATTAATTGGGAAACCTGGCTTTAAATGTGCAGTCCATTGGACTCTCTATCAAGATTCAATTTCTGTTTTCTGAGTGTAATTTGTAAGCCCTTCCCTGATGAGCAATTACCAAAAAGCAGCTCATCTTACCTAACTCCAGCTCTAGAAGCAAGAAATTATATCCTGGTATCTCGCCATCTCCATCTCAAGCATTAGTCCCATTATTTTCTTCTTGTTCTCACTTCCTGCTTCTCTTGGGCCACTGCAATACTTCGCTGAGCTGAAAGAGCTGTGGGCAGGTAGAGGGGCAGCTGATGAGAAAAGACAAGGAGGGACCAGCTATTCCAGCAAAGGCTTTTTGCTTTGCAGTTTATGTTTCGGAAAATGTGAGTTTTGAGGAACTTGCATCTCTTTCACCCTACAGCTGCTCCCTGGGCAGTAGCTAAGGAAAAAAACAAAATTGAAAAAGCCCTGCTTGTTTCTCCTCCTGCGTAATGCCATGGTGTATTGAGAGAAAAACACCAGTTCAGCTGCAGCTGGGGCATAGGATTGAGAGCAAATGGTGGGAAGCTCCTGGCTCAGAAGTGCTAAGAGGCTGCATTTGTCAAGCTTTTTGGGCCCCTGTGGCTGTGCAGCACAAATCTCTGCCTCTCTGGACCAGCATTTGTCTTTCCAGCTACTGCCTGAATGTCTTCTGCAGCTGCAGGTTTTCTAGGTTTTCGACGGCAAAGCCTTACTAGGCTCTGCTTGTGCAAAGGGGCAGACAGGTGCCCCAGCACTGGGATCTGGACCAGCCTGAAAGTTTTCCCCCTTGCTTGCTATATGACTTCCAAGATGTGCTGCTTGGAGCTCCTGATGCTGCTGCTGGTGGGGAGGGGGTGCTACTATCTCTGCTCAGCCTGCCCACAGCAGTGTCCTGTCGTGGTGGACTGGATGTTGTCACTGTTGTAGTAAGCATATCAGCAGAAAGCGTGAAGCTGAGTCTGGCTCCTCTTGGCCAGCAGCACAATCTTGCAAAATCTCTTTCCTGTTTTTCCCTTAGGGGCCGATGAAGATAATGGTGGTGATGTTTCCCCAGGGCTGGAGCATGCCTGTTTCAGGGCACACACACCAGGTGAGAAACCCTGAGGTAGGGGGTCTGCAGTTCCCCACCTCTTTGGAAAGCAAATACATTTTCTGAGAGAAGGGGGAAAAAAGAAAAATAATAGTAGCTAGCAGAAATAGTGTTTTAAATCCACCACTGTAAGTCCAAGGATAAAACCCAGATTTATTTCAAAATGTGATCTGTGTGGGGAAGGGGAATACTTGGAAGCTCTTGTTCAGACCCACGTTTCACAACGTGTGTTTTATTCATCAGCTATTCACTGGAAGAACTTCATGGCTGAAACTTTATTAACACTGAATCATTTATGTCTGTTACAAAGGAAGAAATTGCTGCTGTACTGCCTCAAGAATCAAAGTAAAGGGAACATCTGCTCTAAACTTCTTGCGTCCAATTATTGCTTGCTATGCATTATTACTCCTGTGCCTGCTTTTATGCAACGCTTTGGTATAAAATCCGAGGCTTGCTTGAAATCAACCTACAGCTAAAACTATGTCTGCATAGAGCTGAGCCCACGTGTACTTCGATGCAATTAAGAACACAATTGGAGCATTCTGAAAGACTGCCTTTAAAAGGCCTTTTGTTCACTCCCCCATAAGGGCTGGGTGTACAAGCATGTAAAAATGCAACATTAGGGAAAAAACCTCCGTGAAGAATTCTGTGGATGCAGATTGATGTTTTCTGTAGCTCAGCAGCTGTCTGCATTCAAACGCAGGGGAATGATTTGCGTTAGGAGGGTGATGGTAGCTTTGATAGGAATCCCCCGCATCACAAGAATGTTTGTCATGAAGGAGGAAAAACCCACCAGCAGCATTCCAGGGCTGTAAACCTGCAAGCCACCAAAATCGGCATCCAAGCAGCTCTGTAAAGACAACAGCAGCAAATCCAGCTGTTTCTGCAGAAAGCAGGCAGAGTTAGTGGTTATTTTTCTTTTGCTTCCTTTCTGAAGTGTGTGTAGTCCTACCAACAAGCTAAATTGATTGAAAAATTAACTGGAAAAGAAAGCCCTTGAACTGGCATGCCTAGAAACCTACCAGTATCATGTGCATAGCAGAGGCCACATATCTCACAAAATACTACAACATTTCACAAAGGAGGTTTAAGAGCTCCAATTGAATAAAGCTTTCTCTGTGAAATATCTTTATGGATCTACAGAACAGTTAAACCCTCCTTGGGAAAAGTGTACATCTCTTGCAGTACAGCAGCTGCAGTGTAACTGCCACTGAGGCCTCATTAATAAGGTTTTTCCCCTTATCAGTGGAAGGGAAAAAATAAATCCTTATCACAGAAAAGAAATTTAAACTACTAAGTTCTGACCATTTGCTTTTAAATCCTACACATATATAATACCCTGTTTAACAGTGCTTTGACCTTTTCTAAGGGAGAGATCCTGCTACTTAGAGCTAGCAGTGTTCAAAACAAACTCAGAGACCCTTTTCAATCAATAATTTTGTTACTGGCATAGTACAGGGTTGCTTTTTGTGGTTTGTTATAGCAACTTATAATTAAAAGGTAATTTGTGTACCACACAGAGGAGGAAAATTGGGCAGTTGCAAACTCTGCAGTGTTCCTTCATGCATACTATTAATGGCTTGTTTTCTCCTTGGAGAAAAGCAGTATTCCTCTGTTTTCAGTGAGTGTTTTAAAACGTTTACTCCTCAAGCATTTTTCAGCTCCTCTAGCAGATAATTGCATGGCCTATGCTCAACAGCTTCCCTGCATACCCACAAATATGTCTAGCTCTTGTATTTTTCACTAGAGCATAGTGTTGCACTGTTTTCTTGCACCTCCCATATTGTTATATTTATTTGGAGGATGAAGATGAATGGTGTGTTGTGTGTGTTTGGTTTCTCCACAGCCCTCACTCATGGCTTTTTTTTCTCTGATTTGATCAATAGAAGGCAGTTGTACAAACTACTTCTTAATTTCCAGTTTTCAGTTTCAAGTTTCTCATGAAAATTTAGATTTTTTTCTTAAATTATACAGTGCAGTTCTCTTTGCTTTTCCTGAGACACCTCATAATCCTGATCCTCTTGGGTGGCCTGGTCCTTGTGGATGCACACAGCAGCCACCCTGAAGGCTTGGGGAAGTGACTACTCCTTTGTAACTGTTATGAAATAAACCTCAAAGAGCAGGTGTTGACACTGAAATGCAGAAAGGTCTGGAAACTTGTGTGTGGGTCAGGTGAAACAGGCTGGCTCCTGGCCCCAGTCTGGGGCTGAGTGTGTTAATCAAGGGTGGAAGACACCAACAACGCCATGGTTTCCATGGGAGTCAGTGAAAGGACTCTTTCCTAGCACCAGCAGAGGGGTTTAGTGACCACCTTGCCCAGCTGTGCACAGCTCTGCTTGTGGTCAGGCACCTGTTGACCCCAGTCCTGCAGCATGCACCAACTGGTTCCTGGCAAAAGCAGACACTCTTGTGTGCCCAGTGTGCTCAGATCTGCCAAAGTCTCTGCACATCTGCTTCCTTCCTGCCATGACAGATGGTGGCCACAGATGAGAAAAGCGGCCAGCAGTTGGCATGAGCTGGACTTACTGGAAGGAGCAGGAGGCAGCAAAGGAAGCATTTGAACACAGTGATTTTTTTTTTTTTTCAAGGAAGATGCCTCTGCTGCTTCTCTTGACTATCTTTACTCCAGGCAGGAGCAGGAGTACATTGCAGATATAAGGAGACTGAGGAATAGCTGTGACTGCTCACTTTTAATGTTCAGCAAAACCTCACTTTCTCTTTGACTCTTTGTGGATGTGGTGGAGCATTACAGCTGGCATGGTGGACCACCACGGAGCCTTCTGCCTGGGGGTCAGCAGCTCCCTGGGGACAGCCAGCTGAAACCCAAAGTGCTGCATGTGATCAGGAGGTGTTGCCATTTCTGCTTTTATCTGAGCAAACTGAAGTCACACAGAACATGTGTTTGAGCAAAGGGTGAAATCCAGTCACTCGCCTGAACAACTGCTGATGCCGTTGTGGTGCCAGACCTCTTTGTTCTTGGTCTCATTGAGAGTAAAATGAGGAAGCAATGCTGTGTGACTGCTCTGGTTTCAGTTCAGCACGTACACAACTTGCTGTAGCTTCACACAGCAGCGATTGCAGCTAAATCTTGCTTGTCTTAGCATTCAGATTGTTCCTAATGAGGTAAAAGGGACTATTCATATGAAGAAGAAGAGCAGGAACTGAGCTTACCTTAAATTTACACTGCTGCTGTGTAGTACATTGCATATGTTTTCTCCTGGGTAATTTTAATTCTATCCTAAGCAGCACTGTAGAAGGACCGTATATACATTTAGCCATATCTTCATCTTATAGCTGTGGAGTCATTTCAGCTGGCTTCTCTGTGTCACTTTGGTTTCCACACATTTAGTGCTTTACTCATTAGATCTTAACCTGCATTTTTCTAGCAAGTGACTTTCTATAGAAAATGGCAGGAGACTGGAAATCTCTGTCTCGCATCGTGTTCTGATTTGATATGAAAGTAGCAAGCACCTTGCTCACCAAGGTTAAAATTGGTGATATGATCTATTTGTTCAGGAACTTAGAGAAAACTGCCTCTATCAGACAATAATAAGATTTGTGAAATTTGCTGTGAAAGGTATTTTGGTTTTTTACTGTGAACTTTATGCCTTTTCACTTATTTCAATAAATGCCCAGTAAAAGTGCAATAAATCCAATGCTGTAAAAGCATCTAGGCAGGGTTTGCATTACAGGCTTTCCTGCTGTACATGGTGCCAAGGGCTGCCTTTTGGGACCTCTCCACTGCCTGCCTGGAAAAACCCATCTCACCTGCAGCACATAATGCCCAAATGAACTCTACTTCAGGCTGCCCACACTGATGCTGTGCTTGAGGGAGAGAAGAAAATAATCTAACTTCAAAAACCAGGCATGGTTCATGCCCCAGGGTATCTGAGAAAGAAGTGGGGCAGAGACTGCACCCCCTGGGGAGGAGGGGGTCAGGGTTGTGCTCCCTAACCACAGGTAAGGGCTGTGAGGTGGAGTGTGCAGCATGGTGGGGTCATCCTGCTTCACATCACAAGTAAATGTGGAATTTCTGACTTAAGATAAATTGGGAGGGGGGGGGAGGGAAGGAGAAACCAAACTTTCTGATAGCAGCTGTTTGTATTGAAATAGGTAATGCCTTTAAACTTGAATTTAACAGGGAGACATTAACTATATTTATGCCTTGTTTTCTTCTGTAAAGCCCAATTCAAATAACAGAAATAGGAAGAAAAAAACCTAGATAAAGGAAGCCTGAACCTCATATCTGTGGTACAAGGAATGTTGCAGGACACCTCAGGAAAGGTGAGGACACACACATGAACATCCATTGCACAGGCAGGGAGATAGTAGGGACCTTGGCATCCCCCTTTTTCCTAAAGCAAATTTGTGTTTGCCCCTTCCCAACTGGTACAGCTGTTTCTGCCAAAACTTCCCAGTGTCCTCATCAGCCCCAGCTGGGAAAGTAGCCTCTCTTGAACAAGATTAACAGGTCAACTCCCAAATTTTAAATCCCATACAGGAGCCCAAAACTCACAAGATTTTTGTGTATTGCAGGGTGGGATGTGCTGGAGTGGTACACTGTACAGATGTGGACATCATGCTGCGAAGCAAAGGAGAGTTCAGCCTACAGTGGAACCCCTGCTGTACTGTTCGCTCTTATGGCCAGATGTTGGGTCCCAGACTGTTCTTCTGGGTTGGTTTTGTTTGTTTGTTTGTGGGGTTTTTTTCGTATTTTGTTTTGTTTGAGTTTTGTTTGTTTGAAGTTTTGTCTGGTGGATTTTTTTGTTTTGTTTTTTTGTTTGTTGTTGTTTTTTTTTCCCCCATGGCTTCTCTTCTCCTAGGAAGATGCAATGTACTCTTTGAGAGCAAAAGACAGAGCTTTCTTCTCTCACCCATCCTGCCTTGCTTCCTCCACTGCCTCACAAACCCTGATTTATAGCTGTGTACAAAAAACCAGATCTAGCCTTCCTAGTTCGTCATGCCATTTTTTTGCTCAGTCCTATGATTATATGATTTTTGATCATGTTCTCCTTGAGCTGAATGATGATTTACTGCTGCTGTGAGTCAATAATTATGGCAGCTTTTTGGACACCAAACTAAAGAAACAGCAGGAAGTGCTACTGAGGAGGCAGCTGGTATATGGACCCTGCTAAGCTTTGTCTCCCCATCTGATAGCCAGTTTGGGCTCCAGGTGGAAAGTCCTCTCATGTACAACTCCATAGTGCTGAAAGAAATATACAGCTGTTATTTCAAGGGATGTATCCAAGCTGACCTGCAGCTGGGCAAAAATGTCCTAAAAAATTATGCCGAAGTCCTCCTGCCAGGCTATGGAAACACAGCAGAAATAAACTTCTCTCTGGTTGAGTGTTACTCAGATCTGGCCACCTGGTCCCAGCCTGTCTCCTCCTCTTCTCTCTGTGGTGTTTAACTCAGCATAGCAGCATCTGTTTAGAAATGCCTCTGAGCAGGGACAGAGCCCACTGCAAGCAGGAAAAATGAAGGTTTCCAGGGAAGAGCTGAAGAGGCAGTGTGAGTATGCGAGGAAGCAGTCAACTTCAAAACTTCTTGGTCTTGCTCTGTTAAGAGGAAGGTGAAAAAAATCTAATACGAAAAGAATCAAATATTCTGGGAGAAGAGGAAAGACAGCAGTGGCATATGGGAAGAGAAGGGCAGCAGAAGGGGAGAAGCTCAAAAGAAGGAAGGTGGAGGAAAATAAATTAACTAAAGAACAAAGAAAAATATGTACCCTCTGTGTTAGATTGACACAGGTCCACACAGGTGAACTGCAGAGACAATTTTTTTGTGTGTGTTTTCTCTGTTTTAACTGAAGGGTGTAGCTGCTACATCTGCTCAGACAATATCCTTGGAGCTGCCCACTCACTCCTTCAGGAGGAACAGATCCTGAGCTTCTACTGTGGAACACCACAGTGCTGGAAAGACATTAAGTGCATAAAATTATGACACAAGACAAATAGATACTTACCTCCATGTAGAAAAGAGAAAACAGCCTTAACATTTAATCATGTTTTGGTTTACAATAGTTTAATGATATTAAGGCATCTAATACATGCTCACACACAATTTTTTTTTTTTTTTTTTTTTTTTTAAACAGCATTGTAAAGCTGTAAGTTATTCTGGTTGATTTCCACCCTCCCTCCAAAATCAAAGCAACTATTTGGCAATGGGCTACCTCAAACAATTCAGCCCATCATAGTCTCATTACAAGCTAACATTTTCTCTCACATGTCTGAACAAAACCACTGAGAAGGTAATAATAAGTGATCATTCATAGATGCAGACTGGTAGCTAATAGCATCCTTGCTTACCTTCTAGACACTGAGCACAGTTAAAACAGATTCAGGATGTATGCATGTGGAAAACCCAATTGCAGTCGCATCAGAGATGAACCAAAAATGGAAGCATTCAGAATTGCTAGTGTAAAATCCAAATAATGACCTATAATAGACATCAGCCTGAGAGGACGACACATCCTTGTTAATCATCTTAAAGGGACCTTGTCAATATCTTCAGTGCCCACGCCTACTTTAACAGATAATTCTGTTAAAGTAGATGTACTACCTAGATGAGTGCTGAAGCTAGATAGGACAGCTGCTCCCAGTGAAAGCTTAGGAGCTGTGTGTGTCACAGAATCACAGTCACAGAGTTAACCAGGTTGGAAAAGACCTTCAAGATCATCGGGTCCAACCTATCACCTAATACCTTCTAATTAACTAAACCACAGCACTAAGTGCCTCATCCAGTCTCCTTTTAAACATCTCCAGAGTTGGTGACTCCACCACCTCCCCAGGCAACCCATTCCAATGGCCAATCACTCTTTCTGTGAAGAACTTCTTCATAACATCCAGCATAAACCTGCCCTGGTGCAGCTTGAGACTATGTCATCTTGTTCTGTCACTGGTTGCCTGGGAGAAGAGACCAACCCCCACCTGGCTACAACCTCCTTTCAGGTAGCTGTAGCGAGCAATAAGGTCTCCTCTGAGCCTCTTCTCCAGGCTGAACACCCCCAGCTCCCTCAGCCTCTCCTCACAGGGCTATGCTCCAGCCTCGGTGACCTTCTCTGGACATGTTCAAGCATCTCAACATCTTTCTTAGATTGAGGGGGCCAGAACTGGACACAGTACTCATGGTGTGGTCTAACCAGCACCCAGGTACACAGGGTCAGAATGACTTCCTTAGTCCTGCAGCCCTGCTGGCCACACTATTCCTGATGCAGGCCAAGATGCCATTGGCCTTCTTGGCCACCTGGGCACACTGCTGGCTCATGTTCAGTTGGCAGTCAACCAGCACCCCCAGGTCCCTCTCTGCCTGACTGCTCTCCAGCCACTCTGTCCCCAGCCTGTAGCACTGCATGGGGTTGTTGTGGCCAAAGTGCAGAACCCTGAACGTGGCCTTGTTAAAACTCGTGGCATTGGATTGTGCCTATCTGTCCAGCCTGCCCAGGTTCCTCTGCAGAGCCTCCTACCCTCCAACAGATCAACACATGCTCCCAACTTGGTGTCATCTGGAAACCCACTGATGGTGGACTCAATCCCCTCATCCAGATCATCGGTGAAGATGTTAAACAGGACTGGGCCCAGCACTGATCCCTGGGGGACACGACAAGTGACTGGTTGCCAACTGGATGTGGCACCATTCACCACCACTCTCTGGGCTCAGCCATCCAGTCACTTCTTAACCCAGCACGCAGTGCCCCTGTCCAAGCCACAGGCTGCCAGCTTGACCAGAAGTTTGCTATGGCAGATGGTGTCAAAGGCCTTGCTGAAGTCCAGGTAGACTACATCCTTCCCCACATCCACCAGGCAGGTCACCTGGTCATAAAAGGAGATCAACTTGGTCAAGTAGGACTTGCCCCTCCTAAACCTGTGCTGGTCCTTTCCTTTTCCAGACACATCTGGGCTTCAGTTCCTGTTGTGCTATTGGAGAAGTAATGCGTCTATGATGCGTCTACTAGATAGGAAGATTACAGTAGAAAACCTGCGGATGTGCCACTCTGTGTTCCTCTACTGACACTGGCAAGGCCTCCAGGACCCACTTCAACAGGGAAGTATTTTTTTACTTTTTTAAAAAAGTATTTTAAAACCTCAAACAGGTAAACAAAAGCCTAATTATACCACGTGGATTCCTTAGACTGTGATGGGTGCTGGTGTGTTATAAACTAGCCCTTCAAATTTGTCACACTTGACCTCCGATGGCTTCTTTGCACAGGGCAGCAGTGTGGACATGGTGTGGGTGTGTTACATAGGTACAGTCACAAGTGGCTGTGTAAAATAGAAGAGCTGCCATAAGTTCTGCAGTGCATGGAAATGGCAATTTTATGGATAATACTGTATGGTGATTTACTAAAAACTGTGATCCTCCAGCAGCTTTTACTATATCATCATAAACCAGCATTCCTGTATAGTACATTAAGCTGGGTAATTCTGTTGGTTCTTTGCTAGGGCTGGCAAAAGTATATTTAAGGTTACTTCATATAGGCCAATGAGCTGAAGATGTAGTTATTCTAAACTGATCATGAAAAAGGGAGAAAAAGCCACATCATGGTCAGCACATCATGGACATTTTGCAGGGCGAGGGAATCCAGTGAGGAAGGGAAAATCCAGCTGTTGGCTACATCAGCCAGTGACAGTGACTTATAAGCCTGGAGTGACTCTGTTTCAGCACCAGCAAAAATAATGGCAGAATTTATCTCTCTGGGTTTAATGGTTAGTGCAGGTAGTTAGAGCTGACTGGTTTCTTCCTTTGCTCTGCTACTGACTTATGCTGTGGGGCATTTGGATTGTAGCTTGACCTTTTTATGCCCTATTTTTCCTTTCAATAGCATGGGAATACTAGCTGTTTTGTTTAGGTGTTGTGTTACTTAGTTAATTGAGGGAGTATGCCAAATGCATTAAAGCCAGTGAAAATGGTATTCAGAGTGCAGCATTACTAGGATGTACACAAGCCTGCATTTTGGGAAACATTTAAATATCACCTCTTAAATATCTTTTGCAAATGGAACTTGCAAAAAAGCAGGGCAAGCACTGCTAACACAGCTTTGCCACACACTGACAAGTGCTTATAAACTCTATTTATAGCTACAGTTAAAGATTCAGATATGCAAGTACTCCATTAAAAGACCACATTAATGAGCCCTTAGAGAAAATATCTCACAAAGCCTTTTGAGCTCATAACTGCTCAGTTGTGCAGGGCTTCTTGCTTGTTAACATTCATAAAATATAAATACTGTATACTAAACACCAGCACTTTGTGGATTGCAATGACTTATCTCACTACCAACAATGTAACTTGTGTGAGAGGCACAGCAGCAGCAGCAGCAGTACCGGCGGGGCAGCAAAGCTCTGCTGCAGGCTGTCAGTCTGCACCAGTCACTCTCACACCACCTTATCTGGGGGCCTTTCTTTCCATTGTCAGACTGACTTGCAGGTCAGTATCTGTGAGTATAATTTCAGAGAGAACAATCAAACCTATTAGCTGAAAGTGGCAAAGCTGGGCCTACTTGAAGCTGCAGCTTAGAGTGTGGCAGGTATTCAGAGCAAAGTCCTATAGATCAAAATCACAGGTTTTTGGTTTTTTTTTCCTTTGACATAAATGATGAAAAGTGGCATTTGTGAGAGAAAAGAGTTGCTGTATTTGATTTGTCATAATTTGGCAGTTGTGCTTTCCTGTCTGCAATTATGCAGCTCCCATTTTCTCATTCTCTTCTCTCATGGAATTGCATATTTTGATATATGTTTTATTTGCAATTGCTTTATCAGTTCTGCATTGTGTAAACAAACATCACTTGAGTTTGTTTAAAAATAATTTGCTGCAACATTTGACATGCCATTTCTATGCATCCATGTCTCAGGAAGTGCTTGAGCACTGGAGATCAGTTCTGTTTTTATAACTGACTCTCCACAAGTTGGATAAACTGAGGTAGGAAGAGATGAAGTGACTTGTTGGATGCTATTGGCTGGCACTTGTCACTAACTAGTCTATGTAATTTGTGCTTTTGGTTCCATTGCCTTTCAAACAGAAGGTGCCTTCCTAGTAAGAATGCTTCTATTCTCCAAATGAAAACTAAGGACAGCAGGCTTTAAAAAGCTTCAGGGCAGTTCTGTGTTCAAATGTGTCATTGATTTCAATAGTGCATTAGCAGGCTTGTTAAGCAGGATATGGAGTACTTAGCTTTATTTTATGGTGGTGAGTACCTGATTGTTCAAAATATTAGCATCTTATTGTAACAGCAAACTGGCTAGTGCCATAACTGCCTGGCACTGTGACTGCTGCCTGATAAATCAGGGCCATTCATAATCAATTGCTGATGTAGGCAAAGGCAGGGCTGTGGCACCATAATTGACTGCCTTCCTGCTGCTGTCCTCATGAGTTTCCCTTTATCTGCTTTGGCTGGTCTATCTGTTGGCAGAACATTGCTGTCTGTCCCTTGTCCTGTGCATGAGCTCCTGCTGAATCCCTCATTCTGAGCATCACTGCATTTTTTGCCTATGTGTAGATGAGACTCTGGTGTCACCTGTGCCAATAACCTGAGAGACAGCAATAAAAATCCCACAGCCTGAGGAGTGGCTTGCTACAATGGGAGATCTGTGTGGACTTCCCCTGGCCTGTCTTGGGGAGCTGGCCTTGTGTGCAACAAGCTGGTGGTCCTGATCTCAGGATGGTCAATGTGGATGGAGTCGATGCATCAGGCTGTCAGATGGACATCTGTTAGGATGAGACAAATTGCTTTCATGGCTCTACTGGCTGTGGAGGCCGATCCTCACTAATTAAAATGGGAGCATGATCCCTGATTTTCAGGTTCCTGTTCAAAAGTGTAACAAGATTTTAAGACATGGAACAGCTTTAACAGCAAAGATTGAGAGAAATTCAGTCCAGAGCGCCTGTATTGCATGGCCACTTACATGTAGATAAACCCCTTGTGGAGCTGTGGATGACAGACATCAGGAACAGGATGTACCCTGACTTCAGGGGTTTGGTCACCCACGGGTGAACAGCAGCCCTGAACGTGAGCACCCACAAGCATGACTGGGATGAGCTTTCCCTTCAGGCTGTTTTAGTGGAGAGCATGCATCCTCAGGGCACAGACAGGAGAGCAGAGAACATGGTGGAGTGGTATGGATGAGCATTGGTTTTGTAACCCACCACCTCAGCACCAGCAGGGGGCTTGTGTCTGTCTGGGTAGAAATGGCTCCGTGGGGGTTCAGCAGCAGAAGTATCAGGGTCTGCAAGTCTTACCGTCTTCCAAGAGCAGCTGACAGAGGGGCTGAGGGCTTACAACAACATCGGCTGCCTCTTAGATCTGTCAAGGATTTGAGTGTTCAGGTGGTTCACCTCAGTTTTTACATTTGCATAGGAAGCAAATTCTCATCAATAAAGAATTAAATACTTTAAACCACTACAAAGCAAACAGGCCATACTCATGTCCTTCATGATTTAGGTACTGTGGGGAAACAAAGACAGATGAAAAAAACCCTATTATCAGAGTCTGAAGGCTGCCTTGCTGGAAGCAATGCTGGTTGCAGGCTGGCCTAGCGTTCAGCCGTGTTAATTAAGTACATATACATTAAGCTTCTGTGTAAGAGCATAGACAATGACAAGAATGAATTATGTAGACATGAGGAATGTACAAAATGGTGCTGTTAGAGGCAGGACTTGTGTGTGGGACAAGGGGACTGGAACATGTTTGATAATGGGAAATTTTTCAAGAGCAAAGCAGTCAGGCTTCTGAAAAAAAGGAGTAAGGTAAAGAGTCAGAAAACTGGTTTTATTTTCATCTGAATTAGAGGTATGCATTCACAAACGTGGGTCTTAAACTTCTGTACCTTGGATTCTGTCTCCATAAAATGTAAATAAGAACACTTTCTTTACTCACAGGGTAGTGTGAAAATTGGCTTGTTCATGTCTGGGAAGCACTTATATATTACACGGGAACTATAGCAAAGACTATGAGTATGCAGTTAAGGCTGTGGGCTTGTATTGTGACACTTGACATCTGTGCCCAGATAAGATGTGCATCATGACGAAAGGCTGAGAGAGGAGGGTATAAAACCATAGCCCAAATTTAATGAGTTCAGAAATTAGGAACATGTGACTCCACAAAATAAGAAGGGCAAAAGCCTTGGAGCCCCAGAAAACAGAGAGGTTTATATATCCTTAAACAAAAGACAGTGAAGAGGTATGATATGGTGGGGCAATGCTCAAAGGTATAGTCTATGGAGTTCAAGAAATCTGTATACCATTGACAAATAACTCTACTTGGTGTAGAAGTGACCGCTGTGGGTGACCAGGGAAACACAAAGAGCAATAAAAAGAGAAATATATGAGACCTATAAATCAGCAGGGTCAGTGCTGCAGGAATGGATATAAATGCCTGTTGTGTAAGAGGAAGAAAATGATCCAAAAAGCTGCAACAGAAAAAGAAGATGGGAAAAGATGTGAACGCAATGAAAGTTTTTATACATTTGGTATATAGGAAGCCAAAGTTCACTTGGTGAGACAGCTGTCACCTTCCTGAGCAACAGAGAGGCTACCTTGACAAAAAGTGGGATATTGCTAGGGAAGTGAATTACAACTTGCACCTCAGTATTCAGCAAGGACAAGTGGAAGGTGTGTCACAGTTCCTAGGCATTTTCCAATCCTTATCTCTAAAGGTTACCAGGCAATCAAGCAATTGATTAAAACCATCAAAATAAAGAAGTATTCAAATGAGTAATTGTTTACATACCAGTTTTATTTTTAAAAATAGATACCAAAGGAATCAGATCAGCCAGGAGATTTAAGCTGGCTATGGGAGAGGCACCTGGGAAACATTGCTGCATCCCAGACTTTTAAAGAAGAATAACAGGGGAGGAAGTATCTCCAGCTGAAGACAGCTGATTATCCTTACCAGAAAGGCAGGTATAACTGAAACCAGTTGTTTTACTTCATCAGGTAAAAGAAAAAGAGTTAAGAGGAATAAAAAAATAATTTTAACATCCTCAGATTTCAAGAGTACATTTACCAAGGGGAAATCATGCTTGACTAATCTGATAGCATTCTATGATGCTGTAACTGTGGATGTAGTCTACCTTGACCTTAGCAAGGCTTTTGACGCTGTCTCCCATAACATCTTTCTGAGCAAGCTCAGGAAATGTGGGATAGAAGAGCAGACAGTGAGGTGGATTAGGAGCTGGTTACACAATAGAGTGCAAAGAGTGGTGATCAATGGTGCCAAGTCCAGCAGAAGATGTGTAACTGGTGAAGTCTCCCAGGGATCAGTGCTGGGTCTGGTCCTGTTCAACATCAGACAGACAGACATACAGAGTCTGCTCAGCAAGTTTGCTCATGATACCAAAGTGAGAGGCTTGACCAATACACCTGAAGGCTGTGCAGCCATCCAGTGAGACTTGGACAGCCTGGAGAGCTGGGCACAGAGGAACCTAATGAGGTTCAACAAGAGTAAGTGCAGAGTCCTGCACCTGCAGAGTCCTGCACCTGGGAAAGAATAATAAACTGCACCAGTACAGGTTGGGAGGTGATCTGCTGGAGAGCAGCCCTGGGGAGAAGGACCTGGGAGTCCTGGTAGACAACAAGCTGTCCATGGGACAGCAATGTGCTCTTGTGGTCAAGAAGGCAAATGGGATCCTGGGGTGCATTAAGAGGAGTGTGTCCAGCAGATCAAGGGAGGCTGTCTTCCCCCTCTACTGTGCCCTGGTGAGACCTTGCCTGGAATATTGCATTCAGTTTTGGGCTCCTCTGTTCAGGAGGGACAAGGCTCTACTTGAAAGAGTCCAATGGAGGGCTATGGAGATGATTAAGGGACTGGAGCATTGCCTTATGAGGAGAGGCTGAGGGACCTGTGGCTTTTTGGTCTGGTGAAGAGAACACTTAGAGGGGATCTAATCAATGTTTATAAGTATATGAGAGCTGGGTGTCAAGAGGGAGGGGACAGACTCTTCTCAGTTGTGCCCTGTGATAGGACAAGGGCCAATGGATATAAACTACGGCACAGGAAGTTCCATCTCAACATGAGAAAGAACATTACTGTAAGGGTCACAGAGCACTGGAACAGGCTCCCCAGAGAGGTTGTGGAATCTTCTTCTCTGGAGACTTTCAAGCCCTGTCTGGCTGCATTCCTGTGTGACCTGCACTAGATTCTGGAGTCCTGCTTTGGCAGGGGCACTGGACTTGATTACCTATGGAGGTCCCTTCCAACCCCTAACATCCTGTGATTTAATGCTCCATGAGACATCACTGTGTGAGATGGGAGTTATGGGACTGAGTCGCTAGATGTTTGGCTTGATTACCAGGTGGTGATAAAAAATATGTAGAAATTTAGGTTAGAGGTGGATAATCAAGTGAGATGCTTATTTACTGAACTCTGTTAGCACTATGCAGCTGTCACTTGGAAGGAAGAGCACAGCGAAGTGAGGACATCAAAGAAACAGCTACAACTGGGAACAAAGAGGAGGAAAGATTTCGGAAGCAGAAGATGTTTGCACTGGTATATGGGATTTAACCTGAAAAAAAGCGAAGCTGGGAAAAAGAAAGTCAAGGTAAATGTATCTCAAGGAGGTAGCTGGGACAAGTCAGCATAGGAAAAATATCTAACAGCCAAGTTTCTGTTTGTGTTCCTTTTTAAGGTTCAGGGAACTGGGTGTGAACATTGCAACATCTATTTTTTATGTACTCTGACAGAGTTCATAACCTTCACACATGCATTTACAGTGCATGAGGAGACACAGCTACCTAGCAATGGGACCTGAAGCTTGCTTCACACTAGGCAGGCAATTACTCTGCAAGAAGTGCTGCAGATATCTAGTGACATAAGCTGGTTCAGCACCTGTTTTCATTGGGTATTTGCTGCTGTGGAACGTGAGCCTGGCTGGAGCTGTCACAGGGGCTCCTTGCAGCTGTCTTCTCACCACCTCCCATTATGACAGTAATAAGAAAATGCATCTGGGATGTGGGGAAATTGACTTCAAAGCTCAGTTTCTCTTCCTGGAGATGTTTCAGCCTATAGCTCTTCTGTGTAATGCTTTATTAGATTAGGTTTTCTGGATTCCTCCTAAGGAAAGGTTCTAATTTTTATGTATTGAAAATATTCCACAGAGAGAACAAGAGCCAAGGGAGTTGACAGCTCAGCAAGACTTGCCCACATGGCTCACATGCTCTCCTGCTGCTCATATTTCAGTATGACGTGAAATGTGGAAAAGATTGAATGCGTTAATATTGAAGTTTTGGGTTCCAGAATTCATCCAGAAGGAGGGAAGCTGAAGGAAGGTAAGTAAGGGAAAACGGACAACCTTAACTGTATGTAAGGCTCTAGGATAATTTTTGAAAGAAATAACATTTCACAGATATGGAGATAAAGAAAATGCTATATCTGAGCTTGCTGCAGTAGATTGTGCCAGATTGACTGATATCTTTCCTAGATAAAGGAAAGTGCTTAGTTCTTCTGCTTAGAAAACATTGGCTACTAGTGAAGCTGGAGGACCTGTGGATTAAAAGTGGAACTATGAGACAAAAGAAGATTTGGCTAATGGGGAAATGACAGTGAGAAGGGTGGTAATGAAGAGTTAACAAAGTAGTTAACAGAGAAATTTCTTACAAATAATCTTCAGCATCCTATGACTTCTGTAGAAAAAGAAGGTAATGACTTCTGCAGCCACACCATGAGCAGAGAGGAAAGGCTAATTCCTCAGGGCCCTTAGCTCATCACTGAATAGTATCTATGGAGGCACCCACACGATCCTACTGAAGGTAGATACATAACAGTAAGCTGCTGCATATAGCTTGTATACAGCTCACTTTCCTCTGAAAGAAGGCCTTCCCTTAATGAAAAAAATGTTACTATATCAATGTCCCTGTTTATTTCAAACTGGTATTGTTGAGCTGTTACTGTAAATGACTTGTATACCAACCAAGGTGCAAGGAAATAATGAGAATTCATCTGCATCCTCATGCATGCTTTCATGAATCTAGCCCTCATAAAGGTTGCAAAATCTTCATTTAGCTTCCAATCATGACAAAGCCAATGAAGGATCCTAACTTCTAACCCAACTGCTGCTGGCATTTACTTATCTTCAAAACAATTATTTTTGCAATTTTATGTGTAGATTGTGAGAAATTAAGGGATACTAGACCTGCATTGTTATGGCTGGAAGGCCTCCTAGAGCATTAAACCCTTTTGTGCAGTCTAGATGTTTACAGTCAAGACCTTATATTTCCATCATTGGATGTGGACTTCTCTTTTAGAACACCCTTACTGAACTTACACAGTAAGTGCATATCAGGTGTAAACACAAGGCCTGTCCTACCCTTAAATATTACACAAGCCTTGTTTTGGAATAGGGCTCAGTATGAATGGACTTACATGGACAAAAAGAGCCTTCATTCCTCAGTACTGAGGCAATTTTTATCCTTGAGGGGATTGGCTTTGCTAATATAGCGATGCATCCTCAATTTATTGATCAAAATGCATTACAAAACATCACTCTGTATCATCTTTCCCCTCCTTCCCTTTTTATTTTTTTTCCCCTCTCCTCTCATTAATTTTCATCATGTAATAAGAAAACCCCAGTTATGTTAATTGGTATGACTCCCCCTCAAGGGCATTGTGAAGCATGAAATAATTCCATTCATTACTGACAATGCAGGGACATGAGTTTTCCCTTGAGGATCTGTCTTGTCTCATGATTTGGTGACCATAAAGAACAGCAATAGGATTAGGGACATATTGTTTTAATATTAATAGTTTGTTGGGGAGGAGCTGGATGATAGTGGGAAAAGTGGAAGCTTAAAATTCCAGAGATTATGTTAGACCTCAAAGGTTTTCAGAGGCTGATTCATCCAACTGGTATTTATCAGGCAAACCCAGAGACTGAGGCGTGTTAGCCCTGGTCTTATTTTCTTTTCAAAAGACAGATGAGTTGGTGTTTGAAACATGCCACGGACCAGCAGAAAACTGAATTGATGTAAGGCTGCTCAGATTCATTTCTCCTTTTTTATTTTTGGGAATTTCATTTCCCTAAAATGCTGTTAGTGTTCAGACATGAGCTCCTGATCTGTCTCGAGCTCAGTTTGGTAATGGAGCTGCTACTACTGGCTTGCTGAGGTTTGCCTTCTGCTCTAACAAGTAGCCCATAGTCTGCCAAGCAAACACTGCAGTCCAAACACAAAACCATAGGTGATTCTAGATGGCAAGGGAGAAAGAAAACAATCCTTTCCCCCCCCTCCCCTTTTCTTTTAGAGTTAGCAAAAAAACATCCATGGCTATTTTTGCAGCATTTGCAATATTTTCATTTGAAAAGGGGTGGGATTTTTGTTTGTTTGTTTGTGGGTTTTTTTTTTTTTTGGCAACTAGGCTGCCTTTGCACAGAGGAAGTAAATCTCCTGACAACTATGTCATTTCCTTTGCTTCCAGCTTCCTGTCCGAGGATACAACTTCTACTTGTCTCAGTTAAGATCTAGCTATAAAAGAGTAGGGAAGTTTCTGCCAGCTGTTCCTCTGCTCTTTTCCTTGATGTTCTTGGATGATGTTATCAAATTTTTACTGCAGCTTTAATTTTGTTAGATTAGCATGCATACTTTGGGCATTGTTCCTTCTGTGCCCTTGATAGATTTACTGGCTTGACAACATCCTTCCTTACCACTGAAAAATAGGTCCAAGCCATCAGTGACCCTTGTTGTATGGGTGTGCTCATCAGCAAAGTGCAAAACACTGAACAGCATCAGATCCATAAATTGTTCTATCTCTTGAGCAGCCTCTCTGCTGAGGATTACACATGAAAGATAATCAGAAAAAATATGTTGCAGATGAAAGCTGTGACAGGAGATATAACCTTGTCATTAAAGGTCCCATAATGCAAGCACAACTCTCTCACAGAAATGGAAATGAGGATATCATGTCTTTTAACTGGATCGATAGAGATCAATGCAAAAGCAATAACTCAAGGAATGGATGCATTAACCAGAATAAGGACCAATATACTTTTGAGCTGAACCATGGCTCTGGAATTAGATATACTGAGGGGTTACAGACCATGTTACTAAAAGAGATTGAAATCATAAGCAGAAAAATGAAACATAAAAATAATTACAGGTTTTCATTTTAATCATGTCATATGGTAGAAACTGATATTTGTAGGAAGGAGGCAAAGAACTAAATTAGCTGATGAGGAGTGAAGGACCTATTTGCTCCTTGGGATTACCTACAAGTCAGCCACCTGTAACAGGGGAGGCAACTGACTTGGTGGAAAAGGAGCCAAAGATCATGTAGTCACTTTCTTCAGGCTCTGCTGTGCTGGGTAGAAAGCAAGCTTTCCTGTTTTATGAGTAAAGGCTGGGAATATATATTTCATACTTCTACTCACATGTTTTGAGAAATAAGGACAAGAAAACTCCCCAACAGTTTTAGGTTCGACAAGCATTCTGGAAAGGCTTGTGCAGTTGGAAGAATGACATCACACCAAGCTAATATGCGTGTGAGAAAGCCAAAATCCCCACTGGAAGAACTGTGGAGAAAAAAAAACCAACCAAAAAACGAAACAGTTGTGGAGGAGTTACACAGTAAATGTGGCATCTGACAAGTGCAGCTGCTGCCACTGCAGGTATCCTGTGCACAACAAAATTGCAGAAAATACTGTTTGCTCCAAGACTCGGAGAAAGATGCTACTGTATGCGGCTCCCACAGACATTACTGGGAGATATAACTGCTTAGCATTGCTGGAAAAAAACACCCAACAGGATATAGACTTGTGTCTAAATATGCTCACTGCATGATCTTTTCTGGGTCTTTTGTTGTTAAATAGAGTGAAATCCAAAGTTACCAGGAGCATCTGTTTGCATTCCCCAGCCCTGCTATCACACCCACAATTGCTTTCAATTCGAACGCCTGGCTCTCTGGGTTGCTCTTAAGAGCTGTACTGCCTTCCTCCTGCTCTGCCTACCGCCAGAGCAGCTGAGAGCTGGGACCTTGTTTCTCACACCCGTCTGACCAGGGGCTGTAAGGCAGCGGAGGCTGAGGTCAGCGTGCTGTAGAGGGGAGGATCTCAAGACGTTTACCTGACTCCAAAGCTGGCTTTTGCAGAGATTGAAAGCAAAAGCTGCAGAGCACAATTGGTCTGCCGGTCGTTCAGCAGTGATTGCTCTTTCCCTGGAACTGACAGGTATCTCAGACAGGCCCCTGGTACAGATAATCCCTAAGGCAGAACAAGTACTTACAGGGATGGTTTCCAGCTTATGGTTTTAGCAGCCCACTGTTAGGGATTCCTGATGGCTTACGTTTCATCATTGGGAGAACCCACAAGAAAATAGAAAAGGTAATAGTGGGGGAAAAAAAAAAACCAAACAAAAACCAAACAAACCACCCCCCCCCCGAGAAATCAGTTTCTGAAGATGCAACTATACCTTTGAAATATTCGCTCTTCTGCTATAGAACAAGTATGAAAATCTTAGTAAGAGACACTTGAACCTTTTAAGCATCATCTTCAGCAATAATGGCCTCTCATGCATATTTATGTACAGTACTCGGCTTTATAATGGCCACTTGAAAGACGTTTAATTCTTTTTTGCCTACCAACGAAGCTATGTGGAGTGTGACAAAAATGTTCCAAGGTCCAAAAATGAAAATAAATAAATGGTCCTGGTATTTCCTGCATGGCAGCCAAAACTATATCCTGGGATTATACGAATTTATATACTTCTTGATTTTAAATGAGTATGTACGTGTTTGCAAGGATACATACATACGTACCCATAAGAGTTAGTAAAATTAAGTAGTTGCTACAGGGCTTCAATCAGGCTTTCCTGGAAGAATTTCAGACAGGTCCTAGGGCTCAGTTTGGTTTGTAAAACCTTTTAGTTGCACAAAACTTCATATTATTCATTATGCACTGAAAGCAAAATCATATGACTACCACTTCCTAAGTAACATAATTATCTTATTGATTCTTATGGGGCAAAACACTACTTTTATTGTTAATTAATACTGCTAAATCTGGTTATGCAATTCTGGATATAGGAAGTTCAATTTAATGTGTGTTTAGAGGGGAGAAAGGCATAAAAATAGATGCCTTGAATAACTTTTTTTTTCCTTTCAAAATGTGAGTATAGATATTCCTTTGTGTAATGCCTGTTCTTATTATCACTTTCTGTCAGGAAGCAAGAAATATAGGCAGTGACACATAAAAATACCCTGTGAAAAACATATTTAATAAGCTTTAAGTAGCTGAACAGAAATGCAGAAGGCAAAGAAACACAATCCTGCTGTTTCAGAACCAAAGTAATTTTATGGAAAATGAAAAGTATACTTTCAGTAATTTCAAGAGCATACACTTTCATTCTTATTTAGTAGAAAACTATCAGGAAACTGTTAGGCAGAGGGCACATAAATAAATTTTCTGTCCCACAGAAGAGACAGCGTGAAAGATGCATTAGACACTAGGATATATACTGACTTCTTGATTCTTTCACTTCTTACCCAGTGCTTTAATGAAATTCGAACCTGCTACATTGGCTATGCTACACTGTTAATTAGTTTTCTATTTATTTAGCAGATCTAGAAGTGGAAAGCAATCTATTGCCACTGAATTGTTTGACTTCTCTGCTAAGCAGGCTGCATTCCAATCCTCTGATGTTGAAACTAGTATGAATCCAACTTTCATCTCATTGCCATGTCAAATTAGCACCAAGTAGATTCTAGATACAAAGACTGTTGTTTTTTTTTTTTTTTCCTTTTCCCCTTTCATTTGTAAAAGACCAACAGTTCTTGGAAGTCAAGGAACAGAAGCTAGGCAATTTTTCTGCAGTATCTCTGCCTTCTCACCCTTACTTGCTACAATGGATTAAACATGAGGCAAAGAGACTGTGGTTTGTTTGTACTGAAGAAGGATCATGACTTTTAAGCAGACTGTGTTCATTAGGTAAAAAAAAAAAAAATATTCTGAAAGAGTATGAATAAAATACTGCCCAGTCTGAGAAAAAAATCAGAATGTGTTGGCAAAGTTATGACTTTTTTTCATATGTTGCCATTTTCTATTTCTGTCTGTATGCTGCAATATATTGCAGCATCTAAACATGACACTCTGTATGTGACTTGCTCCTGTCTTGCAGTGTCAACAGAGACGTTTGATTGTGGAAGTATAAAACAAAGCCAGATGAAATTAGAACAAAAAGGTGTCTAGAAATGAAGACATTATTTCTAGCATGCTGCACTACAAGAACTATAGTGTCTTAGAGTGGGAGTAGTGAATACAAACCTATACCCAGACTTTGGAGTTTGACTTGAACTTCAGGGGTTTTCTAAAATCTAGGTACAAACTTTGAATGAGATTTTTGGATCAGGCTAGTCCTAAACAACATGCATTTATAGAATGTGTAAGCAAAATGCTGTACTGAACTTTATCAAAGCAATGATGCCAGTGTCTTAGCATCCGTGATAAAATTTTTGTCATAGGCAAGGTACTAGTTTTGAGTAATTTACAATGTGGGAGAAATACAATATACAGCACAGGACAGCAACATGCAAAAGCTGACTCCAAGAGCACACTGGTAGTACTGTTCACAAAAGAATAGCTCCTTTCAACAGAGAAGAAATAAATCTCTTTTATTAGATCAAATTATTTTTTTCTTTTAATGTTTTTGAATTTCAGGTCTAAAACAGAAGTATTGAACTTTGGGTTAAGTATTGGTTGAACAATCTATGTGAATTTAACTTTATTCCATTAATTGATTAGATGGCTTGAGATTCATAGAAGAAAAGCTTTTTAAAAATTAAGGCATGATACTTGGAAAGAAAGTTCAAAGCCAGAACTAGACTCAGACAACAAAGGTAGAAAGGAGAAGTGATCTGAAGGAGGCAGTGAGTGAGAGAAAGTGGAATAGGAAGGGAAATTGTGGTTTGTTTTGAACTGAAGGAACTTGATCTCAACCAGGATAGAAAATCCATAGAGTTGAGACAAGTATACCAAACTTCTTTTCTAATTTAGATTAATTCCTGTCTGTCTTTCTGCTGTTTAGGGGTGTGAAATTTTTTTTTTAAATTTTTTTTTCAGTTATAGATATTTTCTTGAGTTTGCTATTGTTTCTTTACTATGTTCCTCTCTTCCATCTTTATTTAGAAAGAGCAACCTAAAAAACTGGTAACTCTCAGTCTAGGAAAAATAAAATAGCACAACACAGTGATATGTTTACTGGACTCATCGGTTACATGAATTCCTTAGTGCTGCCTGGAAGCCTCCATTCTTACAGCTCAGTGTTTCATTATAGCAGAAGGAAACAAGCAGAATGAGTAACTTTTTTTTTTTTTTTGTAAAGTTGTTTTCCTGGGTTTCTGGATATTCAAAAGGAGTGAACAGTGCTACTAAACAAAAGCGTGCCACTAAATAAATGTTGCATTTGTAATGGCTGGGATTGAATATTTGGTAATCAGGAACAGTAAAGAGTATAAAATACAACTTATTAATCTTTTCCAATGTTCGCAGAGCTGAATGGACTGAAACAAACAGCTGAGGCTGGAGGTAGAAATCTGAAGGCCAGGGTTCTGATAATGAAGCTCTTAGATGTATAAACATAACTCTTGATGACTAGGAATAAATCCATGAATTTCAGGAGCCTAACATATACCTGATCGGCAGTTTTTCCAGATGGGTAATTATCTGCATACACATATGAAACAGTTGAAGAAAGACTTCTGCTTATTATGAACTGTTCATAATTTTCCTGTAAGGTGCCAGAGCTGAATCTCAGCCACAGCTCCCCTTGTTTCTGCCCAGCTGAGAAAAATTGGCTTTATCATATCTGTCCCTGAGCACCAGGAGTGCATGATACAGTGTCCTGCTGCAGTTCAGAGGGAGCAGAGAGCTCATCCTGTAAAGAACACTGCTGCAGTACTCCTCTTTTCGATCAAGTTATGAGCTTGTATCTTACCTTCTACAATAGCATAAAAAAAGGGGGTTGTCTAAATTCCCATATGCAGTCAACAGATGCTCATGACCATGGGTGTTGCACAGTCAACAAATGATAACTTATAAAATCTTTAAACCCGCAGGGAAAAAAAGCCCAAAGAACTAACAAAAAACCAAAAAACAACAAACAACCCCCCCCCCCAAAAAAAAAACAAACCCCAAAACAAACCCACAAAAGAAAGAAGCAGAATTTCAGCAAATTTCTGTATTATCTGGCTGCTCATTTTGATTTGCTACAGAAATGAAGCCAGTTGTGCATAAACTCCATCTGTTTTTATGGAGTAATATCTATGTGGTTGGGAGGGATATTTCAGCAGTATTATTGGAAAAACAGAGAAAATTAATATGGCATCAAGATTCCACTTCATGCATAGAGGGGGCTGCAATAATCAGCAACTTTTGGCAAAAATATTGGCAGAAGAAATTGATCCTTTAACGGTAATGCATGCCTTGAATGAAACTGTGAGATATTTAATTTATTCTTCCATTTTTCAATGCTAGGTCATCTGATTATACAAACTACACCTCTATGTTTTGCCTCTGCAGATGTTGCTTTGAAACACTTCTCTCAGTATTCAGTAAAGAAACAGACTTTACTTGAATAGTGGAACAAAAAGAGAGTTAAGGTGATGTTTCATAAAGTGACTGGCATAACACAGGTTAATTGTTCTGGTTTGTGAGAGGTAGACACAGTACTTATAGAATCATAGAATGGTAAGGTTGGAAGGGACCTCAAAGATCATCTAGTTCCAACCCCCTGCCATAGGCAGGGACACCTCCCACTAGTACAGGTCACTCAAGGCCTTGTCCAACCTGGCCTTGAACACCTCCGGGGAGGGAGCAGCCACAACCTCCCTGGGCAACCTGTTCCAGTGCCTCACCACCCTCACTGTAAAGAACTTTCTCCTAACATCTAGTCTAAATCTTCCTTCTGCCAGTTTAAACCCATTGCCCCTTGTCCTGTCATTGCAAGACCTTGTAAATAGTCCCTCCCCAGCCTTCCTGTAGGCCCCCTTCAGATACTGGAAGGCTACTATAAGGTCTCCTCAAAGCCTTCTCTTCTCCAGGCTGAAGAGCCCCAACTTCTAGAACAAGATTTAGTTAAGAAACACCTGAACTATGAGCCAAGACAGTAAAGGCCAATTTTAATTACAGGAAAGATAAAGGGTTTGTGGAAGAATAACGTGAGGCATATACCTTTCTTGTTCTGTACTCCTCTACTTCCTCATTACTTAAGGCCTTTTTAGTAAGGGTAGCTGGAATAAGACATGAACTTGAATTTGCAGCAGGACACAGCAGACAGCAGCCTGTATTATACAAGGCAGCAACAGTCACCCCAGAAACCTCTACATTTCTTTGAGTCTGATGCAATTTTACAGAAATGGAGAACAACTCTCATGAAATCTTGTTTGTGCCAGGAGATTCAAATGAATTGGAGGAACAGCAACAGAAGACAAGGGAGGAAAGCAAGCACTGAGCTCTACTGTCCACAAAATAGGGCCTCTGGAAATATGATGGTGCCGGAATCTCTCCATTTGTTGTTACGTGCTTAAAAGGCCCTTTTGTATAAAGTTCAGGCAAGAAAGATCCTTGCCATGGGAAGCTTACACACTAATTGAAATCTTTGTGTTTGTACACAACACCACAAAATGGAGAGCTGTAGTGACAGTGGAAATACTATGACATTGGTCAGGTCAAAATAGGCATTTCAAAAGTATCAGCCGTGAGGAGAGGGTGGATATTACTGTGGGACATGGGGGACATGTGGGACATGTGACAAGGGGAAGCTGACTGGAGTTGCACAGCTCAGGGAGAGTGGCATCACAGGGGAAGCCTGGATTGTTAGGTAGGAAAGAATTTGCATAGGAACCTTGAAGACTCAGGAACTGTGAGATAAATTAAAAGAGACATACTAAACAGATTGGATTATATGAATGATGAAGTTTGTGAATTTGAAGTAGCAGGTGAAAGAAATAAGGAAGATGTAGCCACCTGAGTGGCTTCATAAGGATCATCTGGAGCTCAGAGGCTAAAGGAAGGTGAGAGGCTGAACCATGAAGAATCAGTAAAATAAAATTATGGAAATCTAAGGATGAGGTATATCTGTTATGGAGGTAAGCACGGCAGTGGAAGATTGTGGTAAGGGGGAGAAGGGAACTTGAAGATGGGTGATGTTTATTATGGGGACAGAAGAAGGAAGAGAAGCATTAGCAAAGGGAGGAAAAATGTCCCTTGTAGGTAGGAAAGCAGAGAATGCTAGACCTAGTAGATTATCTATGCTATATAGTAAGCAAAGTGGTAGCAAGGGATAGAGGGCTGTCACTGCTTTTAATGGTATGTTCTAATCCATATGCAGTATGCAATTTCATAGAGTTTATTTATGGATTTGCTAAGAATAAAAGCACAGGTAAAATTGTTAATCTGTAAAGTTACAGGTCCTTTATACTCAGCACAATAGAGGCAAAAGTGGGCAAAAGTTACAGTGACAAGCACCAGTGTATGGTCTAAGGAAAAAAAAAAAGTAACTTTTAAAGAAAAACTGAGTTAAGTTATCAGAGAGGAATGGTTCCCTGAGCTTCTGGATGTCCCAAGCTGCATTATTTTCAACGAGTGAATGCATTCTTAAAATGTCTGCACTTACAGACTTTCTTTTCCACAGCACATGTTGCCATGCTTCTGGCACTGTTTAACTGCCAGAATATGCACTGTGCCTGTGCTAACCCATTCATGATGAGTGTCCCTCACTACAACACTTTTAATTCCTCTTGGGTTCATTTTGTTATTTGCTCCACTTCTTTACATTTCTCTACTTCCGTGTTACATTTTCTTTCCACGCTGAAGAGGTTGGGATGCCTGTAAAACTATATGTTAAATGCTTACGACCCTTATATGCTCCTGACCCCTATATACACACTGATGAACACTGGCCTGCTTGCTTTGGAGAATGCTTTCTTCAGCAGGTGATCTGGCAACCATGGCATTAGTTTTCTGCTTGTTCTGCCTGCTGTTTGTAGTTTGTAGTTTGCACTCCTTTGCCTTAGATGTATCACAGCTTCTGATGAACAGTTGTGTTTTTCTGGCAAGAAGAACAAAAGAAGTTCTACTGCCCATTTCCTGAAGCAGGGGCTTTCTCAGACAAGTCATCTCAGTGGTTTTTGGAAGACTGACCAGGTCTGGGATGGTGGTGACCTGAGAGGGAAAAGAAACTTTTCTATGTTCTGAACCTACAGAATGTCTTCTCAACATGCTTTTTCATTTACCTTTGAGAAACAGTGTCTTCTTTTTCCCCTCAATATTTTTGAAGGATAGAGACCAACAGTGAGAAGCACCCAAGTTACAGCCCTACTCCTACCCCACTCCTCTTCATTAAATGCCTCACTGGCCACTTCTGTGTTCTAGTGGACAGAAGGGAAATATGCATCATATCCAAATTCTTTAAGAGGCTACCTACACAGACATTGTGCACTACCCATCCTTTTCCATGGAGTAACAGCTGGGGCAGCTCCACTGATTTTAATATAGCAAAATAATTTCTAAAATGCAGGGAGTTTGTTAGATGTGGTATAACCAGTAATATAGAGATACACAAAAAATTACTCAATTATTTTCTTTCATAATGCATTTGAATGCACCAGTTCATATCTGCATCTATGTGCATTAAAAAAAAAAAAAAAGTTTTGTGCTTTTATGTCTCTTTAAAAAGGTAGTCATGTCATGAAGGAATACAAAATGCTGAGTTTGAGACTATTTGCAGCTAATGATACTGCGACATTTTCTGGTCTTTTAAGTTCTATGACTTCTATTGCTATTTATTTCTGTGGTCTTACTTCAGCATGTTTAAATATTTGATGCAACAGAAACAATATAGATGAAATATCTGTCATTTTATTGTACAAGTAAGACAATTTATATGAGGCACAGTTTTAAAGCCTTTCAATTTCTTTACTGTTTTGAAATTCATTTTAAGAAAAACACCTTTCAAAGGGATGTTGCCATTTTAATCATTGCTCTGGAAAACTAAGGACGAACAAGAGGACTGGGGCCAGTTGAGTGCACCCCCAGTAAGTTTTCAGACAACAAATTGTGTGGGAGTGTTGATATGCTCAAAGGGAGGAAGACTTTGTACATCTGGACAGGCTAAATCAATGGGCCAAGGTCAGTTGTATGAGGTTTAAGAAAACCAAGTACCAGGTCCTGCACTTGGGTCACAACAACCCTAGGCAATGCTACAGGCTTGAGGCAATGGCTGGAAAGCTGCCTGGCAGAAAAGACCGGTGGGTGTTGCTTGACAACCATCTGAATGTCAGCCAGCAGTGTGCTCAGGTGGCCAAGATGGCCAACAGCATCCTGGCTCATACCAGGAATAGTGTGACCAGCAGGAGTAAGGCAATGATCATGCACCTGTACTGGGCACTGGTAAGGCCAGTCCTCGACCACTGTGTTCAGTGTTGGGGTCCTCACAACAAGGACACTGAGTTTTTGGAGCATGTCCAGAGAAGGGCAACAAAACAGATGAAGGGCCTGGAGAACAGGTCTTAGGATAGGTGTCTGAGGGAACTGGGATTGTTTAGTCTCGAGGAGCCTGAGGGGAGACCTCATTGCTCTCTACAACTGCCTGAAAGGAAGTTGTAGTGAGGTGGAGGTCAGTTTCTTCTCTCTAGTATCAAGAGACAGAAGAAGAAGAAATGGCCTCAACTTGCACCAGGGGAGGTTTAGATTGGATATTAGGAAAAAAATGTTCACCAAAAGCATGGTCAGGCTTTGGAATAGGCTGCCTAGAGAGATGGTGGAGTCACCATCCCTGGAGGTATTCAAAAAATGTGTTGACATGGTACTTTGGGAGGTGGTTTAATGGCCAGGGTGATGTTAGGTCAATGGTTTAACTCTATGATCTTAGAGGTATCTTCCAACTGAAAAAAAAATCTATGATTCTATGAAATCCTGCCATTAGTGAATCAAAATGTCCATTGATGTCAGGTAGGCTTGAATCCCCCTCTGGTTTAAAAACAGTGTTACCTGGTTTTATAAACTGGTGGCAGTATAAATCCACTATTGACTTTATGCTCAAATATTCTTACTTCTGAATTACAAGAACCTGAACAAAAGTAATGTTTTACATCCCAGGATAGCAGTATAACTGAGGCCACTTTCACAAAGGAAAAAACACAGAGCCTACAAATACTCAGGAAACCATTTTGAGAAAATTAAATAATACTGGTATAGATGCAGGTAAAAATTTCCACTGTTTGTATCATGTAAGACTGCTCATTCTCCTCTTTTTTTCCTGGCAAGAATGTAATCTCAGAGTAAAGAGATCTCCTTGTTCTGCAGCCCTGGGCACAACACAAGCAATCCCATTTCAAATCTCTCAGCTTCTGTCCCATGCAAAGGTATAGCAGACAAAATCCCTTCAGATGGGGAGGCCTGTGTTTTTTAAATTCACTGCTAAGATCAAAATCATACAACATATTTTGTTGTTTATGCAGACTTCTGTGAGTAAAGATACCAATGGCCAGAAGCTGTTTCTCAAGTTTCAAACCCAATTATTCTGAAAACAAAGTGTTTGTTGTTTGGCTGAAGCTAAATAAATTTGAAATTCAGATTTTTATTTTTGTTTTTCAAGAGAATGGTCTGCTAATTGGTGTTGAGGTTTAAGTATTTCAGCTTGTTTAATTCTCTCACTTCCTTGTATGTTAAACATTCTCCTGTTATCACAGTCTATTAAATCAGACATATCAAAAAGGAAATGTTTATTGATATCTTGAGATGTGTGTATAATTAAGGCTGTGTTGCCATGCATATTTCATATTTAAGTAAACATTTCCTGCAATTTGACTTTAATCAGATCTGAAGGGTCTCAATAAGTATTTGGCTCCATCACTTATTTTTTTCTCATTTCCCTGGACTATGGGAGGATGTACTACATCAGTTTGCAGCTACTGTAGTCTTTTTTTTTTTTTTGTTATTACTTCAAGTATGTAGCCATTTTTCTGTGCTTGGGTTCTGCCTTTCTTGTGTTGTTCCTCTGTGCTTTTCCTCTGTGCTTTTTTTTTTTCTTCATGGTTTTTTTCCATACTGTTGTTTAAATTATATGGTATGTAACCTGATCTTAAGAGAATGTAAAAGATTAACAGAAAGAGACTAGCTATTACTATTTCATCTGTGAAACAATGTCATTTTTTGGTGAAGTATCTATGCCTATGTGGAAAAGTGTCCAGGTTTTTAGAAGAGTCAGTCATTATGCAAGAGTAACTTTATTTCATTAACTATTATATTCTGTCAAATAGCTGTGTAAATATATTATCTTAATTCTGCTGGCAGAGGGATGCAGTAATGCAGAACTCTTTTGCACAGTGTATTTAAATATATATACACATGCACACTACTACATATTACTGTATTTACAGGTCCACACTTAAATCTATATATGTATTTGTGTGGGGAGACGAAGATTTATTTTTCTTTTATCAGGCTCTTCTAAATCTTCGTGATATTTTGTTGTTACTCTAATTGGTATACTATATAGTAACTTTAAAGCTATGATCTTACTGTAATAGATGGCTTACATGTAACAGACAAGTTTTTTACTAATGATAAAATAATCCAAGGAGACATAGCAGATTAAGAAGAGGGAGAAAGGAAAAAGAAGTTATTCCCTACTAATGGGGCATATAACAATAGAACAATTCCATCCTCTGCTCAAATGGGGGATTATGTCTGCAATGAGAAATTAAGCAGTTCCAGGCAGTGCATACTGGTCAATGACATTCAAGCGTTAGAGAAGGCCCAGGGCAATTTTCTCCCAAGGCCAACTAATACTTTTCCAAAGACTTCCTGAGCATGGTTTGATAGGTGACCATGCTGTGCTGGATGAAATCTTAACAGTATGGACATGGCCAGCCCAGGGTGCCCAGTATTACAGTCACAGTTGGGTTCTGATCCTGTTTCTTTGACATTTTAGAAGAGGTGCAGCCAGAAAATCTGTATCTAAAGAGTTGATGTTAAATCCAGATTTCTCTCATTCTGGTGCCTTTTGAGATTACTGCCCTCATTTATATGACATTATTCTTAAAAAGCATCCTGGTAAAATGACTAAGGGAGTGTTTAAAGAACAAGACAAGCCCTTTATTTTCCTTGAGCATCACAAAATGTTAATTGATTTGTGGGGTTTTGTTTGTTTTTTCATGAAAAGCAAGTGAAACAAAAGCCAAAGATTCAAAACCAAACTTTTCAAATGCTTGAAAATTAGATCATGTAAGCATTGACACTTGATAGAATTACACTTGTGAGAACAAATTCAGTCCACACTTTAGGGATGCTAAATAACCGTTAGGAAGGAACAACGCTTAAGGTTTATGTGAGCTTTCTTCATTGATTTAATTCCCAGTATTCAGCAGTTCTTACAAATTCTCACACTTCAGAACAAGGTGGCAATTGTTACTGCTTTAAAAATGGCAGAAATGGAATGGTGACAAATTACTATGTTCAAATAATCATTTTTATTTATACATAAAGTGTGCAAATTCTGCTGGAGCAAATAACAGATAAGAAAACAGCTATTAAACAGGAGCCTGTTCTTATGCCACTCTCCCTTTATGTGGAGAAACTTCAGAAGGCAGGGTAAGAAAAATACTGCGTTTGGAAAAGAAAACTCTCCCAAATACACTTTCCTTCTTATGTCGGCACTGTAAACTGCTTGCCTGGAAAAACAACTGCTAACCTCTTGATGATTTTTGAAGAAATCTGGAGTTGATTTGTGTAAGATGGAGGAATGATGTTATGTTTTCCATCACCAGCATCTTGCAGCCTTCCTGTTATAACACTCGATTCTTAGAGGAGTTCTATACCGAAAGTAAATACATCTTTGAGTCAAAAGGTAGGCTCAGGTTCCTTTATCAATAACTTCAAGAGGGTTAGGTGTCTGAAAGCTGTTTATGGAAGCCAAATTTTCAACAGAAAACAGTCCTAACAGAACTATACTCATGAATCTGACTTTACTTACATACAAGAATAAAAAAGAATTCATCACCTGTAGCAACTTAAAAAATTGTAGACCTACTATGTAGATATTCTCAGAAATGATGAACAAACTCATCCATATTTTGTTTGTTAATGTTAAGGCAGAACATCTTTTGAGAAATTTGTATTAGGACTAAATCTGTAAGGACTTTGGTAACTGGTTTCAGTGTTGTGTAGACTCTGTCTGCTAGAAACTTGATGTCTGTCAGCAGAAACTGAAGCATCTGTTGAGTATGCGAAACAGCTTTCATGTTGTGCATCTAAATTGTTTATAGGCAAAAGAGGAATGCTCTAAGTATGTACACTAAAGTCACAAATTTGCCATTTAGCTCAGTGCCATCCACAAACATACACCTTCAATTTGTGACATGACTCTGTTACACTTGTATGGCAACTGCTAGACTTCTCAAAGCTTAGGCAGTGGCAGAATCCCTTTAGAATGCTGTGAATCAGCTGAAGGAAGTTTTTTGGGGGAAGAAAAATAAAGGTGAACTTACGCAGGAATCTATTTGTTAAAAATCCCATCCTAAAGATTAAGTGTGCTTAAGGAAGTTCTTTTTTGGGAAACACATGGCTGTATCCCACTGCCTTCATATAAAATTTGATGTGTCTGAATCAGCCTTGGGGAAAAATAGGATTGCTAATTTTTAGTGCTTACCACAAAAGGTAAGCATGAAGACAATTTACCTGTTATTTCAAGTAATGGTTTTGGGTAGTTTGGTTTTTGGTTTTGGTTCTTCTTTTGTTGTTTGCTAGGTGAAGAACAACAAAAAGGGTTTTCTACTGCTGGAAATCTTAACCTGTTTGGTAATCCTGACAGGACAACAGCACTGTGATTTGTAACCTTGATGAGTTCCATGATTTGTTTCTTCAGGAACTAGGATTTTGCACTGGGACCTAAAGTCTGAATCCATCATAGGACTCCAATTCAGGAGAGCAAAGAATGTGCTCCTATCCTTAGTTAGTTTTGAACCAAAACTTCACAAAGCAGAAGATCATGAGTTAGGCTTGTTATCTTGCCTTTAAGAGCCCACTGAAAACATTATTTGGTTTATTTGTGCACTTTCATCTTCTGGAAGCATAGCTTGTTCTAATTAGAAATCTGTGGATGCAAAAAGGTTTCAGAAGAAGAAAATAAGCAGTCATCTTAGGTAACTAGTTTGTGTCCTGCATTCTATTTAAACAATGTGAGCTAGCTAATATACAGGCCAGGAGTCCTGTTGGTCTGGACAGGGCTTTCTGGCTCCTCACAGCTCAGACTGGAGGAGGTTTGTTGTAACCTTTACTGTGCTGGGCATGCATCTATTGTATCTCGCAATTGTTAGTTTCGTAAATTGTTGCACTTCTCTGTGCCATTTCCTTTTGGCCAAAGAACAGACAGTATCTTTTCTCATCATTAACATGACATTCCAGTGGGCTACAAACTCTTAGGATTGTGGGTTGCTTTTTCTGGTCTTTTAAATGAAGGCATTTTATAGAACTCTGACATACCTGCTCCCTATCTTATGCCTGTAGTTCATCTACCTTAGTGAGCCCAAATAACCTCAGCTTCTGCACCACTCGTCTCTTTAGGAGTGTTAACTAGCTTAAAAAGGGAGCCCCAAATCCCCAACCCTACTCAAGCCAAAAGACTCTCCTGAATTTATTTTTCATTATTGCCCTCTATATAAGCTTTCTGCAATGTCTGCTTCTACCGTAACACTCTACAGTGTTGTCCCCCAGATTCTGTTCTTGCTTCCAGTTCCTACTTCTTCAAAGCTTATTCAAGATCTTACCTCCCTGCTGCTCTATTCTTCCAAGATTTAACACCTCGATGCATTTTCTTCATTCACCTATTAATCTATTGTATCCTGTACATGTGTATATAGAGGAGATCCTTCTCCTTCTCCCTAAAATTCACCTACAGAAAAAAAAGGCAAGTCATTATAAAGATGTGTAAATCCATCTCATTAAGATCACACATAAGTGTTCTAATTTGCTCACACCAGACAAGTCCAGATAAGTTACAAATCTGCACAGTTAAAAAGACAAAACTGAATGAAATACTAAACAGAAGCAATGCAATTTCAGTTGTCAAATACTCTTTCTTTTATTATGTTGTATACAACTTCACTGTCTTAGGATCTACTAATCAAATCTTGTTTCACTTAACCCTTGGGTATTACAAGCAAAGTCACTGAAAGTAACAAAGTCAGTACTTGAAGATCGTATACATTAACTTCACAATAAATGAAATGTAGATGGTTTTATTGGATTTAATTACATATGAAATCGAATACCTTGAAAACAAAGTACAATAACACAAACATACTTATTAGGGTAATATTTTATGAAATTCAGTTAGACATAAATATGAAACCCAAAGTCTAGACAGTGAAATACTACTGTTGAAAAGCTAGAAGTAAACATTCTGCAATTGTGTCAGTAATTTTTTAAATGACAGGACAAAAGCATATTTTAAGATCTCATGTTCTGGTTCATGAATATGAAAGAATTTACTGTCCCACTTGTATGAGTTAGGGCTCTGTCTGGCACAGCTATGTGTGCATCAGAGAATTAAAAGGGGTAGAAAGAATGTGAAGATAATTAAAAGTTGAAAAGATTAGGCTTCTTGTCAGTGTAGTACTAAAATAATATCCATATGTCAGTTCTAGTAGTCTAATGCAATAGTCTTAATGTTCCTTTAGTTTTGAACTACCCATTCTGAAACCAGGTTTGTGTTCTAATATATCTGGATATAATCTCAGTAAATTCTATGTATGAAAAAAATTGTCATTAGTTTCCAGAAAAATCCCTCAATCTCATAAAATCTAACCCTCCTAAACAGATGTATTGAAGTCAGCAAAATCATTGTGCAACCAGTTTCATTTAATTGACCTGTAACTCAAATTGAATTATACTTAACTACACTTTTTATCATACAGAAAAATACATTTATTACTACTGATGTTGCAGGAAAACTTGTTCAGGACTGAAGCTTTACCTTTTCTTCATTACTGAAAACATAAATCCATTTGAGACTTTAGACAAGCTTTCATTTTTCAATTAACATGTTTTATTTCAAATTTATTCAGAGATGAAATGAGTTACTTTTGTAGCTGAGGAAAGCCAAGATGAAACTTTGTTCTTTTGTGCTCAGCCGTACAATTTATTTTTCTCCTGGCAAGAGATTTTAAAACTCTTTGCCCCCCCCCCCCCTTTTTTTTTTCTTTTCATGGGAACTGTTTTAGTAAGTACGGACATTAGAGCTGACAATGCTTTGTGTGTTGTGTATTTTTTTTTTGCCTGGTTTCTGTGTCTGTGTGTGCAGGCATGCATTCATTAACATAATTCCTCAACATTCAACAAGACTGCATCATAAACCAGAGGAAAAGAACCTCATAAATATTTAGATTCTCCATCTACCTTCCAAAAACTGAAGTGAAAAAGAGTATTTAGTGAGGACTTGGTTTGAGTTAATCTGCATATGAACTGAAAAGGGGTACAAAAGGATGAAAAAGTGGTGGAAACGAGCATACAAACCCCAGAGTCTCCAGGGGGCCATTCATCTTGTTCTTGTCAATACCAACTTACTCCCAGTGCTTGGTTGTTTTCTGCGCATGACCCAACAGAGTAGCTTTGCAAAGACAATGCTGCAAAGGATGTGCGTGCTTTCTTCCTACTTTTGTTCTATCAAGCAGTTTTTCAAGAGCAGCAAAGTATTTCAGGTTTTGAAAACCGGAGAAATTTTCCCAAGTGTTTCTCTACTTGTTTGTGGTGTACACACTGACATACAAACTTAAAAGAGTTACCTAAAAGGACAAGTAGGTTATATGGAAAGCAATTGCAGGTAATTTAACAATGAACGAGTGCTAACAATGTAGCTTAAAGCACACTATCATCTACTGTGCAACTACAAAGACAGAGAATTTTGATGAAGTGCTGCATGTATTTATATCTAGAACTACAGTATTTCTAACAAACATTGTAAAAAGACCAAAATTATAGATAAAAATAAAAGATCACCAATAAAATTTGGTATTTAGTATTTTCATAATGGAAGAGTCACAAAATTGTTTAGATTGGAACCTCTTGAGTTCATCTAGGCCAGGCCCATACATGATCGTTTAATGCATCCAGTAATGAATTTGTATTTCATGATCTCAGAACAAATTAATTTTGAAGGATTACGTCACACTATTTACACCTATTTACTTGACTGCTGTGCTTTGATATCCTTTTCAGCCAAAGGGCCATAAAAGCCACTGAATAGTAGTCTGTAATTTGTCACAAATAATTTCACACATAACAGAATTGTTCAACATAAGCAGCCAAGAGAGCACGTTTTTTGGTTGTGAGGACAAAGAATGAAAAAATATAACTTACTCGACTCATCGTGCTCCATATTAATCATGAGTTGAATAGCAGAATTACCATATGAAAAATGGTTAATTATAGTCACATAATATATTTATAATACCAAGTAAATTTCTAATCTTCCATGTTGTATTTAAGACAACAGAAAAGTTCAAGTATACTTTTTTCCAAATTCATCTCTATTTCAGACTCCTCCTTAACTGAAATAAGCTTTTAAAATTTTGTTGGAGGGTAGGAGCGGTTGTTTTTGTGAATTTTCTATTTGTGTTTGCTTGGTGATTTGTTGTTACCAGACCTCCCCAAAACCCTATTACTGGAGCAAAATAGTGAAAAATGTAACATCAAGTACAGGCCTCAGTAAGCTGCTATGACTGCCCCTACTAATCACCTGTTGTCACTTTAAAGCGACACTGATCAACAGAGAGATAATTAATTTCACTACTGACCTATAAGAAAAGTGCATACAGACTTCAAAATGGATCAAAAGGTCAATTATACTTCTACTAATGAGAATCAGATGGACAGCTATAAAAGCACTACCTGTAAGGAAAACCCAGGTAGGGATGTGTGCTTTAATTAGCTTTTTAATGGTAAAGATATCCTTTTGGCATGAGAATTAGCTTTCTGATTATGTTACAACTTTTTAAAGGCAAGTAGAAAAATTATAGAGATGAGGAAATGCTGTAGTGCCCCTTTTCCACCTCTGAGAAGTGGTTTGTCAGTTTCTGAAATAACAGGGACTTTCCAGACCTTTCTAGGGTGAGAAGAAAGGCTGCCTAATTTGGACTACTTAATACCTGTTTTCATGCTGACTTTCAATTGAAATAGAATTGCAAAAATTAAGAATTTCTTGAGGCTAGACAGGAAAAAAGTTCAATGTTTTCTTTATAGTTCTTGCCATTATCTTAGTGTTTTTGAGCATGTTGTCAGACCAGACTAAATAACACAGAACAAAACAGTATTGTTATGTAAACTGATGGCAGAGTATACTCTCTGGGAAACTTATGTTTGCATTTCTCTGCTTCTTACACTGACAGGGTAACAGTTCTTTACTCCTAGAAGTATTTGGGGTGTGTAGTGGGTGTGTGTGCGCTACAGAGACAACTGTCATACCTGTTCTGCAAAACCAAAACCCTATAGTCAACATGTCACCTCTTTCCTTGAAAAATTACTGAAAGGCCTGAAAAGTGAAGAAAAATGCCCATGAAATTTTCAAATAAGCATTTATTGGCAAATAAGAGATAACGTTATAATATCTATTTCAGAAAATGGCCTTAAAGCTTTTAAGTTTTAAGAAAAGTTGTAACACGTACATGAAAAATTCTCATGTTCTAAGCAAACAGGAATATCTAGACTCATGTGAACTGGATCTGTGCAAAATAATTTGAATCTACAAGAAATGCATTATGGTTCTCTTCCCTATATTTCAGTCACAACTGGAGACCAAACACAAAACGTTTCATACTAAGAATAATAGTAATAAAGATTTATGAGAATTTGAGACCTGGCCAGCAGTGTAATTTCCAGACCACTTCAAAGTTAGCTGCAGGGATTTTATCAGATCAATCTATCTAAATCTGGGCAATTACTCTATTCTGCACACATTTTGCCTCTACACCACGGTGGATTTCTCAGCCTGTTTCCCTGCCCCTCTACTCTGTGGTCTGCCCAACACAATAATTTCATGAATGCAAAATACTAACACTTCTGAAAGCTAAAGCTAGGGAATGACTGCATTACCTTCAGCAGAGTTAATTTAGTTGTCAAAATCCTGAACCCGAGCTGTTGCTCAAACTATTTTAATAAAGAAAAAAAGCAGCTAATAGAAAGTGTTTATGCATCCTCACAGTGACATTCAGCTGACCATTCAGCAATGCAGTGGCCATTTCAGATGTCCAAAAGGTGTGGCAGATGTCTGCACAGAGCTGCCAGATGTGATATCAGAACTATGAGAGTAAAGCAACCTTCTGTAAATTAAGGTGGAATACCATAGGCATGTGAATCCCACCCTTTATTGTCCTTATAAACTTGTAACAATAAATTGATGTAATTGAGCAATGAACTGATTTTAAATAATTAGGTAAGTAAGATCATATGTTTTTATGAAATGACTGTTGCTCAAAATGAGTCAGATCTTCTAGATTAGCTAACAGCCCAGAAACACTCATCTGTTGGCTTTGAGCCCAAGAGTCATGTTTTACTGATTGTTATGACTTGTCCTTTGAGCTCTGGGGATGGTAAAATAGGGCCTTATGATGCACCAGCCTACAAATTCCAAAAAGATGGCATGAATTTTGGGATGCTTCCTGTCTCTGTGAGGAAATCCTGAATTTATTCAAGTGCTTAAGCAATAATTCTCTGCACTTTTATAATGGCCTTCATCCAAGAAATTTGAAGCACTTTACTACAAAGTGTAACTGCTTGGTTATTACTAGAAAGTTCAAAGTTTTTTTCTAATCTGTTTAGGTATTTTCTGTCTAGTTAAATAAAAGCTCCTTAGGTAAGAATCTTTTGAGTACTGTACATTAAGAAGCATAAGCAACACACTTCTAGCCATCCATCAGTGTAAGTATATACATACATACATATATATATATACACACACACACATATATATGTATGTGTGCATACATTTGTATTTCAGGTATGTCAGAAGTTAATACATCAATTACATTTTAAGATCTGCTTGGTTTTAGTAGTAATTGAGAAGAACCGTTAGTTTAAATCTAATGGCTGAAAGCATTTTATTTATACTCAACAATAATCAATATACTATGGTATTTTACCAAGAGATGGTGCACCTAAAACCCAGAACTTAGCAGTTTCTTTAACTGTCAGCTATTTGTCACTATGGTTACCAAAATAAATCTGCAAATTTCCCTGACATGAACTTTGTACGGTGAAAACACAACTCACTACGGTGAAAACTAAAATACTTCTTACTGCACATCTTACATAGAAATGTGTCTTTCAACCAGTTTTTAGTTACATGCAGCAAATAAAAAAAGCTGCTGAAAGTGCTACTTTAGTTGAGATGACTGCATCTGTTAAAATGCAGGATACTGTTAGCTATCTAGTGTGAATTGGATAGAAGGTTAAAAAACCAAAATGGGTATACATGAAAATTAATATTGAGTGTCTTTTAAACTAGCTGGATTCCAATGACAGATAAAATATAAGCAGCTCGGTGCATTCACAGTTAGGGGGCGTTTACAGCAATACATGCTTGCTGCTCCTTCCACTTCTGCGGTGAGTGGCACAGGCTGGCTCACATAGTGTTTCCATACATGACTTTTTCCAAAAATGACAGGCCAGAAGCAATTTGGAATTCTCCCCTATACAAGCCCAGGGCTGTATAATTGAAGGAGTAATTTTGTGACTGTACAGACTGGAAATGTAGTATCTAGCACACTAACTGAAGCTGTTATGACTGTGCAAGGGATTAGAAACACTGGAAATGTCCACAGTTTATTTCAAGTAATTATTTGCCTTCCTTTCAGTAAGCTATTCAGAATATTACTCACTCATCCAACAGTAAGATGCACAAAAATAACGCACAGAGACTTCTCATGAGTTTAGCAGAACAACCACCTTCTCTAGACAAACACCTTCTCTTTCTTCTTGCTGAAATGCTATCTTTCCTGGAGAAGAGTCTACATAGTAGTACATAAAGGAACAGCATGTACAGACATTACATATCCATGGAAATCTTAAAAATGCAATCTACAGAGCAATTAATCTGTGGCAAACCTGAACACTGATATAAAACATTGTACTATATATTGAATTACCTATCTTCCATGTATAACCATGAATATTTGGTAGTTAGGTAAGATGAAGCCAAACACAGAGTTATTCATGCATTCCCTAACTATTGAGAGTTAAACAAAATGCTTGTGAAATTCTATGAAGCAGACTTCAGGCCCTTCTATATGTGTACCACTATCCTATCACAGTAACTTAAGATATATGGAATAACTTAGCAAAAAACCTGCCAGGTGCAAGATACAGGTCAAAGGTGAAAAACACTTCGTTTAGCTTAGAGTCTTCTTTTCTTCGCAACTTCATGACTGCATAATTAATTAGTACACATGTGCAAGTGGATAATCACAAAGATACCTCTTTTTGGCTTATTCCAACCTGAGGAATGGTCAGCTTTAACAGGAGTGATACTGTGGGTTACTACATCCTTCTTCACAATTGTTTACATCTTAAGTTCTTGAAGCATAAGAAATACAAATCTGAATCCTTCCAGATTAAGGTGTGCTTAAAACCTGTATCATCCGCTTCTTCAGCAACCACTTAGCATCTATAGTGGACAAATTTACACATTATCTATTTCAAACAACATACAGCATGCAGAAATGTCCCCTTTTAGACCGTAAACACCACACCATCTGCTTATTATTTTGAATAATGCATGACTGTGGTTTCTGTTTGAAAAAACGACTTGTTGGTTTGGCTTTATGTTGAAGGAAATATGGTTTTGTTATCAGATACATCACATAATTTCAATATAATTGGTTCTTGAGATATTTAGTCTGGCCCTAGACCTTATTCTGTTTATGTGTTAAAGAGCTTGCAGAAATGAGTGAATTTCAGCTATCCATCTAGTAGCGGCCATGTCTGACTGCTGCATTAGTTACACCAGCTAGTCTTGTACACTATTCAATACTGAATTGCAAATATATTTTTTCGTTCTTGAGTGACTGTAACAGGTAAGCGAAGAATTGTTTCTTTCCTTAAAGAGTAGTACAGCACATAGCCTTTCTGTTACAGGCATTACAGAAGGCTGACGACATCCAACTGTATTTGGTCATCCTATGATTTGGTCAACAGAAATGCTGGAAGCAACAGGCAACAAGAGTACATTTCCCAGTAGTCATCAGCCTTCAAGCTCTCCTACTTCCCGAGGTGCTATCAGCTACAAATGTTATATCAGTAATTGAATTCACTTTTTATGATCATTGCAAGCATTTACTGTAATATACAGAGGCTGCTGCTGGCATTATCACAACTTTTCTTACTTCAAGATTAGATTAATGCAATAAAACCTCACCTTAAAAGAGAAACTGTTGGGAAAATGCTACAGGTTACACTATACAAGAGAGACTACTTAGATGAAAATACAAGTTCAATACAGGGACTTATACTAGCATCCATACAGAAGCTAAAACAAAACCAACGAACCTCCTACTCCCCACTCACTACAAATACCACACAAGGTCTCCTCCTTACCTACAAGACCTGTTTACCCAGCCCTGTGTCCTTCCTTGCCTCCTCCCCCCTCCCCCATGGGAAAGGCACAGAGTTCAATACAGTGCAAGAGTACTTCTAGTGCCTCTGTTACCAGGCTGTAGACACACCAGTCTTGATAGGAGCTATACCTTGTCACAGCTCTTTAACCTGAACTAATTCAACTCTCATCTCCCAGGCACTCTTAAAACACCTCCTGGGACAAGAAAGTGTGGGAAAGTAAAGGCAAAGAAAAGAACATAAGGTATACTGAGAGGGGCTTTTAAGTAGTTTTCTTTGATTTTACTGTATGCTTGATGAAGAGATCGTGATGATTTGTGTATTTAATTGTGAGTTATAGATATTTCGTTAAAGCATACAACTGTTCCAAGGTCTTTTTTACAATGATTTACATTCAGTGTCTTAAAGTACTTATGGAAAAATCAAGGACAGTAATTTTTCTTAAGTCATTTATGTCTCATCACATCAGCAGTTCCAGCACTTAACTTTACCTCAACTGCTGTTCCAGTCAGACCAAGAAAATAACTCAGATTAACACAGAGCAAACTAGAGATTGAATTTTGCATTGCACTCCATGAGTGCAATGCAAAATAAGCCAATAACTGCTGGTTTGCACCATCTTATTTTCCAGTAAGTGCAAAATATCTTAAGATAAACTATGTTGTTCCTGATAGTAGGTAAGACAAGTATTAGCTACTGCATAATAACCTGTGCTAGTATTTCTTACTCTACACTGGCTGCTCGTATTCAAACACTGGAAGTGGTTTATCTGCTGGGAGCAATAATGAAGTGCTATGGGAACAGCTGCACTAAATCTGCTGAAAAAAATGTATCCATATGCTATTTTTCACTGTGAGAACCAGCAGTCCAGAACAATTATTCTAACATTATCTAAGTTCATCTAATTTTAAGATGAAAACCTGTTGTCTGATTGATGTTGTTAATCAATTTGAAGGATTCAATAGCAAGTTTTCTCAGCTTTAAAAAATTAAGGAAATAAAGCACTACAAAAACCACATAATCTTTCAGACTAATCTATGATAAATAAAAGGATGACAGTTTTGCTAAGCATATAAGGGTGTGCTCTAGCTTCTCACAAAACGAAGCTGGAAAAGCAAAAAAAAGAAAACAACAACCCAGTCTTGTTACTAAGTAGAAACGGTGTTGTTTCATCTTCCATAGCCATACTGCAGTATGCCTTGGGCATGCTACTAATAGACTATATATTAAAAAAAATTGTTTGCAACGTTGCTACTCTGTTTTGATAACAAAGACAATATTTTCTTGCTAAATATACATTTTTAAAGTGATGGAAACAATAAATCTGACTCATAAAAGCTGACAAGTTTTACCTAAACAAAGCATTTAAATAAAATGAAAATTCTCATGGCGTCTCTTTCAGTGCAATAATTCAAGGCGCTTTTTCTATGAGCACTACACTATTTCTACATTTTCATCAACGCACGTATTTGAGGTAGAGTAACACTGCTTGACAATACCCGACAAAACAGTCCATCTGTCAGGATGACAACGTGTCTGTCCTCCTTTTTAGTTCTGGAAGCATTGCTCGCTACAATTAACCTAGTACTTAGTTACTTCGAATACTGTAGAGTATGCATGAATTTGCACTCCATACCTAGTTCTATTAAAAACGACTGTTCTCGGCAAACTAAGTGAAGCATAAAGCCATTTTTATGTAGCTCAATGGAGCTACTGAAAATTGCATCAAAAGCTTTCTGACGATCTTGTAAGTAGCAAAAAAAAATAAAAAAAAAAAAATCAAACAAGAACACCGAGTAGCAGCGTGAGGAAGGAGGAATACGTACAAGCAATCGCGTCGCGCTGTTTTGCCTCTGCGGCTACAGCGAATGGAACACGGTAATTTTGGTTGCGGCCGCAGGTTACTGGTGCTTTCATCTCGTCTGCCATCCAAACCCGTCAAACAAGCCATAGCTGATGCCAAAACACAGCGTTGCCCTGTAAGCAACAAACGTGCTTAACTACCTGCCGGCGAGGTAAGGGTGGAAAGGCAGCGCTACGACCAGAAGCCGGAGAACTGCCCAGGATGCCGCGGGACGCTGAGGCAAGCAGCCGGGCCACGCGGGATCGGCCGTGCGGAGGAAGAGACGTGAGCATGACTGGGCCGCTACAGCCCGCGTTTCTCCTCCACCTCCAGCACAGATAACTGCACTCATCTCCAGGCTCCTTCTGTGCCCCTCCGAAACGTGCCATTAAATCGATCTCGCTGCACGCGGGCTCCCGCCACCTGGCCGACAGACAGAGAGATGACCGGTGGGAACATCTCCGCTCCTCCTCACCCTCCCGCAGAGCTGGTTACGACTCGCTGCCCGAGCAAACCCTCACACCGATACCTCAAAGCCGCACCACACTTGCCTCCCACCATCGCTGCCCTTATCGGTTAGAAATCGCTCCTCGCGCCGCTCCACCGCCCGCAACGCCCACCGCTCACGGGCGCATGCGCGACGCAACCAACCCCCGCCCTCCTCCGCACCCCGTAAGGCTGCCCACCTGTACCGCGCGAGGTCGTGGCCGCGCGACAATACTGTAAACAGCAAGCGCACGCGCGTCTCGGCGGGGCTCCCCCCCCACCTCCGAGGCGTCACGTGGTGCAGCTGCGCGCTTCCCCTCTCCCCCGAGCCATAGGTGAAGCAACGCGACTTTGTTTAGAAGTTCTGTGCGCGCGCACACTTCCGCGGAGCGGGGGAAGGCGCGCGGGCGTAACAGGCGACGCAGCGCGCTTGCGCCGCTTTCCCACGCTCGGAGGGGGCGTGGTCGGGGACAGAAAACCTAGTTCGGCCTAGTAGCAACACACTCCCCCCCAGCCCGCTCCCCCCGCGCCGCTCTGCTGCCTCCCCGGGGCCCCGGAGCGGAAAGGGAGCAACAGCTGGCTCCGCCAAGTGGCGCTGCCGTTGCCACCGCCCATCGAGTAACAACCGCTCCGCCTCCGGGCCCGCCCCCCGGCATGTCCCCACCTCCGCGGGCCCTGCCCCCTCCCCTCCTGCCGCCGCTGCTGCTGCTGCCAGCGCAGCCTGAACTGAAGCGAACTCTGAAGCGAACTGAGGAGAAGTGAGGAGGCGGCGGCAGAGCTGAGACTCACCAGCCACAGGCGGC
>WBNM01024995.1:225356-264354 GCA_013399055.1 Ramphastos sulfuratus
TCCCTGCCTGCCCGGATCCAGCCGGGCGCCCCGTGCCGCGGTCGCGTTGCTCGGCGGAGCTGCTGCGGGCGCTCGCCGTCTCTCCGCGGGCTTGGAATATGGTTGGGGAAATGGAAACCAAGGAGAAGCCGAAGCCGAGCCCTGATTACCTGATGCAGCTGATGAACGACAAGAAGCTGATGAGCAGCCTCCCCAACTTCTGCGGGATCTTCAACCACCTCGAGAGGCTGCTGGACGAAGGTAAAAGCGCTCGCCTGGCCGCCCTCTTTCCCGCTCCACCGCCCTGTCCTGCCTCCCCCCTTCTTGGGCCTCCATGCCGCTCCTGGGATCCTGCTCGGCCCCTCACCCCAACCCTGGCTGGATGGCGGGGGGAGCCTGGGGCCTGTTTCACTCTCCCCGCTGTTCTCCGTACGCTCTCGGCCCCCGGCTGGAGAGCCTAAAACAAAGGGGAAGTGCGAGCTCTCCACGCCCTGGCTTGTGCCGGGGGGCTCGGTGAGCGAGTGGGAGGAGGAAGAGGCAGCCTGACCGCACAGGTCCCCGTTCTCCTGTGGGGTTACTCCTCTCCTTATTATTTCTTTTTCCTTTTCCCACACCGTCTTCCCAAAACCGGGGGAAGGGTAACAACTGCACGGAGGGGAGGGAGCGAGGAGAGTAGCTTAGGAATGTGCTTTGGGGGAAGGCAGGGGAGGGAGGGGAAAGGCTGACTGGCGGCGCGGCTCCCCTCCCGCGGCGGCGCGGAGAGAGATCCTGTGCGGCGCCCTTCGGGGAGTGCTTCTCGGCCCGGCCGGAGGGCCTCGAGCCGGGGCGGGGGGGGGAGGCCGANGTTTCGAGATTTGGCTGTTCTGGAAGCTGCTTGAACTTGAATGACTAAGACGGAGGGGCTGAGCTCTTTCTTCAGCTCTAGCACTACCCCACCCCAAACTGGCCACAAACATAATTTTCTTATATTGCAAGGAAAGCGAGCATTGTTTTTTTTTTTTTTTCAGTTATCCTTACCTTTTAAAGACGCTAACTTGAAAAACTCCTACGTGTGACTTTTAGTGAAAGGAAAATAAATTACGAAATTGACTCGTCCACTCCTGCCAAACGTTCACTGCCACCCCCCGCCCCGCACTCCACTCCTGCCTTGGGAGGACGAGGGGCCGCTTCTGTGGGTTTGCCTCCCCCTTCCCCCCCTTTCTTTTCCCCTCCACTCCCCTTAAATAGTGCCCTTTAAGGTTTCGTTTCTACAAGTAAATGAAAGTATTTAAATAAATACATTTTTTAAAGTGCTGGGAACTTAATGCGTCCCGTACGTCCTCCCACTACAGTCAGAGACTCACTATGTTAAAAATAAGGTTTTGCTTTATGCTTTTAAAGTATTTCCTTTCTTACCACCGTAAAACTAGACTTTCTGGAGAGTTATAGATCTGGGTTTTTTTAATCGTAGTTGGTAGCTTTGCAGAATATGCTAAAGTCATAAATTATTTATACTGTTTAAACTTGTTGAGAGTTGTAGCATGAAAAGCTGAATTTCGAGATTTTGAGTGTTCTTGTTTGCGGACATACTACTACTCACTGAAAGAAGTTTGGGAAGTTGTTGACCTCGGAAGATGAAAGAGTTGGTTATATTTGGTAGAACAACTCCCCGCCCTCTCCTAAGACTGTAAAAATGAGATAGAGGCTGTAGTACAGCAAAAAAACAGCGTATCATAAAAATGCTATCGTCTGAAAGAAATGCTAAAAGAAGGGGAAAAAAACCACTCACGAACAAAAAAACCCAAGAAATACTGAAACATGGACTGTGGGAAGTGATATAATGGGAGATTTTATTTTCAAGAAAGTTGGTGAAGTTTGAATTTGTATCGGAATAATTTTGGATGTGGAAAGCAAAACTATTTCAAACTTGTGTTCTGGGTCAATGCAGCAAGCAGCTTCTTCGGAATAGTTAGATTTCAAATATACATCAAGAAGAAACCTGACTGAGAAGACACTTTTTTTGGCACAAATGAGCCTTTTGGAGGGTTGATGTCGGATTTTAAAATTACTGAATTTCTTCACCTTAATGTTTTTGTCCAGAGGTGACCTGAAACCTTTTGTTTGGTGGTTGCCTTTTTTTGGTGGGTGGTTGTTTTTTGGGGGTTTTTGGGGGGTTCTTTTTTTGCGGGGCTTTTTGTGGTGTTTTTTTTTTTCGTTTGGTTGTTTGGTTGGTATTTTTTTTTCCTTGGAGAACAAAAGAAAGAAAAACATTTCCCAGCATGAAATGGACACTGGAAAAGGACTGGCTGAAATCCTTTTATCGTTTGATATATTTTTAAATACTGAAAGCTCCTCGAATCTGTTCTGTAAAGTTTGAGGAGTTCCATATTGAGAGTTCTGGAGACTCCTGCTGATTATGTTTAAGGATAACTGTTCTTCACACTCTTCTTTTAAAAGAAAAATGCAATCTGTGTTTCTAAACAGTGTTAGGAAGATGTCTGCTATCCCTTTAAGCTTTTCTGCTCTTCCTGTTTACTTTGGCAATTAGGTGGAAGTATTATGGAGGCAGAAAACTTTTTGGAATGTTGAAAAAAGTTTCATGCAAATATAGCAAATTGCTTTAAGACTTCAAAATTTGAACACTAAGGGGCGCCAGTTATTCTTCTGAGGCGTGAGACAGGCTTTTGAACACCATTACTGACTTGAGTGGTGAAATTAACGAATCTCTTAGAAGATACCAAAGAATGGTAAAATGCTTGTGGATTTGTGCCGACATCAGTATTTGTGTGTCCTTATATTGTATATTTACACACCGCATTGCATAGGTGGAATAGTTAATAGTGATGAGCAGTTGAGAAGTTGGAACAACTGGTGTTCTGTAAAGCACCTACGCAGCTTAACAAAGGGGTGCCTTGTTAACTATCTTGGCCTGTTACGCTGTACTGACATAGTTCAGAAGGGTTTAGCAATAGAAAACTGTAGTTGGCTGGAGAGATCTGCAGATTTGCAATTCTTACTTGAAAGTATAGTATTTAATAGTTTTCATCAGTTGTTTCTTGGCACGTTTGAGAATGCTAGATATTAGGGGCAGGTGTGTTTATAATATATACTTATATAATCTTAAAAAAAAAGTTCATGTTCCCTCTTTGTAGTCTATCCTTCACAGTTTGGTTTATATCTTCCAGTTTGATTTCTGCTTTAGACAGGTAATTTGGTGGTTGGTTTGTTGTAAGCTTTTTTGTTTTTTTTTTTCAATCGCTGTTCAACCATTTTTTGAAGCTTTTGTTTATGCTTTAGAGCAATAATATTATGATCAGCTGTTGTCTTTTGTGCTTATCAAATTGAAGAAATGAAGTCACAATCCTAGGAATTCAAACAAATATAACATGGGGTTGCTTTCTCTGTTAGAAATGCTGGGGTTCGATTATTTTTCATGATAGTATTTAAAAGGAAATGAAATGAGCTTGAGTTGTGATAGAAATGGACCTGTCAGTTTAGATGAAAAGTACATGTTATCCTTTCTGAATCCTCTACTAGTGTTTGCTCTTTGAACATTTAGTGTTTAACTTGGTAATCTGCCTTACAACATTTGATTTTGAAGTTAAGTTTAAATCTGTGAGGTGTATGGAAAACTTTTTTACTTTCTAAGTAACTATAGTAAAATATGAAAGTCAGTTTTGTTTAGGTAACAGTTTTTTTTACATATGTTTACTTTCAAATTCTTATACATAAATAAGGCTTTTGTGGATTACCAAGGATGTTTAAAGTGCACATCATAATAACTAGGAAGCTGAATTGTTTTTATCAGACTAGTGCAAACCTGTGGGAAGAGAGGGCTCTTCCTGAATGTGGAATAGGCCGTATTTCCTGTAATTGTTTGCACCATCAAATGTGAGCTGAATTGCCTTTTTTTTTTTTTTTTTTCCCCTTTTCTGTTTTGGTGGTGGTTTTTTTTTTGTGTGGTGGGTTTTTTGGTTTTAGGGGTTTTTTTTTGATGCTTCAGCATGTCAGATACTAACTCTGGTGATTTTAATCTAGATTGTGGGTTTCTTTTCTGACAACTGTTATGTTTTAGTGTTCCCCTTTGTGGAAAACGAATGAAGTTGTACCTTCTTTATTGCAGTTTCAAACTGTGCAATTGCATTCTGAGCTGTTGAACATAATGAGGTAGTTTGGTTATATTTTTTTCAGCAGATTGTGAACAAATATACTTAAATTATTAACTGAGGTTCAAGTAGTGTAGTTTTTATATTTGTTTTGTTTTCTTGAACTTGTAAGTGGTTGGAATGTTGTACCTGTTTGGAGCATGGACAGATCAAACGTGATCTGAATGTTCTACTATTTTTAAAAGGTATTGTTGTAAACTTTATTAAATTAATTTTTCCTCCGTAAATTAGGTTTCAGATACTTTTGCCTTCCTATGAGACTTGTGTTGAAACTGACTTAATTTGCATTTAAAGGTAGACATTTTTAAGCCATGCATCTAGCTTTTGGAGATAAATCCAATTTTATGGCAAATAGGCTGTTTCTTTCTGAGTAGCATTTGCAACAAAGCTAGCTGTAAAAACGCCTAGGCAGGGATTAAGAAGGATACATTTTTCTTGGATGCTGCTCTCTCTTTACTGTGCTCCTCTAGAGAAGTGCATGTGAATTTGCAAAGCCCAGTGGCCAAAACCGCAGTTCTCCTGAGTCTCCTTCATGATCTTATCCAAAGTGTCTGCATGAGTTCAAGCCAACGAACTGGGTTCTGTTGTTGTAAATAAATTCTCCCCGAGAAGTTTAGTTACTTTTGTACATGGCCTTATTGTTTGTGATTATGTAAATGTAACTTGTGCTTAGCTAGGGTTTTGCTGACTTGTCAGATTTGATGAAGAGGCATTGGCCACATTAGCATGTCTGTTTTTCAGTTGTATCAGATCTTGCAATAAAACCCTATTTTTAATTGCAAGCCATGCTTCTTAATGAAAAGATAAGAGATTAATATTTTTTTAGGGTAAAGGCCTTATGATAGGTACTTGGCCAGAGAGTCTGATTTATTTTTAAACTTTGAGGTAAAAATGTAAAAAAACAGAATGCAACAAGAGCATTGAGTGCTTTTTGTCTATTTATCAGTAGTGTTGTTTTGAATATGCTTCTTTAATCATCTCCAAATCTTAAGATAATGATCCGAGACGCTTTTGTGGTTTATAGTTGTATTATAATAATGAGGTTGTAAAACTTCTAGAACTTCTGTGTTCAAAAACTTCGTAAGAGTTGCTCTGAGGTGTGGCTTGTTTTTGTTTATTGGTTGGGTGTTTTCTTTTGTGGTTGTGTTTTTATCTTTTAAAATTTCCTGTTAGCCTCTAGTAACATCAAACAAAAAACTGCATTACACTTAGAAAAAGTTTTGGTGTTTTTTTTGGTTGAGGTAGATATTAAAAACTTTATTTCCCCCTTGCAGCAGTTCTATTCTTTTTTAAAAAGTTATTTTTGGAGCTGTACCATTTATAGGATTCCAGTCACCTGATGTGTAACTTTAAAAAGATGAGTGTAATATTGACCGATAAAAGTTTTAACTTAGTAGAGTAGTAACAAACTTATACTTTGAAAGCACTTTGTTCACTGTTGCTTATCAATAACTGATGATTAAAATCTTTTTCATCAGAGGAGTTTCTATGTAAGAGTAACTGTAGAAGAAATTAATTCTATGCAGGATCTGCTGGCTTAATTGTGTTTAAATCAGGAGAGACTTGTTGGGATTTATAATTTTTGGTTAGTGTTACATGTTTCTTAAGATTGTAATTGGGTTGCATTTTCCTCATCTGAAATTGTACACAGTAGTTTTCGAAGTAATTAGTGTTACATAAAAATCTCTTGCTATGGCTAGAAACAACTGACGGAGTGCCAATTAGATTAGGGAGTGACACAATATTTTCTTCCATAAAGCATAAAGGGAAAACCAAAGGCATGTTGGTTAATATTATAGTTAAGTTAAAAGAATGTTTTAATTATGAAAACTAAGTCTACATGCTTCAAAAAAGAAAAGGTCAAGTCAGAAAAAAGTTGCTGGTCTTTGAGCCCTGCGTGTGTGAAGGGAAGGCTGATTGTCATTATTGTTGTAGTTAATAACGTTACACGTTTCAGTTCTTTTTATAGTAAAACTTTCTTCATCTGAGAATGCTTAAAAAATACTTAATCGGGAGTGTGATACTTGCAATGATATGATTTGATTTGTGTAGACTTCATTTGAAAAGCAAGTACACTTGGATTTACTTTCATTACTCTCTAATCTTAAAATGCTCTTATTGGAGAATGAATACTAATACAGATAACCTATTGATTAGATGTATTATTAGATGCTGATCTGGTCTATCCTGTCAGTCACAGAACATAGACCTGTGTTAATGTTAATTACCAGGCCATCCTGATAGCTTAGGCTGACTGAAGTAACACAGCAGTCTGCCGTGCAGACTGATTTATATTCGACTGTTTATATGGAATATCAGGAAGCGGGAGAGAGAGGAGATGGGGGAGATGCCTTGCCAGAAAACCTGCGAAGCAATGCCCTTATTTACTGACCCTTGTCTTTATTGAAATGTAACTCTCAATTTCTCTCTCAGGCAGTGTGATTTTTATTTTTTTTTTTAAATTGATTTTAATCAGAATGTAAATCTGCTGTTGATTTTTGATATTTTATTGGAATTTAATAATCCAGTGCTAAAAAAAGTAGTAGGAATAGTAAAACTACCAGTTATTTTAATCTCATTATGCTTAATGCAATTCTTATATCATTAGGAATACCGTGTAAGATATGCGTATGGCTTTGTAGTGGAAGGATCTAGGTATGTGAAGGATGTTGGAGCTGTTTGTTTGAATTCTGAGACTGATAATAGGTGTGATGTTAATAATTAGATCCCTTTGCTCTGGTGACACACAAGGTTTGGTTGCTGAAAGTTAAGCAGCATTACATTTGTACTTTTGACTTGAACAAATATCCTGTGTTACCTGGTGCAGTACAGTTAATTTCTTTTCCAAGTTTGAGTTTCTTTGGTTGTTTTTCTTGGAAATGTTTAATAGCAGTTGAATTAGCTTTCTCATAGCAGAGCTTAGATCTTTTGAGACAATTTATGCTTGAATGAGCAGAGCAACTACGGCAACTTTAAAGAGAAATAATATCCAACTTCACTAGTACAGCCGACACTCCACAGTTGTTGCCATTAGAAAGGTACCTGTTGCAGGGTAGCTGAGTGAGAATAACAAGATGGTGCAAGTGAAAGTGCTTCAATTTAGACAGGTTACTAAAACCTCTGCTGTGGTAGAGGCTAGAAGCTGCAGCTTTTTGGATACTTGGCAGTTATTGTAACAGAAGCTGGTGCTTGGAATGAGTGTGGTACTGGGTAGTAGTTTGTTTTACTGTCATAATTTAAAACAGTGAATAAAAGTTCAAAATACATTTTCAGTTGCTTTACAGTTGAGGCTTTACTCATCAAAATAGTAAATCTTGATTCTCAGTTCATTAAAAAAAATGTTCTCTTGAAGGGAAATAGCAAATAGGGTTGAGTTTCCTTTTAGCGCTTTTGGTACTGTGTGATCGGTTGAATAATACACTGGAACTAAGTTTTTTGTTTTTAAAAATATTTTTGACTTTTAGATTGATTTTGTGTGGTATTTGCTTTTAAGACAGCTCAGAGCTGTGACGAAACTTGCCCTATGTGATGGAGTAGTCGTGTTGGTATAGTGACAGAGGTGTTTTGATACAGAAGGTGTAGAGCAGGGCCTTTGAGAGAAGTGCATTTACTTAAACATGCTTGAAAGTGTGAAACTCCTAATTGATGTCAACTGTGCATCTACTCTGTTCAAAATTTTCCGTATGTGACTATTTTCAGACTAGCTGACGCTAGATAGTATTAAGATTTTGCTGAATTCTTTAAATTCTTCATCTGTCGAAATAATGAACCTTATTGTTACATCTAATTCAAATGAAAGAACTGATTTAGAAATCTAACCCATTTCTTGGTTAAAATTTCCTATCTTAACTGCAGTTATTTTCTTTATTAGTGTCTAGGAGATAGAATATGCCAGCAGCCTTAAAACATAAGCAACTGATCTGTCTAGCATAAGTATGAATAAAAAATTACTGTTTCGTGTATTACATGGCAACTCAACTAAAGCATTCAGCTGATGTTGCATAGTGCTTCTGTTTATTTCAGACTTCAAAGTGGTAGCAAATCTGTTAATATTCTTCTTAATGCAGCTTAATCTAATAACCTGCAAATAATTATATAAAAAAGTTAATGTGTACTTCTCAATTTTTAGATGTAGAGCAAGCCAAATCCACCTCTCTTTGCTGTGGAATATCTTCAGCTTTTTTTGCAGGAATGGGGAAGAGCATAATATAAGGGAAAATTCCCTGACTCTTGCTGTTTACTTTTGAGCAGTGTTGCTCATCTGTGCATACTGCTTTTAGTTACTTGCAGTTTGTCCTCTTTTGAAAGAACATGAGCTGCACATCAGAAATTATCAGGGATGCTTTTTCAAAAAGTTGCAAACTATTGTCAGCCCTCCCAACTTCAAAACTAACTCTGCCTAAATGCTACATGTATAATCTGCTGACAGCACGTTCTGTAACGTTGTGTTTTATGTGTTGAAGTTCAAGGTTAAAATGCTGTAATAGGCCCAGCTGTTGAAAGTATGATGTTTTTGCTGTGAAGACTGTCTGCACAGTGAGGAAAAGGGTGAATGTTTGATAACGGTAGAGCCAAGTCATTGGTAGTTCTTTTAATTGCCTAAGTATCATATCAGCTATAAAGATAAGTATAGTCAGAGAGGCTCATATGTGGTCAGTTTATGAGGGATTTACTGCTTTAAATCTCTTGAGACTTTTATGGAAATCTGATACTGCTTCTGAATCAACCTGAAGCAAGACTCCTTACATGGATTCTTTTGCTCCTGCTTTTTACATAGTTCTGTCAGCTTTGTGCTCAACTAGTAAATAGACTTCAGAAAAATATGGGCACAGATGTAGTAGGGATCAGAAAGAATTCCTGTGAAGATTGTCTGCACAGTGTGAAAAAGGGTGAATGTTTGATAATGGTAGAGCCAAGTCATTCGTAGTTTTTAAATGCTTAAGTATCATATCAGCAATAAAGATAAGTATAGTCAGGAAGATTATGTGTATTTTAAAATGCCTTGAGAGGAAGAACAATAGTATCTCTCAGGTATAAAATTAGAGACTGCAGTTGTTTTTAGAATGAAAGTGTATTTAGATGTTGCAATGTATTTACAGAGATTTTCTTCTTGCATTTTGAAATTTCTTACTGTGCTTTTGTGTTACGTTTCTGTGGATAAATTTTGTGGCAAGACACAATCCGTTGGGAAAGCATTATCTGAAGATCAAGTCCAGCTTGAAAGAAACCGAAAAGTACAACTGGCTTCCTTGAAAAATATCTTAATAAGCTTATAAACCTTGAATGTTGTGTGTTTTTTGGTTGGTGGTTTTTTTTTTTTTTTTGAGACCTGTGGCATTTAAGAAATACAGTAATATTTTGAGGATCTGGAGGAAGAAAATGTCTCTGCATCAGCTTAATAGATGGTTAGTTTAAGTTAAATTCTATATGGATCAAAGTACTTCCAGTTTCTAATAATTGGAATGTAGACTGCAAGGAAGCAAGGAATTGTGTTAAAGCTCTGTTAATAGGTAGTGGGGTACATAAACCTAGTGCCTGTTGGTTTAGTAACTGTGTTTTATTTGTAATTATTCATGAGGAATCTTGCTGTTTCCAAGTGGGGAGTTTAAGCACACTAAGGGCATTTGATAGTGGCAAGTTTTAATACTGTTAAGTGTCTTCAGAAAGGTATTCTTGCATCAGTCTCGGATTAACATAGGATGAATAACAGAGCAATTTATCAACTAGGCAGCCCTGAAGAGTGTCAGCAAGAAAGGTGACGATGATGAATTGAAGAGAAATGGATGCTGCAGTAGATAGCCACTAGAACTAACGCTGGAGTGTTAAGGGATGGCAGTTGGTATTTAGGTATGTGCTGGGTAATTGAGTGAGGAGGAGCTGCACTGCCTTGCTTGGCTGAATAGAAAAGAAACATGTTCCTTCTACAGTTCAAGAAAGTTGCCAAATCCAGCTCAAAATGACAGATGGACAACTGGTTTGTACTTCATTGGAAAAGACTCGCATCAGACTTTACAACTGGTAGATGTGAATTACGTTTTGGGGCCTTGGATGCTTGGAAGCTCAACAATCTTATCTGGCAATAAAAAATTGGATAAGTTAACTTAAAGGAAAATTAATTTTATTCTGACCTTATTTTTGCTTTAAGTTTTACACTAACCTTTCTTAATTCTCACATCTTTGAGATGCTTCCAGTTCAGTTACTGGTTATTTTCAACATTCAATGTGGTGGGTGTTTTTGTTTGTTTGTGTTTTTGGTTCTGCTTGTGATGTTTTTCTGTAGGTGATGTTTGGTTTTTTTTCTTTAGAATAATTAAAATAGTTGTGAATTTGGGGGGAATTAAATCAGAAATACGTATTTTTTTTGTTTTATCTATGTAATAGGGTAACTAGGGTGTTTTTTTTTGGTCATTAGCACAGATCTTTGTAATCCCATTTGATATAATTTGTGTTAGAATTGTTTTTGCTTGCTGTTACATCAAATTATTGAACATGATACATGGAAGACAGTTTAATAGTGTTCAAGTTGTTTACTTTGTGGGGGCTAATTATGCTCTATAGACTTTTTTCCTAACTGTTTAGTTACTGTAGGTAACTAAATCTATATATTCAGACTAAGGAGTATATGTGCAGACTTCCTCATCCCTGAGCAGAAGTCAGTACTGAAATCAGTATTGAAGACAAGCATTTCAATATGTCATAAAGTAGTCATAACTGGTATTGCATAATGATACGTTGTAAGAAAAACTGCCACACAGATTAGTCTACATTTTTTCTCTTTTAGTTAAGCAACTTGGGTGATGAAAGTTTTGAGCAAGTGTTAATAACTAAAATGTATTCCTGAATAATCAGAAGGATTTCTGTCTTCACATTTTTAGTTTGCTCTTAGTGTTAAGTTTTGGATACAAAAGCGAGGTACTAATAAAGTACAAACATTTAAGGAGCTTTTCTCCTTGTCTAGTTATGGATTAGTAGTTTCTCATAGTATGTAATATACTTACTCGAAACACAACTTTTGCTGCTGTAAATGTGGTGTGTTGATTTTTTTCTTCTTTTCCTTTTTTGTTAGGAAGTCAAAGGAATGGATATTGCCAGTAATGAAACTTGGATAATTTCCAGGCTGTTAAGCTAATTATTGAAACTTGATTCTACAAATCTGGATGCTAGTACTGTGCACCTCTTGATATTCAGGAATTGTGAAAAAACTAACGCACAGGGCATAGTACCTTTTTAAGAACGTATTGTTGTATATGTAACTACAAAGAATGTACTCTATGTTGATTCTTGAAACCGTTAAATTAGCCAGTTATATGGAAGGAGCAGAAATACCAGAATACATTTTCTTGAAGTACTTGCGTCTTAGTCTGAAATACCTTTCTGCTCAAAAATGTTTCCAGTTTATAAAAACAATATAAGAATTTAAATGAGCTGTCAAACACGGGATTATACACTACACTTGATTTAGGAAAGGAGAATAACACACATATAAAGCTGTCAGTAGCTGTTGTAGTCTGAGATCTGAAGCAGCTTTTAATCAGATTTGAAGTATCTGTTTAACAGAACATTTTCTTAGGATAGGAGACAGAGATACCTTATATTGAAGTTAATGTTTGTACAGTTTAATCAAGATTTTTTCAGCATGTACCATCTTTTTCCAACTTACTCTATACTATTTTTCCTTGTTCTTGTCTCACTGAGCCATTCTTTGCCCTAACCTTTTCTGACACAGTTAGAAAGCAGGCATATTTCATTTTGTGACACTATTAGTGAAACTGTGCAGTCACTTGGACAAAAAGTAACATTGAAGAGATCCCCCCTCTTAACCTAACTCATAAGGCTTTGTATTTTGGTATTGTGTGAAAGTGTTTGATATGAGACCTCTGAGACTGCATTCTCTTTGAAGTAGACAGCATCTTTTTGTTTGCAAAGTTAATAGACTTAAGTGAAAAGCAGTATGACTTACCAGAATATTTCTTTTCAGTTTATAATTAATTGAAGTGTTCTCTTTATGAATGAAGTATATTATTGTGGAGCTTAGAAATATCAGAATTACAAATTTTTTACTTCAAAGTATTTCTGTTTAAAGAAAACTTTATTATTTCAATGATAAATATAACGTAAATATTTTTAAATTTGACAGCAAAAAAATATATATTTTGGGTTTTAGAATTCAATTGTTCTTAAAATAGAATGTTGAAATATGAACCGTGCAAACTTGCATATGGATTTTTTTTAATGGTGATCTTTACCTTTTTCCTGATAACTATTGATGTCATGCAAAGCTCTTTCCTTTATAGTACACAACATTTTGTTTAATTCTATGATTTTTGACAAAACTATAATCCTTCTCTCATCGCAGTTAGAAAAGCTGTAATCTCAGTTTTTGCTATAATGACAAGAGGTAAGCACTGATGCTGCATTATCTTATCTAGTTGATAATTTCATCGAATAGTCCCGGAACTTGATGTGCCAATTGTTAAACGCACTGGGCTGTGAAATAATCGGAACTTCAGCTTGCAAATACCAAGCTATTGTTTTCAATAAAGTTATGTTGAAATCAGCTTTCTGTACTGCATTGCAGTGGAAATCAATTAATTAACAGTGTGACAAGATTTTTATTGCTGAACGAAAGTTTTTAGTGGTGTTCTTCAATATGGACAAATGTTTGACAGTTTTGAGTGAAATGCCAGTTAATTTTATAGACAAATAGGCTAAAGAGCCATTGTATGTTTAACTTTGGTTTTTCGGAGTTCTCATTTATGAAGTGACTCCTTAGATGTTTTACCTAATTGACACTGCTCCTAATGCCATGCAGTGTGTCCCTTTTATACTAGATATCGAAGTCTAGCTGGTACCTTCCATTTTATTTCTTGTGACCCATCTGATATGGTATAAAATACTTGATTTGTGCAAGGTTTAATAATTTCTGATATGTGCACATAATTTTTTTTTTTTTTTTTTTTTTACATTTCTACTGGTTTAAAGATTATGGTTTAAGGACTTTTTCTTATTTTTAAAAAAGGCATGTAAGAATCAACCAGAACAACATTGATACAATTTCCAGTGGTATTATCTTTGCATGGCCACGTAAAGTGAAATGAGTTAAGAAAGCACTGCCGGATAGTTTGACCCTTGAGACATATCGTTTCTTACTGTGTGAGACACTTTGCTTATCTGATAATATTTTTGAAAAATGTTGCAAATCACACCTTTTGAAATGCAGCATTAGTAAATAGAACTAAATAATGTTTAAATAAGCCAATGTGAAATTAAGTTGTACTAAGCATATAAATTAGGTTACCTCTAATATAATTTCATTACCTTTCTAGTGTGACTAGAATGGCTATTTCACATGCTAAAAGTACATTCTTGTTTGTTTTTTTTTTTTAACTAGAATATTCAGTGGTCAATATTCTTAATTGCCGATTGCATGCTGTCTTCCATTGTTTTACTGTAATTTAAAGTCTTTTCTTCAATGAACCACAAACCAATATGTATTTAACTCCCATGTTTCATCAAGATCTGGCATGTGGCCTTGAGTTAGCTCTTACTTCTGTTGGTAGTTAACACTTTGCACCTCCATGTTTCTAGTAGCATATTCTTGTTCTTAAATGCAGTTTAAAACCTACATTACATCCTACTTAGCTCAAGTACCATTTATGAGAAGCCTCAAAATGAAGGTAGGACATTTCTTTTGATTCTGAGCAGAGGATTACATTACAACATGAAGTGTAATTTGTTTGGATTGTATTCCTTCCTATAATTTCCCTATTGACAGATAGCAAATATTAGGGTTATTTTTTCTCTGACTACTTCTCAAGCTTTGCTCAAAGACTTTAAGAAAAGTAGGTCGTGTTACAGTGAAATTTGAAAACAAAGTTGCTGGGGACATAAGTGACTTAATATTAAGAGAAAATGTATATAAAAAATTTCCTGTAGAGTACTTATTAAAAGTATGAAAATTTTTCAAGACAATTTCATATATTGTAGTAAGGAGTGCAAAGTGTATGTGAAGATGTAGTCAGTACGAGACTGATTCTCAGAAATCTTTTAATGCAAGTGCAGAAGTTTAATATTAATGTACTTGTTTTTAACTCTTGACTTCTAGAAATACTTAGTATAGGACATAATGGTGGCTTTTACTGAAAAAGTTGAAGGAAAGGTACCACCTGTGAAGAACTTTCCTCTAAGGTATACTCGCTGTTAAGGCTTTTTCATGTGAGTGATAGATCCTTGCATTACATTGGAGATGCTAATGTCTGAATGGATGTGATGGCTGCCTCGGAATGATGCTGCTGTTAGCAGTGAAAAATGTCTTCCTTACGATTCTTGTGCAGCAGGCCGTGGAGTGCAGCACATTTTTATAATAAAGGTGATGAATTTAATCGCAAACTGGCAGCCAAATGGAAATTGCAGACCTTGATACTGGGAGAAAATTGCCTATAAAGCAACTCCTGAGAGAACAGGCTTTAAATTTATCCACCCATTTCGACATTGAGGAGAACATAGGAATTGCAGGGTGTTTTGCTTGGACTGTTTAGTTCAGATGGATGTCACTTCAGTCTTCCTTTATTTAAGAACTAGATAGTGTTGTGTAGTAATTTGTTTGCGTTTTTGTTTGGTGTTTCTTACAGTTGTCTGTTTGTTGTTTTGTTTTTAAATTGACCTTGGTGCTTAAACTTGATTTCTTTTGGAAAAATGTATTCCTTTGTTAGCTTGAAATTTACTCCTGTTTGTAAAACAGGACCTAATATGCATAATTAATTTAAACATATCAGTGGCTTCATGCATTTTTCCTTATGTCAAATTTAACCCTAATATGATTTGATATTTAAAAACCATGTCTGTATATTTTAAGGCTGTTTGTAGTATTACTCCGATTTGAGAAGTAATACCAGGAATGATGTAACTGGTCTTGGAATCCCAATGAAAATACGACACTTTCTCTAATAGTACATAACATAGTTTTTGACAGAGGCACAGCATTTTTCAGAATTGTTGGTGCTGATGCATTTTAGCAAATCATTTTCTTAAGCTCATATTTTTTTAAGTGCCAAATTCTGGTGTTCTTCCTATATGGTAACTAGGAAGTGAATTTACAAATTTGATTGCTGTATACAGGAAGCTCTATACTGAAGAAAGACAAAACATTATTTAGGGAGCTTAGTAAAAGATACTATCAGTTCATAGAAATAACAGCAAATAAATTCATTTGGAAAGGTATACTTTTATTGGGCACTTAAGTGAACATCCTTACTGCATCACTTTTGGACTGCTCTTTTGCATGCTTTGAGAATTGATCATTATCCAGGCAGAATTAAGAGTGAATAGCGCTGGATTTTGTCACTGTCTTTAAGGTGAAGGGAATGGGAATACTTAATGGTAAAACCTTTTGTGACATTTGTAAAAACCTGGTGAGGATATTCTTTCAAATACTTCATTGATCCAGTTTCTCCTCTAAAATGAAGTCAGAGGTATCATCTGTACTAGAATGATTGTCTTGGTTGTATGATCCCAAAGGCAAAAATATAGTAGACCATAAATCAGGCCATGAAGAATCTTTTTAGCAAGTACACAAACCAGAGGGTAATCATTTCTTGCTCTTGATTTAACTTCATTCTGCCATGCAGAACCCGTTAACCTGATTATCCTGATTTTTTTTTTTTTTTAATAATTACTTCTAGTAGTTTCTTAAGAAGTAATGCTGTTTATTACCAGAAGATGTAAGAACTATTAAGTAGTTGTCTGTTGAAAACAGTTGAGCCTTATTTTGGCAGTTGGTTGGAAGTTTACCACATACTATTTCTGTAGTTAATGACTGTCTTATAGTCCTGCATTGAAAATACATATTTGCAGTAAAATAAAATGAATGATTGACATGATCTTGAATGTGTTTCACCAGTTTGGAGAAATGTGGATTACCACTTATAAACCTAGGTTAATTTTTTTAGCCTGCAGTAGATTCGAATGAACATGCTAATCAGATTTCAATGCTTTCTTGTAAAAGGGATTACAGTTTCCTAAAGATTCGTATTTTACCACAGGTAGGCAAGGTGGGATGTATATAGACACTTAGAATTAGCTGGTATAATGTTCACTGATGTGTTTCTGCGCTTTATTGCCTTCTGACTAAGCATTCAGAGGCACTGATTCAATTAGGGAAGACCAAGTACAGGCCTTCAGTAGAGCTGAAACTGGAATGTGTATGCTGACTTGACACAAGAGGGGATCATGTTCACCTAGTTCACTGCAAAGTAACTGCAGGATCTGGGTGGGGTTTTTTGTTTTTGTGGATTTTCTGGGTGTTTCTGTGTTGGTGGTTTTTTTTTAATAGTGTTTTGCTTTTTTTTTTTTAGTTTCTGGAAAGCTGTAGAAGTTACTGAAGGTTTTAATTTAATTTGGTGATTCAGTGGTGCAAACAGGAGATTCTTATTTGGGAAGATCTTCATGTTATTTCCTTTCTGTTAATTCTGATGTTCAGTGCATTCTTCAGTGATCTGTTCCAGATGAGTACTGTGGAAGAAAACTAATCATGGAAGAAAAGGGGAAATGCATATATGGTTTTCGCTTGATTAATAAGTTGAATTGGCTTACTAAGACAAAGCTGGTATAGGTGGTGTTGAGGATCTATTTAACCTGGGAGTGAGAAGACAGTGATGACATCACTTTTCAGCATGTATTGTTAAGATTAGTTACTCTTCGTCCTGACAGATGGTTTCTGATTCTTTTGTACTTTTATTTATAATTCAGAATATGCAGTCTTCTTTAAAGTAATGAATTTTCTTGTGTCATAATTACTTTTTAAAATATCTTTCTCAAGATCCGTAATTCCTTCTAGGATGAGTGGTGTATTGTGGTTTCAGCTAATGAGTTTTTTGCTTCTGTCAAGGAGAACAGGAATTTTATACAGGTCACTGATAATTCTTTGGGTCTTCCACTTGGTTAGGATTAGCCTTACTTTCACTGTTCTTTCTGTTGATTAAATGCCTGTATAGACTTTAGATTTTGTGTTGACATTAATCTTCCCAAAATTTCAAATTAGAAACAAAACTTAAAAAACAAAAGAATGTATATAGCTTCTTAAAAATGAATTGCAACTAGTGGTAAGATGGAAAAACTGCCAGTAGTAACAAAATACTCTCAGTAGAATGCATGATTAATGTTCAGTTTTCTTTGAACACTGTGATGTAAATGAAGAGTTATATGTAGTAGAAAACAGAATTGGAAAAAAATACCAACACAGAGAAAATGCTTAGCAAGGAAAGAGGGGAGGTATTCTGACTTGTTACCATTTCTCTCTGTATGGTGCCCTTAGGAGCTTGTATGGTCTGTTTCTAATGACAGTGCTTACACTGGTGTTTGTGCTCTGCAGTTGCATAAAGTTACATTTGCAGCCTGGCAGTATTGTCTGTATTACATGAAAACGGTTCTCCTTTTACTGCTTTTTAGATCTGTCCTTGTAATCAAGCATATTGTGCTGACTTCTTTCACCTTATTTTTCTACTTCCCCATACTGATACCTACATTATAAGCTTTCAGAAAGAGTTTTTTTCTGGAGTTAAAATGAGATATTCTCAATACAGTGTCCAGTGCAAAAAGTCTTGCTGGTGTTATAAACTAGAGTGAAGACACTGTGTGTTTTTTAATTTCTTAACTTATTTAAACTTTCATATGTGTTCTTTTGCTCACCCTGTAGTGGTCAACATTGTTTTGTTTTAAGTGTGCTCTGCTTGTTATGTTATGTTTCTTCAGAAGTCCTAAAGTTAGCACCACAGAATGGTGTGGACTTTCTGAACTGTTACTGTTGAAACTTAGTAAAATACATACGTGTACATAGTTTTTTTTCCTCTTCAATTTCCTTGGAGTCTGGCATTGATTTTAGTACTTTTATTTTTCACATACATGTTGTTTTCTAGTCCTTCCAAAGAGTTGTAGTGTGATCTAACATTTCACAGCTTTCATTATTGCTTAGCATAGCCTTACTATTCTTAGTTTAGCTTCTGCTTTTCTTTATTGACTGAATTTGTGAAGTGCTCTTTTGAGTTCATCATTAGTAAATGTGTATCTTGGTATTTGCCATGAAGGAAGACTTCTAAATAGGACATCTAGTCATTCCCAAGTGGAGTGGGAAGCCCCCAATATTTATGTCCCCATTTCAGGTGCACAGCTATGATTTGCAGTTGCACTGCTGATTTTTATTTTTTCTGTAATTTTGAGGAAGCATGACAGCTGAAGCCAATAATTGCTACTACCTTTCAAAGCAGAAAATATATACAAACCAAGCTCTTTTCATTCAATACTTGTAACATTAATGAGGGAAACTAAGAGAATTTACTCATATGAGCTTTTCCTGGCAAGCTGAAATGTATTAAGCATGCATCTGAGCTGTTTTGAATAATGATTATAACTAGTGCTACTGGTTGTATATCTAATTCCTTCTTAGAGTGCGTATAGAGCTTATAAGCTTCACTTAACATGCTTCTTGGCACTTTCAAGAGCACTTTATGGTATGCTGAGTCCAGTTCCATTTTCTGTAAGAAAATCATGTTGAAATGAGATTCTGAAAGTCTAGGTAGAGGACCCAGAAAAGCTACTCTGTATGTTTCTGTTCCTGTGTGTTTTTCTGTTTGTTTGGTGGTTGGTTGTTGTGGTGTCTTTTTTTTTTCAATAGCACAGTGTAATGGAAAGCAGTCAAAATCTTACTAGATGCTCTGCAGGTATAGTTGCAGGAGATGACTATTTGCCTCTATGGTTTTTCTTTATCCTTTTCCTGTACCTTTTTCTTTTGATTTTGAAGGAGAATTGTTTCTCCCTTGTGGGAACAGGTGGGTGAAAGAGAAGAATTACATGGAAAAGGACAGTAGCTAGCGGAAAATACAAGTTTGGAAGGCTATTTCAGATTTTGACTGCTGTTGTACTCAGAGGTTATAAAAACAAGCCTTGAATATTAAAGGAAAGGAAGGAAATGGAACTTTCCTACTTGCATTTGACATAGCAGGTTTAAAAATTTTATTTCCCTGCTAGTACTGTAACCTCAGCTATATGCCATTAGTATACGTGCATGGCTTTGCTTTAATGAGCAATGACTCATCTGCTTGGGCAGAGTGTATTTCTGGGCAGTTAATATTTGAAGCAACAGTGTAAGCTGGTTCAATACCCTATGTTGAAATACACCTTAGCATAGTGTTGGTGAGTTTTTTGAGAGAGAATGGGGAGGCTCGTTTGTGGGTTTTGGAGTGTGATTTTTTTTTTTTAAATAGGCAGGCTAGTAAATATGAGGTTCATTGGAGTACCTGATACAAAATTCTGTCACACTGGAAAGAAATATACTTTTCATATGATATTAGTAATCCTAGTATTTTGAGTGCATAAATGGAAGCTCCATTTCAGTCATCCAGATTATGGATGTGTTTCTGAAGATACATGTGAATTATGCAATGTAAAGCTGCAGCTGTAACCTCTAGGATGTGCCGTGCTGTCATAACATATTTTAAGTTGCTTTGATAAAAGTTATGATCAAGATTCCATTATGTAGTATACTAAATGACCTCTTGGTTTGTATGTAACTTTGTAGAATTTCTTGAAACTTCTCATGCCAAGTCTAGTTCAAAAGGCTGAACTATTTTGAAAGTTTCAACTAAAACAGCGAAAAAGTTTTCAAGAATGAACATAAGGAAAAGAGTCTTAGTATTTTAAAAAAATATTTGCTCTGAGAGGTTTCTAAAGTGAGTGCCTTTATTTTTGTCTAGCAGTCTGCCTAAATGCAAATGACAGATCACATATTTGCGTTTGAGCACATACAGCAGGACAGTCTTTTTGGACATTTATGTGCTGCACTTCTATCCAGTTGCTCTTACTGAGCTATCTTATGGTAGATAGGCATGCTTGACTCCAACCTGAGAAGAATGTGTAATTGCATTTGTTAGTTTCTGTGGATCTGGAATGTACTTGAGAGAATGGACTCCCTTTCCTGTGTCATGAGCAATAGCTTTGCTTTCTTCTGGAATCTTGGTGTTGTGTGTGTGTTTTGGGGAAAAAAAGTCTGATGGTGTAGCCATCCATCACAGTTTGCAGACAGTTCGAAGGTATAAGATAGTATTGGTGGGAACTGGAACTGGCTGAAGAACTGAAGGAATAAATCATATCTTCTATAGGTAAAAAATGGAGTATGGAGAAAAGACAGTTTGGGAGTAGGAGAGTGTTTGGGACAAGACAAATGGGGAACAGCATGTGTCTACTAGAGCAAACTACTTTCCAAAGCCTGGAGTAAACCCAAAGGTTTGGAGTCTTGCCATGTCTTTGCTGTCAGGAAATATCTGTGATACCTGGAGGAAAATTGTCTTGTTCCTCCTCTACTGCTGGACAGTATCATCATCTGCTGTCAGTTAATACCTTATTTCATGTGGCAGAGGTCTTTTAATGTAAAAATGCCAGCTTAGCTGACTGGTTGAATTTAGGAAGTTGTCAGATACAATTGTTTTGTGGTAGTAAAACTGATCCATGAGATGTGCACAGAGAAATACTTCTCAGGCATGCTTTTTTTTTTCCCCACAGGAAGAATGATGTTTCTGAGAGTGGGGGATCGCAGGCAGAAGTTTTCTTAATAGATTTTTTTTTTTTTTTTTAATTCTTATTGGCAATTAAGGACCAGGTTTGTCTCCATGAAAGATGGAGTATCCTACTATTTTGTTGCTGGATTTTAGTGACTGTAACAGATGACTTAAACAATAATGGTGAGCTTAGTAAGGAAATAAGGGTAAAAGTAAAGAGGAAAAAATCCTCATTGTTATGCTTCAGGAGTAATAGTCACAGTTAAGTGAAAACTTACCAATTACCTGTGTTGTCTTTATTATGCAGAGTATGCATATTGTGTTGGATTTTGCTTTCTTGACGTAAGCTCCTTGTAAAAGCAAAGGAAAACCTACCACCCCCCCACCCCCCCTAAATCATGTGTGTAGAGAAGATTTATTTAATAAAACTGAATGCTTGTTAAGCAGACTCTTCTTCCCTCAAATGCACCATCAAGTCATGGTTCCTTTTTTGGGTGAAGTATACCAAAACATGCTGTAAGTATATTCAGTTTTCCATTTTCAGTTTAAACCAAGTTTTAACAAATGCTCAAGTTGGGATGTGGGTGTTTAGAATCAATTATCTCAAGTGTGTTAGGGGGAAAAGAAAAATACCATTTTCAAGAACTCTCTCAGATTTATTTATGGTCTTTCATGAGACCGTTCATAAAGGTCAACTTCCCAGAAAAAGGCAATTCCTTCAGATTTTTCAGAAAATACCTATTGGTGTTGAACAACAGAGTTCAACTTCAACATATACACTGTCTTGGTCTGTACCTTATTATATTTATTTATATGGAAAGAAACATTGGGCTTATGCTTTAAGGTGATACGTTCCTGTTGGATTGTCTCAAGGAAAGGCCTAAATATTTGGTAAAGGTAATAATTGTCACTGATTATTAATAGTAACTGTGAATTAGAAATCCGAATAATTATTTCAATTAATAATGGCATTTTTACCATGTGTCTTGTTATCAGGGGTATATGAGAATATTGTCATAGGTCCCAGGATAGTTATGGTGTGCAACTCCAGAACTTGAGTAATTTATCAAGGAATAACCTCTTCATGTTCCCAGACAGAGTGCACTTGGTGCCTTTTTTTTTTTTTTTTTTTTTTGAAAGGCTATGGCTTTGCTTTATTAGGTTTTGCTTGTTGTTGTGACAGCCTATACAACCATACCACATGGAATCTCCTGGTGAAGTACCTAAGTTACCTTTGGTATACAAGTCAAGTGATTCACTTACACAAAGATATCTTCAAGGTTGTTTAGACTTGTACTGACCAAAATACTCACTAGATTTGACTGCAGCTGCCCCATCTGTCAAGGCAGATCTGCCTCACAGGGGCCTGATGTTACATGCAAATTAAGTATTGTGTGTAAAATCAAAAAAGAAGGGTGATTGAAATGCTCAGTCTAATCTGTTGTATTCTGATTACTTATACAGAAGTAAGAGTAGTATCGCAAATGAAACGTTTACTGCTGCTTACCTGTTAGGCATGGCATCTACAGTCTCATTCTCATTGAAACAGAGCTAGTTTGATTCTCTCTTTATTGAAGTACAAACTCAGGCAATAGAACAGGTAATGCTAGTTTTTGGAAATTGAGTATGATATAAAGGATCTGGAAAGATTGTACATCTATCTATATCTCTGATATTCAAAGGCGTTTTGTTGTAGTATAAAGATATTTTTAAAGAAGGTGTTTTGTGTTTGAAGAGCTTTAATTTTTCTTGAAAAATAGGCTAAGAATGTTTTAACATGCCCAACTGCAAATTAGATATGGCATAACAATAAATGAAATATGGCAAATGGCAACTACATTTCATTGCATAAAAAAACCCTGTAGGTAGCAGTGTTCTTGTTTCTCACTTAATCAGAGGTTGATGCTTTGGTGGCAGTTGATTCTGTTCATTAAAGTTTTGCTGGCTGTGCATGTTCAGATAAAGTTAGTTGATTTGCTGATTTCCCGCCTGCTGGTTGTGTCGAGTCAGGTGGCTTAACTAATGCACAGTACAAAAGGATGAATGACAGTAAGATTAGCATACTAATATGTCTCTTCAGTTTTAACTTTTGTTCAAGTCTGCAAAACTACTCAGATATAATTTTTTTTATATTTTGAGTTGTGTGTTTGGTTGTTGCCAGGGTTCAGTTCCCTGGAGAACAATGTTTACATAGGTATATTTATCTTTTAGAAGATTATTCAGGTGTATGTATTTGCAGTGAATTCAAGCACAGTGTTTTTTTCCTCTGGGTTGATGGAAAAACTGATCTTCTTAAAGCTTTGTCCACTTCAATGTGAAATTGCAGTTACTTAACAGTTTTAGTAGACAAAATCAGTCACAGTTTTTAAGTAGTGCTATTTTCTGTATGTACTACATAGCATAAATAAAAGCATTTTTGACCTTTTCAACACATTGCTTATTTAGTGAGATTATTAAAATTTTTTACTTGTATTTCTTACATTTCTGTCACTGATTGCATGTATGATAAATTACAAGTAAGGAAGAACTGTACTTACTAGAATATATATGTGGTGTTCTTAATGGATTATTTTTAAGACAGGTATTTGAAATTAGTTAATCTTACTGTACATACTGGTATGGTTCATAAAGTTTGATAAACCACCCATGTACAGAATTATTTTCATCTTTGTGTGTGACCTAATTTGTTACTTGAAAACTGTCTTGGGGAAGAATTCATATCCCAAGCTGTGTGTATCATATATTAACTAAAACTAGATCCTGGTTTAATTTCAGTTTTTTCCAAGCCTCTCTTGTTTTTCCCTGTGAGTGATTGTCTATACTTACATGACTGGAATATCCTTTCATATTTTCAGTATTTTTTCTGAATGATTATGAGCAAAATTCTATACAGCATTCTATCAGAATTGCATTTTATCATGCAGTTCTTCCACGCTTTATTGCAAATACTATATGAAGCTACGTCAACAAAATACTTTCTCCTCTACTACTATCACTGCTTGGTCCCTCCTTGTCAGTGTGTGACCGATACACCTTGAAGAGCTGTTCTAGGAAAATCTGATGCAGCGTGTTGCACAGGAAGCACAACTAAGCACTGCCCTGTTTTCTTAACCAGTCTCCTCATAGTTATGTTAGCCTAGCATGGTTTAAGTTTGGTAAACTGGTATGCTTTGCAGACAGTGGTATTAAGTTCATCATAATTCCTGAAATTTGACACACAAATTGTGTGTCCAGGTGGAAGATGTATTCTTGAACTACAGTTTGAAACCTTTCCCTGCATAACTACATTTTTGGTGGTTATACTTCAAATTCAGAGTTTCCAGTTTTTCTTTCCAGCATTAATCTTTGTCTTCTGTTTTAGATGAGTTTGCTAGTAAGTTCCATTCCTTCAACAGTCACCTGTTTTGAAATCACTGTGTGCATAGAGTGTAGAAGATCCAGTTTTATGGATAAAGTACTTGATACAAAGCTGTGTGAAAAATAAACAGAGGACATAGGTTATGCATCTTCACTCTCCAACAATTCCTGAAATACTTTATATTAGCTTTGAAATTTTGTATTCCGTAAGATTGACTGTGTGGAAGAGATGGGAAATTTACTTGGTCTCAAAACAATTACTAAACCAGAAAACTCTCACGTTATTACTGTGTTAGTGAATAATTATTTTTGAGTGGTCATGGAAGTTAAAAAAAAAAAGCCCTGACTCTACATACAGAAGAAGAGCATATTAACCAGTGGAATGTTTGGTTTTTTTTATAATTGCTAACTCTGGAGTCATGGATGATTTCCATGAGAGTAAGAAAATAACCTGCATGTGCTTCACATTAGTCTTTAACAGTGACTGTTATGATGCGTCCTTGGAAAGCAGGAAAGAATATATATCTGCTGCTATTGTAGGGGAGGGGTAATTAGGTACTGCGAGACGATATTATAAAAATATTAATATATAATTTATTAATATTAATCAGAATTCGCACCACCCCCTACCACCATTTAATAATAACAATAGTAACAGGCTCTTTGCAACGTTAGGAAACTATATACAGGTTATAACAGGATCTGGAAATAACTATTAAATATATATATTAACAGAACTCGAACCAAACTGGAAAAGAGAAGGTTTGTGGTCAATATACCACCTGCGGCCAGTACGCCGCTTGTTCACTAGATGGACCCGAGAAGCAGCTTTCTGCTTATGGCAGAAGGCAATCAATGATTACAAGAGGCTTGGTATTTATTCACAAAAATATATCACAGGAAAATAATACCCTAAGCACGTGGCGGGGTTTCCCGTGTTGCCGGGCCGAAAGCTGCTGGAGGCTTTAAAGTTTCTCCAGGCTCCTGAGCACTGGAGAAGAAGAGAGACGATCTCTGACCTGATCCTGGCTGACTCTGGAAGCAGGCTCTTACAGGCAGGACGTCTCACGGTATCACGCTGGCGAATGCGTGGAGGCAGCAGGCAGGATGCAAGCAGGCACCTGTAATGGCGGAAGGCACGCATCCCGTGTTCCCTGCTCCTTTTATTAACACAGCCCAAAGATCAATTGGACCTTTGGACACAAGATAGCCAATCAAATGGCAGTTAGCCAAGATTTGGCCATATTGGGTGAAGCCATAGGCTTGCTTTATCCTTTTTTGGGCAGATCACGGGCCCTGCACAAGGCAATCATGTGCCCCCTAGCAACCACAGGTGATGGACAGACCCCGGACCCCAGACTTAGTGGCGCCAGGTCCTTTGTCCCTTTTCCCGCGGTTGCTCTCTCCCCAAAACAGCAGAAAAACATGTCTGCACAAGCCAGGACATGTACAAGCCCAAGAGGCCTGTTTAGGCCTACCACGACAGCTATATAGTTCAGTTGAGTAAGATGGGCTTTTTAAGTAGTTTTTGTTATTTCCTCACTGTTCCAAGAACAAACCTGAAACTTGGACAACTCCACCAGAATTTTGATTTTCCACTGAACTTCAAAACTGGTTATTTTGGTGTGTTTCTAACAGGAATTTAGTTTGTTTTAATGGTTATAAAATAGCATCTTGCCTTTCCATTTGAAGCACTCCATGCACATGCTGGTGGAATAGAATACAGTGGGGGATTTCTTTGCCGATACTGAGAGAATGCTGATGTGAGTTTGCTGTTTTCTGAAGTAGTTAGCATACATTTTGAGAGAAAGTCCTTCTGGCTGTAACTGGAGAGCTTCTCATTATATGACTTTGTTCTTCAGTGTAAATAGTTTATTTCACATGTCGAAGATAACATGTAGAAATTGGACAGCAGTTGACTGTTACGGATGGATTTAAATATAGAGAGCATGGAATAGTGTCTGGGTAGACAATGTCTATTGCAGGCCAGTCAGTCTACATTGTTCACAAAGAGCAATTTAAAAAACAGACAGTAAGCTGAGGTAAAAGTTTTTATTTTTAGATGACGTACATATGAGGGACTAAAACCTCTGAGCTGATACTATTCAACTGATGTTAATTGTTGATGTTGAAGTCTCATAGAATGGAGAGCTTTTTCTTTCACCTTCCTGATCATGAGCTATAGTTCTTATAAAATTGTGTTACTGCTGAATCTCCTGCATCAAATATATCCAAATAATTTACTTGTTATGGTGGTGTGGTTTGACCCCAGATGGTGACTAAGGCAGATCTTATGGGGAACGTCTGAGGGAAGTGGATTTGTTTATTCCGGAGAAAAGGAGGCCGAGGAGAGACCTACAGTTATGTGATAGGAGATCATAAGTGTGCAAAGAGGAAGGAAAATTGTGAGAAAGGAAGTTAACTCTATTGCAGCCGACACTGGGACTTACGGTTAGCTGACAAACATTTGATTCATGCTACTGCGTATGGGAAAAAACCTAATAAACAAACTTAGACTGGATTTAGCAGCTTGATGTATGCGTCAGTGTACTTGCAACTGAGCATTTAGGGGGAACAGTTAGTTGGGGCAATTTAATGAGGCAGGAATTATAAAATATGTATGTATTTCCAAAAAGCCCCGCCCACAAACTATATACTAACTAGTTAAATTTGGATTCTAATTCAGTCAAATCTTCACAAGGATGCCTCTGGGCAATTTAGTAATTTAGGAGAATTAGAAAATTGGAAAGCTTTAGCCACAAAATGGCTTTGCCTCACTTATAAACAGGCAACCTGGAGGTCTAGGGAAAATTTGTTCTACTCATGGCAGTGGAGTAGAATTTAGAGGTAGTCCTTTGGCTCCTTTGCAGCAGTGTTGGGAGCACACCAAGCAGTTCCATGAACGGTGACTGTTTGCAGCAGAGGCAGGTCCTTCCAGCAGGATGTTGGGGTGGAGTGGTCCGAAAGAGGGAACTGCATGCTTTCTCTTCACCCTTCTCCAAGATGCTCATTGAGGTCTGCCTAGGCAATGTCCCTTCTGGTAAACTCGAAGCACTTACATTTCTGGGTAGTTCAAGCCCAAAACATCAGGTCTAAGCTGATCTGAAGCATGAGGCAGGGCATGTTGTCTGAGCAGTTCAGTGAGGCAGAGGAGCACAAGTGCTTGAAAATTAACTCCATTTATGTTATTTGCCTGAGTGTGATGGCTCCTTTTGTCCACAGAGATTCACCAATCAGAATGGCACTTTGCCAAACTGACCATATTAGGTGAAAACAGGGCTTATTTACCTTATTTGGGCAAGACACTCACAGGTGCATAAACACCTGTGGGTACCTGTTTGTCTCTTAGGGAGGGGACATTACAGCCCAAGCTTTTGTTTACCTCCTGCCCTTTTTTTCCCCCATCAGCAGAAGAATGGGGCAAGCCAGGACATGTTTTAGGCCTATTAGCATTCCATGACAGCAGTTTGCTGGTAAAGAGTAGAAGTAGAGTAGAAGATAATCACAGAATCGCAGAAACACTCAGGTTGGAAAAGACTCTCAGGATCACTAGGTCCAACCAATAACCCTACTTTTCAAGGTTCTCCCCTAAACCATATCCCCAAACACTATGTCCAAACAACCTTTAAAGACATCCAGGCTTGGTGACTCAGCCACCCCTCTGGGCAGCCCATTATAATGCCTGACCACTCCTGCTGTGAAATTTTTTTTCCTTATGTCCAGTCTAAACCTACCCATTTGCAGCTTGAGGGCGTTCCCTCTTGTTCTCGCACTATCTGTGAGAAGAGACCAGCAGTGTCCTTTCAGGTAGCTGTAGAGAGCAATGAGGTCTCCCCTCAGCTTGCTCTATTTCAAATGAAACATCCACAGCTCCATCAGCTGCTCTTCGTAACATTTATTCTCTAAGCCCTTCACCGGCTTTGCACTCCCCTTCACTTGGTCCAGTACCTGATGGGAATGTGAGCCACCAAATCAGTTTCAATAGTCCTGCTGTGCTGATGGACTTCGCTATTGGGAAATGTTTTGAAGAGTTTGACACTGTTAATCTAAGCCATGTTTTAAGAAAGTTTTGTAACATGCAGAAACTGTTAACTGAATTTTTGTATGGTCTTTGGTGCTGAGACTTTAAGGGATTAATATTCTGGAATAATTTTACTGATTTTTAATGTTTACTTCTAAACCCCTTACTTTTCCTTGACTCCTAAAAGTAATTACCTCAAGAAGCTTTCAGTTCTACAAAAATACTTATTCATATGTGGATGGATAGTGCATGTTAATTGATAGATGATGTTACTTGAGGATAGCAAGTAGATTACTGAAAGGCTCATTTATATCCTCTTAGGCACTTACAAACTGATTTGAGCATGTTAAATTTTTACAGGGTTATTTTTTTTTGAGCGTAGCTTGAATGTGCAGCTTTTTGAGTTTACCAAGAGAATAAGAAGACTGTATTTAATCTTCTTCATATTATTTTCTTAAGTCAGTGCAGATTGCCAGTGTCAGATGTAATGCAGGTAGATGGACTTCTGATCAGACCTGTTCTGGCTGTTCTGACATACAATCACATTGAATAATGTAAATGCAAGCTTTAGTAAGTGGAAACAAATGCATGACTGTTTTCAATTTGCCAGTTAATTATGTCAGTTCAGTGTCATGCTCTAAATAAAAAACTGCTCATGTATGAAAATCCGTCGGAAGTGGACTGTCTGTCTTTGATCGTGTTTGTCGAAAATTTTTTTTTACACTCTATTGGTTTCTCACGGAAAGATGATAGGAATCTTGTTTGTGTGATGCTGAGGTATTTCACTGATTAATAGCAAGGGGTAAGTAGAGTAAGTGCTTGCCAACATTTTTGTCTGTATGCTGATGATGCATGCAGGTTACAGGTTCATGTGCCAAAGTATTAAAAATGACTTTTTTGCTAGCATTGCCATTTCTGCTGCATCAGCAGTAGTAGCAAACAGTAGTGTTAACAGCAAAGACTGTAAAAATGGTGATGAGTAAAACCAAGTATTTCTTTGCTAAGTAAGCATACTAAAGCTGCTAGATTAGAAAACACGAGTTGCAGTGTTCCACCAATAATAAAGCACTTAAAAGCTTTCTATTGACATTTATACAAAGAGAACAGATGAGTATGCTCTATTTGTTTTTGAAATCCATTTTTGCAAACCTTACAACTGTCCACAACAGAAGGAGTTTTGCAGGCTCTTGCTTGACAAAAGAAATGACTGAATTTTGGTAACAAAGATGCTGACAAATTGCTGAAAGTGCTACCCACTTATCAATGGACTGACAGTTTAATCATCACAAGTGTACTGCTGGATTGTGCTTGGGAGGAACAAAGGAGAAGAAGCTAGTGTTTTTTCCCTAAAGCATTAAAAGACGAAATTTGAAATGCCAATGTGCTTTTTTCGCTTGTTTTCATTTGGGTGACAGTGTTTCGTGATTTACATACCGTATGCTTGGTGGTGGTGTCCAGGACTTGGAGATTCTTTTTAATTTCTTTTCAGAGAAATGTTGTGCGTAAATGGAGTGATGTCCTGTTGTTTTGCTTACCATTTTAATTTTTTATAATGAAGGTACGTGTATCAACAGGATTCATTTTGGGCAGGAGATGAACATCAGCCCGCTGCTCATTTTATAGTACATACTCTGTATTAGTAGCCTTCAGAACACTTTCAGTAGAGGTAACAATCCACTTGTTTGAGATTTTTCAAAAAAAGAGCAGAATGTAATAGTTTCATATTTTCTGCCTCTTTTTTCTCTCTCCATTCTTAGTTACATTTTTCCCTTTTTGTTTTATAATATTGGATGCTGAAAACACTGTGAATTATGTAAAACTCAGTGGTTGTAGTTTTCATTGATGGGTATGCTGTAATAGAACATGGAATGGATTGTCTACCTGGATAAACCTTAGATCCATATTCTCTGAATTTGGATCCTCTAAGGTGGTGATTGTATAACTGAATGTTAGAATGTTTGTAACCTTAATTTACTATAGCTTGGGGACGGGACCTATCTGATTCCGAAAGAATTGTGGGGGGGGGGAAAATATTGTTTAAAAGTACCTCTTAAGTTCCTAAGCTGATGATCCAGCAGCAGTTGTATGCATTAGAAAAAATATGTTGTTAAATTATGTTTGCATGCATTTACTTCATTTCACATAAAACCCCCAACACATTAAGCTTTGTAGTAGTCACTGTGTGAGGGAGAGGACTCCTGTAGTTTTCCCCAACAGCTTCTATAGGTAAACTCGTGCTCATCTCCTGAATTTGAATGGATTTACTAAAGTCACCTATGATAGATAATTGTCAGAGTTTTGACTTTCCATGAAGGATTATAGTGGAAATATTCAAGGCATTATTTACACTTGTTTTTAGTGACGCAGTCTGTAAGACACAAACTTTTTGTAAGAACGAACTTTTCCTGTCAAAATACATAAAATTACTGCTGTACATTTAAAAAAGATTGCTATTACTGGTATTTTGGGCATAAGTTGATGCTGCAAGAGATTAGAAAAAAAAAATGTTCTGAACATCACTGAAATTGAAGTACTGTATTGATTTTTAGTCATAACTACTTTGTTACTTTTCTTACCATACCTCTTAAATATGTACCTGTAAAAAAATTTGGTTGTAACTTTTTTAATATGGAAGCTACCTTGTGATAATATTTTTAAGAGTGTGTTGCTCCTTAAGGAAGCATGCTGTCTAGTGTTGTAAGATGGTTAGCGTTTTGATTTATTCTCAATCTCTTGCTGATTGTGGTTTGTTCTACTGCCATTTGCTGTGTGTTGTAGAAATCAAGAATGATAGATAAGTAGCTCTACTGTTTAAAGAATTAAATGCAATGTGCACTGATGGCTTAATGTTGTGTTAGACTTACAAAAGAAATATAAGCTGCATCTGGCATCACTTTAGCTTTGTTTAAATGGTTATAGCTAAATTGGAGCAAATAGCTGATGTTAGAAGACTTGTTTCAGTTCTTCAAATTCTTAGTTCTAGTTTAAACTGCAATGAGGAATGCATTTGAAAATGAAACATGTGAAGAGTCGTACTTCCCCTAAGGGAATGATAGTTGACAGCTGAAAAGCAGGAACTTCTTGGTGATTTTTTTTTTTTTTTTTGGTGTGTGTGACGACAAACATTCATCTGAACACAGTCCTTCATGTGCTCAAAAGGGAAGAACACTTTTAAGTGTAGTGAAGAAGTACATTTCTGTAAACAGATCTATTGAGTAGAAACAGGGTGTCCTGCCTCAGATCATATCTGAAAAGTTTTAGAGGGATTGAAAAATACCATCTGTAGACAAAGGGTACAGAAGATTACATTAGTTCCGTAGTTTTCAGGGATGGAGGAAGAAAAATATTCTCATGGAGCAGAATGTATGTCATTGCCATTACAGGTGACTGTCATCCCATATTAAGGGGAAACAAGATAATTATACTGAAACCAGTTTGTTTTTTTTTCCCCCTCCAATCTGTTCCTTCACTGTTCTGCTGTGAGCAGCACATATTTTTCATTTACAGCGAAACTTTCTACTTAAAATATACAGAACAGAGTATTGTTGAAGGGGAATAATGTGGATTTTGAAATTCTTTATATGAGTGTCTGCTTCTACCTACAGTAGAGATGGGTACTTAGACCTTTTCAGTGGGAGGCCTCTTACTGCATTTGCAGAGCTCACGGGTTTTAGAAGTATGGTGAAGCTGCTGTATATTTTTTTTGTTGCTGTTGTTGTATCTAATATTGCAGTTAAGTACCCCTTCTTACTAACTCTGTTTTAAATCCCTAGAGTTGTATAACAATACAACATAATTACATCTGTAGTATTAAGATAGAGATGAAGTAGTTAGGAATCTATTTATATGTTTGTTTTGAAACTAAAGCTTTCCTTGTTTCTATATTGGTTGGTTTCCTGTGAGGTATCAAGGTAGAATTTGAAAGGAATTGTAACTGTGTGGGGGAGCTAAAGCTTTGCAAATGGACTTGAAGTGTAATTTCATGATAGAGATGCCGTGGAAGCTGTTGAGAGGGGAAATGTGCTTGGTAGTGTGTAAGAAACTTTGTGAAATAAATGTAAATAAAGGGCTGCTTAATTGAGTTCCTTTTACTATTGATTCTATCTATCCTTAAAAATAAAAAGTATGCTCTGAGGAGATGAGCTTCCTGCTTTGGTGCTGCTCCCATCCTCAGATTTTAAAAATACTTTTAAAATATTTCATAACAGAATAAACCAGATGCTTGCTAGAGGTGAAACGAGAGTAAAGCTTTTAGCTTTTCTAACATGCTGGTGAGGCTTTCTAGAGTCTTTCTGCAGTTCTGAGAGGTGCTGAAAATACAGTAGCAGGCAGTTCTGTAGATGTAACTTCTTAAAGTGGATAGCAAAGTTGCAAGATAGTAGAGTGTGGTAGGTTGAATTTGCTTTAATGGAGATGGTAGAAGGAAAATTTGTGTTCGAAAGTCAGTACTTCTCTATGGACTCCTGTAGGCACACAAGAAATGTGATTAAATGAGGCAGATGCCAGAGAAAACTGCTCTTTAGTCATAATATTATTGAGGATGTATAAAAAAGATTCATCAGAATTTGAAAAAAACCTGGAACGCATATTAAGCAGATAAGTAGCTTCAGGAGTTGTGTATTTGGGAGAATTCTTGGGAATGAAAATGAGTTGTGTTCTGTCCATAAGAGTGAGAGAGAATGAGTGAACAATTAAGATGAAATCTTCAGTTTTGCAGTTTAAGCAGTACTCCTTCAGTTCTGCCACCAAATGCAAAATAAATGAAAACAATCCTGGACATGATATTATATAGACAGGGAGTTTGGAGACCTGATCAGCAGTTAAAGAAAAACTTGTTATTTTACCTATGGTTTTAGTGTTTCTTCTGAGGCCTTAGGGAGAGTATCTAAGACAAAGGTAGTTCAAGAAGGGAAAGAGAAAGTAGTGTTCGAGTTGGTGGTAGTGCTGAGTTAATGTAGTTGAGTGTCCCTGTCCTGGTGTTTGTCAGCGTTACCAGTGGCTTAAATGTAGAGAGAAATTTAAACCTACATACGCAAAGAGAACAAAATTTCAAGTTTCTGGTCCTGTAGTAGAGTGGAAAATCTTGAGCGGGTAGGTGTCTTCATTTTGTGTAACATTTGAAACATGGTAGAAAGCTTCGGTTTCAGACAAGCCAAAATTCAGTGGTAGCCTGGGAGTCAGATTATTTTACCTGTGTTCTGAATGTTCGACTCCATAGTGTCATGGATGTGGCATAAGAATATTTGCAAGAGAAAGATTAAGTGTTTTTTCCTTGCCTATGAAAAGTAGAATAGACTATGTTAGTGAGTATATTCTACATAAAATACGTATTTTGAAATGAAATTTTCAGTGCTACTACTCTGTAGCTGCCAAATATGAAAATGCCCATGTTACTGTTTATGCTGCACTACTTCTGCAGGCTGCCTAGCTTGTTTCAGTGTAGTGTAAGTGAATGCAAAATCTGAAGAGAGTGAAAAGGAAACAAAGTCTGCCAAAAGATAATAGTATTTGTTCAAAGAGATGTGCTAAAGAATTTCTTTCTACACTGAAGCCAGTATAAATAACTGCTTGTAGTTCTGAAGATTTTGTGCCTTTTGTGAAAATTGTCAGTATAGAAGCAGCTGTGGATTTTTTTCCCTGAGCTGTGATTGTATATTGATGAAATTTGTATTCTCCCTGCTAAACAGGTGTTAACCCCAAAGTTGTGATATAGTGTACACTATTGATTATGTCAGTTTCCAGTATAGAAACTTAACGTTAAGTTTGAAAGGACTCATTCAGATTTGATTGAAAATTAGGTCTGCTGTGTTTCAGGTATTTGTTATTTCTGACACTCTCCCTCATCTCTAGCTTTTCAAATGATGAAGTCTCAGCTATAAATAATTTTCAAGGAAATAAATCAATTATGAAACAGAAGTTAACCTTACAGTTTGTTGTTAAAATTTCAAGTGAATATTTGTTTCTGTTGCTTCCTGTGGACAGATGAAAACATTGTTCTTTTCAATGTAATTTTGATTCTGAAGATCTTGAAAGCAGTTTTAATAATACTAAGTAAAAGACTGGAACTGTTGAGCCCTGGTTTTGATTGGCAGTCTACACTATCACAAGGAACAATGATTACAATGCCTTTTTAAATGCTGATTCTCATCTTGGAACTTAATTGGCACATTCTTTTAAAGTAATTCTTTATAGGTATTGGAATAAACTCATTGAGAAAATTTTATACAAGTTAGTATATTGTAAGTTATGAAATACAGAATGTTTAAGTCATATAGAGGCAGTTTGAATATCAGTTTAACAGTTCTAAACATGAAATGTAATCCCATTGAAGTCTATTTTCTTGTTAAATAAGAGCAAAGTTTGTGTTTTCAGATTTGACATAAATATAACAATTACTATTTTTAACTACCTTGTTTATAACTACTCAACTGCATCTTGCAATTAAATACCTGAAGTCATAATTGTTAGAATCTGTATTTCTAAATCCACTTGTAACGTTCCTTAGTGGTGGTTAGGAGTTTTTCATTATTTTGCAGTGAAGTAGTAGGACTTTTGGGTGTGTGTAGAGTTTGCTCAAGTATTCATTTTTTTTCATTTTCTCATTGGGAGTAGGCAGTAGAACAGTATTTACTAGTTTGTCATGCTGTGTGCTCAGTAACTACACCCTTAAATCATCAGATTTCTCTTTGCTTGGAAGATACACCATTTTATTTCCAAATGCTGGAGTTAATTTCATAACTGGCAAATAATACTGTGCAACTGCATTATTTTTTTAATGTCCAGATTTCTAAGGTTTTTGCTTTCTAGATGTTATTAAAAATACACAAGACTGGTTTTATACACCTTTTGAGTGATGCGAACAATCTGAGCGGTTTTCTAAGGAGCTGCACGTTATTTTTACTTCAGTAGCTGAATTCCATAAACAGGATGAGTAGGCAGCAAACTTACAGACATTAAAACATGAGTGCTTCAATTTAATAAACAAAACTCAACCAAACAACAAAGAAACCCACAAACAACCACCACCAGCAATCATAACATGAAACCCACCCCAAACAAAAAAAAAAAGGCAACCCCTCCCCCCCCAAAAAAAAGACCCCAAAATGAAAACCCACCCCTAAATAGGAAAAAAAAAAAAACAACAATGAAAACAAAAATCAAACAAGCAAAAAACACTGCCCCTTCCCCCCAAAAAAAATCAAAACAAAAACAACCCCAAACAAGCCCAAGACAATAACTTAAACAAAACCAGAGTAGATTTTTCTTTCAAGTTACTGTGATACTCCTGGAGAGAGGTAGAAAATGACACTATAATTTGGAAGAGTTAGAAAGAAAAGACTGTCATGCTAGATTGTAACCTGTTATTATGCTTAATACCTAAAATATTTTTTTCCCCCCACAGAAATTAGCAGAGTACGGAAAGACATGTATAACGACACATTAAATGGTAGTACGGAGAAGAGAAGTGCAGAATTACCAGATGCTGTGGGACCTATTGTACAGTTACAAGAGAAACTATATGTGCCTGTAAAAGAATATCCAGATGTAAGTATATCTTTTTACTACCTAAATGATATTTTTGATCCTTGTGGTTGTCTTCAAGTGTAAATTTCATGTGGTGCTACCGTTGGATCACACTGAATTGCTATTGATAAGATACCTCTTAGGAGGAAGCAGTATACGTTCTGCTTGGTCTCTTGACTTGTAGTGAGTGTGATTGGAAGGAGATTGTGTTAAATGCCTAACTAGTATGTATTATGAGCCAGAGATCTAAGATGTAAATTACCTCGTTCATTTGGTGCTGCCAGTTCTGAGACAATGCATATTGATTATTATGTGGGAAGTAGCTCTTGGGACACTTCCCCCCGCCTTAGTATGCCTCTAAAGGTCAGTTGGAGAATCTTTACAGACCTTTTGGAGACTACTTAATCTCAATTACTGTTTGTCCCATACTTCTGTAACCATTTCTGTTGCATATAGAAGTGTCTTTATCTTGAGGTTGGTTTTGTGTATGTTTTGGTTGTAGTTCTCCCCTTTCCTTTCCCCCTGTCCCCCTCCCCCCCCCCCGCCTTAAGCAAAGCTCCTTGCTTGCATGCCAATGTTGTACACTGGGTATTCTGTTATACACCCAATTTTGAGGGAGAATGGGTTTGTTTATCTAGAAGGACTATTTAGAATTCCTGTGATCTGAATGGTTTCTTAAAACAACTCAGAGTAAAACAGTCCTATCAAAATATACCCCAATGATTTTAATTGATAACTGCCAAAATCATAAATGTTGGTTTTTTCCCTAATAGAATTTAGAGGTCCTGTTCTAGTGGAGGATTGCCAGGTTTAAGTGAAGTGTTTTCATATTGAAGTAGTAAAAAGTGGAAAAAAAATGAAGCATACTAGTGTATTTCTGTTCCTTTTCTGTGTATCATTAATTAGATTAATCTCTCCAAATTGGGCTTTATTAGTTTAACACTGCTTAGAACACACAAGCTTCTAAATAAAACTTCATTGTGCCATACTCTATTAAGAAAATGAAGTGCAAGTCATTATTTAGAACAGAATCCATAGATAAATGTCTTTTCTCACTTTTCAGCTTATGCAATAAGCCTTTGTAGTTGGTTTAAAATGCCTGTACTGGGAAAAGTGTTCAAAGAGTTTGCATTAGCAATAGCAATACTTCTCTCCCCTTCTTTTCTGTTCGTCTTTTAAATATACACAGGCATATTTGTATGCATGTGTGTACACAAGTGTACATGTATTCATGTCTCCACAAAAAATACAGTCCCCTTGAAGTGATCACTAATTAATAAACTCTTACAAATTCAGAAGTTGGAGAGACTTGTGATTTGTATACACATGACCTGGAATAAAAAGGTGTAGCTGTTTCTTGTGAGATGGTGTTTCCTAGAAAATGTAGAACTTCTACTACTACAGTGGTGCTTGGCAATTCAGTCTTCATTAGGGAGCCAAGCACATCATTCTCTAGGCTCTTACCTGTCTTACATGTCTATATTCTCAGCTACTCAGAATGGTGTCTGCACAGCCTCAGTAATTGGTTAAGCAACTAGAATGTACTTCTACATACGAAAAAAAAGAAAAGCTGTGTTCGTATGTAGGTTCTTGCTAAGACCTTTCTGCAATGTAGAAATTAAATAACCTGCTTTGCATTCAGGCTAGTACAGCATTTGGAAGGTACAGTGATTCCAACTTCTCTTAAAAAGAAAAACAAAACAAAAAAACCCAAACCAAACAAAAAAAACAACAAAAACCCAACCCCCCAAAAAACAACAAGCTTTAATACTCACAATTAATTTCACCTGTGAAGATAATTTCATTATAATAGTGTTATTTGAAACTTCTTATATCTAGCAATTGGTTTAATTGTTATCAGGTACAAGGAAAACAGACAGTACAGAATACAAGTGAGCTCATCAGGTAAATCCAGTCAATTCTTTCTATTGGTGTCATTCTCTTACAGCTGACAGTCTTGTATACATTACAGCTATGTAAGGATAGATAAACTTCAGGGTTATTCAGGGAAGAGTGATTAGAAACTGTTTTCTGATGTAGATTGTTTTGTGTTTTTCTTTTTTTAAGAAATAATTTTTAAAAATCAAACCTTTATAGCCTTATAAACTTAGCCTGGTATTTTTAACAAATTTAGCCATCTTTATCAGTTGTAATGAATACTAAAAAGTGCTATAATGATATATTGTGTACAAAATCATAAATTGTGAGGCATAAAAACAATGGTTTGCCATAACTTTAAACAAACTTTTTGTGTGTGTGTATATCTATGAAGATAGATATATACATATGTATAAAAGATGAAACAATAAATTTTCACTGCTGGTGTCACCTTGATATTACTGTTTTTTTAACTGTTTTTTAACATGATTGAATTACAAACCTTAAATAAACACATAAAATCCCCTCTAGTCTATTCATACTTGATTTTTTTAAATGAGAATATATTAATTTTACTCTATTTTTTATTTGAAGACCATAATTGTTGCAAGGTTCAGCTTCTCAAAATATCTGAAACAGCCAGTAGTTCTTAATTGCTGACTGCGTAGGGCCTGCATTTCTACTTCTGTACTAAGTGGAAGATATGCAGAAATTTAGCTAAGAAATGCTACATTTTATTTTGTGTGTTGTATTAATAAGAAATATTTCCCCATTATGTAGTTACCATCAGATAAATTGTGTAACTGTTGGGGCGGCCTGCTTTCTGGCTTAATGATTTTTCCAATTCAAGCTATAGTAATGCAGTGATGTATATTTGCATATGTTCTTTTCTCCTAGCACCCTTGGAAGGTTTTAAAACTGAAATTTGAGCTGCTTAGCTTTTCTGAATCATGTATGTATTCTCCCAAAACTTGAGAACTTGTTCCGAAGACACACAAAAGTTGCTCTTGAAGTGTGAGAGCAACTGAAATGTGCTTAATTCTATCCAAGGGGGAAGGCAGAACAGGTTGAAGGCTTGTGAGTAAGAATTAAAGAATGTGGGAAAGGAGGTGAAATTGTTGTAGGTGTCTGTTATAGACCACCAAACCAAGAGGAAGATGTTGATGAGGCCTTCTACACTCAATTGGAGGTAGCCTCTAGAACTAACTCCTTGGTACATGTGGGTGACTTCAGTCACCCTGGTATTTACTGGGAAGCTTACACAGCCGGGCATGGTCAGTCCAAAAGGCTCTTGCAGTGTATCAATGATAATTTCTTGATGCAAGTAGTGGAAGAACCAACAAGGAGAGGTGCACTGCTGGACCTTGTATTACCTAATAAAGAGGGACTGGTTGAGGACATTAAGGTCAGGAACAGCCCTGGGGACAACAATCATGACACAGAGTTTAGTATTATAGAGGGTAGAAACAGACCAACAAGTAGAATTACAACCCTAGACTTCTGCTAACTTTGTGCTCTTCAGACACATGCTTGCAGAAATCCTGTGG
>WBNM01024997.1:0-39575 GCA_013399055.1 Ramphastos sulfuratus
CTTCTCTACCCCCCACCTGCCCCTGTCATTTTTCTTCTTGGCTTTTTTTTTCTCTTTTTGACCTTACCCCTTCTGTTTCTTTTAAAAAAATCTTTNGGGTTTTTGTTTGATTGGTTCTTTTTGTTCCACTCTCTTCTTCCTTTTTTTTTTTCTTGAATATATTTTTCCTTTTCTTTCCTTTTTTTTAAAAGCTTTTCCCCTTTTTTCCCCCATTTGTATTTTACTTTTCCCTTTTTTCTTTGTTTTTTATTTTGTCTCCTTTTACCTTTTATTACTTTTAGTCTATTTTTCCTTTTCTCCCTTTCCCTTTTGTCTTTCCCCCCTCTTCTATTTTTCTTTTTATTTCTTTTTTTTTTCCTTTTTAATCTTTTCTTGTCTCTCTTTCTCCATTTAATGTATTTTCTTTTTACTTTTTTTCCTTTTGTCTTTTTCTTTATTTTTTTCTTTCCTCTTTTCCTTTCTCCCCCGCTTCCTTTCCTTTTTTTCTTTTCTTCCCTTTTCGCCCTTACCCCGCTTCCGTCCCGTTTTTGCGGGACAAAGCGTGGCGCGGGGTCCTGCTCCCCACCTCCTCCTCACTCCGCGGCGGGGCCGGGCCGGGCCGCTGGGGGGCGTGGCCGCGCCGTGACGTCATGTGCGGCTGGGGCGCTATAAGTGGCGGGCGCTGTCCGGTGCTGAGCGACGGCGACGGCGGCGGCGGGACAGGTAGGGGCCGGCTGGGGTGGGGGTTCGGGAACAATTCTTCTGCCACCCGGGCGGGGAGGGGGTGCGGCACGTTATCAGCGAGTGGCAGCAGGAAGCTGGCGGGACCGTGGCTGGCGGTGCGGTGACATTAGCGCTGTGGGACAGAGAGCCGCGGACACCATCCTGCCAGCACCGCAGCCGGACACCTCGGGGGGAGTATGGGCTGCGGCGGGGCGCAGATGGGGATGCTGGGCCTCCCTTCTTGACGCCGTGTCCTGTCAAGCCAGTTCGGCTGCCTCGAAGGGTGGAACGAGAGGTTACCCTGGGTGCAGACGCAGCCTGCCTGGCTCTCCGGATGTATGGACAGATGTATCTATAGGTACCCACACAAACACACCTCACAGCCATGCAGAGCTGCTTACGATTGGGGGTTCCCCCCTCTCCTTACCACATCGTTCAGGTTTTGAGTCCCTTGCCCAGGGTAAAGAGTTAGATGTGCTTAAAAACAGGGCAAATTTAGTGCACTCATGCTATTTATTGCAAAAGTCAATGGGGAGAGAGCATGTGATAGATTTCTTTATTCCTTTATTTTCCTGATTTCTTGATTTTCCATATGGAAAATTGCTGTCAGAACCCCTCATAGACTCTTAGGTCAGGGAGTCACCTCTAGAAAAGCTTGTGAGTTCTGATCGCTGAAAACATTGCCCTCACATCAGAGATATCAGCTGAGAGAGATCGGGAGAGAAAATTGCTGCTGCCATGGAAACATCCCAGAAATGAGATTTTGGTGTCTGTTTGATGGGGAACTTCTGTCAGCCCTCATTGCTGTTGTATGTGTGGAGCTGGAAACTCGTTTGCCTTGCTTTGTAAATAGGAGCTTCCACACTGGTTAGCCAAAAGATGGTTTCCCTGTTTGTTAGGTGCTAATAGAGAGGAAAAGATGGTCCTCGTCTAGGCTGGCTTCCCAGTCATCCATCTGTAGACTAACAGCCATTTTAGCTGAAGAACAGGACAGTTTACAGCAGTATTATTCTTTGAGAGGCACAGAACAGAATGTTTTATCTTAGATCTTGAAGACAGTCTGGTTTCCACAAAATACGGATTAAAAGTCTGAAAGGCTGGGAAAGGAGGAGTCCTCTCACCTCAGATAATGCAGGCAGTTTAAGGATAAAATTTTGTGAGCTAAACTCAAAACCTTTCAAAGAAATCATCCCCAAATGTGTTTGACAGGACTTTCAAGTATCACCAACCACTAAATTCAAAGTGAAAATTGATCTAGAGACAGAACCACCCAATATATGCAGAGGAGCCAGTGACCTGTTATTCCTGCAAAGGAAAGCCTCAACTGGGCAGCATCCTGTGGAACACAGGAGCAAACTTTGTCTGGCTGCATGCAGTTTGATTTTAAGGGGATGCTGAAGCTCTTGCAGTGACTGTAACAACCCTCACCATATGCAGGGGAGCAAATTGAGTTCCTGGGCACTGTGAGTGGGAGATGCCTGGCAAATAATGATGGAACAACTCTGCCTTCCCCCAGCCCTCAGAAAGGAGCATTTTTCATGCACTGATCACACTAACTCTGCCTAATAACCAGAAGAGAAACTCCTAATTTCATTTATTTGCTGCAAAAAGCAGTGAAGTGCTGGGGTTTTTTGTTTTGTTTTGGTTTTGGGTTTTTTTTTTTTGAGGGAGGGAGGGAGAAGGAGGGAGTAGGGGTGGGAATGTGGTTATATGTTGATATGTAGGATCTAGCCCCTTCCCTGTGATGAAAAATAAAGCAAAGTGCTTCCTTTGTGTCGGGGGAAACTCAGCACTGCAGGGTGGGACCTGCTCATCAGTTGCTCTGAACTAATCCTTTGTGAAATCAAACGTATCCAGGCTTGAGCAGGCAGAGATGCTTGGGCTAATTGTTTGTTGCAAAGGCCAGTACCTTGCCCAGGCATCCTGAGGGAAAGTAAGCAGCTCTGAACTGATGCTGCTTTAATTATTTAGCTAAGTCACATCGTGTTAGGAACAAAAAACCGAGCAGGACAATCTACAAGTGAGCATATTTGTGCTCACTTTCTGCTTGCAACAGTGGGTAAACAGTGCTACATATAGCTTTGGCACTCTGTCACAAATCGTCAGCATCTCAGCAGATGCTTTCACCAAGCCAAAACCCAAAGAAACCAGAACAGAGAGATTAATCAAAGTTGTTTCTGTCCTTGTAATTTCTTTCTCATTTATTTGTTGATGTAACTGGATCAGAAAAGAGTTCCAGCTACGCCCTAGCGTAGCAGTGCCTGAGTATCTCCTAGGCAATGGGTGACGGCAAATCTTCCCTTCACTGGGTGGAGGGTGCTGAGCTCCACGCAAGGCTGGGCTTGGGCAGCTCCATCCTCATTGTTCCGAATTCAGAGGACTATTTTTTCTACTTATTGTCTGGAGTTCATTGTCAGCTGGCATAAGCTTGGCAGTCATAGTCTTCTGCCGATCTATTCTAACTGAATTTAGCTTACTGTTGCCAATGGTCGTGTTTCTGCCTGTCCTGGGACCTGATTCAATTTCAGCTGAAGTGAATGAATGAATGACATCACCACTCAGAACCTCCTTAAGCTCGTTTCTGAGATGGGTTTTAGAGCAGTCAGCAAAATATTATGTTAGCTTTAGGATTAGTTCTAGCTTGTCCATCACATAGGGGATCACTGCCCATAGGAAAATAGTTGGCTCCTAGAATCTCTGAACTAGAATTCACAAATACAAATAATGCAAAGAATAAGAAATATTATACATGATACAAATTGAATTAAATGGCAAAACTGGAAGCAATAACATTAACTGTAACAACAGAAATAAACTTGCAAGTCATTTTATATGCCATACTATTCACATTTATTGCAGTCTAGCACCATTCGGTGATATTAACCTGGCATGAAATGAGCTGTCCTGTGGAACAGTCTCACAAACTCATTCATTGCCCAGCTTTAATGTTTTGAGTGCCATTTAACTACATGGATATACCAATTTTACCCCTCAAAGCCTTCATTTTAATCAACAGAATGACATCTCTGGGCCTCTCATGAGCTGTGTGGGATTCGTGGTTTTTCCTTTGGTGCTCCTTTTGGAAAATGGATGTTCACGAAGTATATGAAGGACAGGGATAAGAATTTTTTTGTGCACAAACCCCAAAGTTTCCAATAAAGTGTGGAACTGTAGGAAAGATTCAGAAGATTTAATTATTCCACTGAAATATACAGCTTCTATGTGTGAGTTATATGAGGTTACCATAATTATTAGTAGTACTGGTGACATTCTTCACAGAATTATAGAGTGGTTTGGTTTGGATGGGACCTTAAGAGTTGTCCAGTTCCAACCTTCCTACCATGGACACCTTGTCAAGGCGCCATCCATCCTGGCTTCAAACACATCCAGGATTGGAGCCTCCACAGCTTCTCTGGGCAACCTGTTTCAGTGCCTCACTACTCTCATGGTTCATTTCTTCCTGATGTCTATTCTAAATTATAAGTTCCAGTTTAAAATAAAGCTCCAGTTTGCTTCTCAGTTTCTCAAGTTTGTCTCCATATATTAACTGCTTCTCTTCTCTTTTTTTTTTCATTTCAAGGAAATATATTAAACATGGCAGAAACAAAAACTTTCCAGCTCAGAGCAGCCTGCACTCTCACCTTTTTCTTCCTCCTGATCTCTTGGGTTGATGCAGCTTCCTTCCAGCAGCATCAGCTGCTTCAGAAAGATCCAGACTATGTGATGAAGACCTTACAGAGGTTCCCAAATCCTGATATGATCAAAGCTCTGGAATACATAGAAGACCTTCGCAAGCAAACTAACAAGGGAGAAAGCAGCCCTGATTATGGCTCTTATCAAAGTGTCCCATACCTCCTGCAACAGAAAGAAAATAAAGATCAGGTTCACCTACCAGAAAATGTAAGGGATTCTTTGACTGAAGATGAGTCCCAGTGGGTCAAGGTAATGCTGGAAGCCTTGCGGCAAGCTGAGAAAGAGTCAAAAGCTGGCCCAAAGGAGAATAAACCTTATGGTCTGGGTTCAGATAACAACTTTCCAGCTGGAGGAATGGACGATTATGAGGCATACAAGTGGCCTGAGAGGTGGCAAAAGTACCTCAAAATGCCTCTTGGGCACTATGAAGACAGTTCAAGAGACAATCCTTTCAAGCGTACTAATGAGATAGTGGAAGAGCAATACACACCCCAAAGCCTCGCCACACTGGAGTCTGTGTTCCAGGAGCTGGGGAAGATGGCAGGGTCGAACAACCATAAAAAAGAGAGACTGGATGAGGACCAGAAATTGTATACAGATGATGAAGATGATGTCTATAAAGTGAATAACATTGCCTATGAGGACGTGGTTGGAGGAGAAGATTGGAATCCCATAGAGGAAAAAGTGGAAAGCCAAACCCAGGAGGAGATAAAAGACAGCAAAGAGGAAATTGATAAACATGAGGAGGAGATCGATGATGAAATGAAAAGATCAGGAAAACTCAGCTTCCTTGAGGATGAAATAAGAAGAGATAACAAAGACCAGGTGTCAGAGGATGTTTCAAAGCTGATGAATTATTACCTGAAGAGGCTGGTGGGTGGTGCTGGGAATAGGAAATTAAGGACTGGAGGAGAACTTGAGGAAAAAAGAGCATCCGCATTCTTGGACAAGCAGCTCGATCCTCAGTCTATAGCTCAGCTGATTGACATCTCAAGGAATTTACAAATTCCTCCAGAAGATTTGATAGACATGTTGAAAGCTGGAGAAAGAAAGCAGCTGCAGAGTGAAAGGTTGGAAGCTGAGCAGGAAGCGGAATTCCCAGACGACCTCGACGAGATTGCTCAAACCAATCTAGGACAGAGTGATATATTTAAAAACAGCATAAACTCTAAAAATGGGTACATGAAGCAGCCTCTTAATGCTATCCCAGAAAACCTACCTGAAGACCTCAATCTTGAAGATATCATCAGTCTTCTGGGAACTGACAACTTAGCTAACCAGAATCCCTCCTACCTACTAAATCGTCTTAATCAAGAGAATGACTTGCCAAGACTGGCTTACATTCCCAGAAGGCTGAAAGGCCGCCCATTCCCTAAAGCTGCCTGGATGAATGACTTGGAAAGGAGACAAATGGACTACGAGAAGCTGGATGAGAAGGATGAAGAGCTAGCTGATTACTTGGCAAAGGTGTTGGCAAAATACCCTGACATTGTCAATACGAATCAAGTGAAACGAGTCCCAGTGCCAGCCTCTGAAAGTGAGCTGCAGGAAGATGACTGGCTGGAGCAGGCCATCAGGGAGCACCTAAATCAGCTGGGACCACAGGAGGCCTCGAAGTTGGCTTCACTCAGCAAAAGGCTCTCCCTGGCCGGGGAGAGCGATGACACACAAACCAGGCAGTACCTGGATGAGGATATGCTAGCAAAGGTACTGGAGTATCTAAAACAGGAGAAATCAGAGCTGGAAAGAGATCACATCACTAAACGAGCAATGGAGAACATGTAATGGTTCCCCAGCTCTTATTTCTCTTCAATGTGTTGACTTATACCCCAATTCAGTTGTAATTTCTTCCCACCCTCCCACTTAACAACCTCTGGTAGACTACTTAACCATTGAACAGGCTGCATATCTTTCTCAGAGCTGTGATCTTGTTTATTGATATACTTCTATATGTCATAAATTATGGGGCAAACAGCAAATTGCTTCAAGTGTTTTAAGAATCAACTTAATGAAATCAAGTACAACCATAATATGTAAACAAAAGACCTTTACATTGTTAATGAAACCATGATAAATGAGGAGTGACAGTTATAATTTGAGATTTTTAAGGTTATTTTGTTACTGTCTGTAGTGTTTTTTTTGGTGGAGTATCAAATAAAAAGAGAATATAAAGCATTATATATATATATAGTTTTATTTACAAGGCTTTTTCTATTCAGTGTTTTATTGTTGATGAATAAATTATTTCTGGACAATCGCCTGTGTTTCTTTGTGGCAGTTGATAGAGTCATGCTAATTTGACCCAGAAATGCATATTTGTGTTTCTACAGCCAACTCTTCTGAACTCTACTGGTTTGCCACAGAGTAAATTGGTAGCACATATACTTCTGGGTTTCTGGGCTGGACTGACACAATCTGCAAGAGCAGTGGGTACCTGAAGAGCTTGCTAAAGGTCAGCCAGGGCAGTATCTACATACATTATCTGATCTGGGAATCGAGCCCCACATAATTAATGATTATGTGTCTCTTGGCAGCAGGAGGCAAATAAATGATCTGTCCAGCAGCTGTCCTCCTGGAAAGCAGGTCAGTAGAGAAGGCCCTAGGAGTCCTTATGGATAAATTCCCCATGAGCGAGCAATGTGTTCTTGTGGCCAAAAAAGCAAATGGTCTTGTGGGATGCATTAAAAAGAGTGAACAGCAGGTCGAAGGAGAATCTTCCCCCCTCCTCTTCTCTGCTCTAAGAAGGCTAAATCTTTAGTATTGTGTCCAGTTCTGAGCTCCTCAATTCAAGAGAGACAAGGAACTACTGGACAGAGTCTGGTGGAGGCCACAAAGATGCTGAACTGGAGCATCTCTCTGNTGCCGTTTCTTTTACTGGTTCTTTCAAAAGGTGCACTTCCCTTTAACTACTCTGGCAGATGAGATGCAGGCACAGAGGAACATCACCCTGGCCTCTGTGATGCTGAGCAACACATTCCTATGGTAGCCTGGAGGCAGCTGTACCGCCTCCCAGCAGGACAGCAAAGCACCCATGAAACAAAGATGGAAACGCTTTAAGTTCCAACCTTTGTCATAAAATCATGCTGGGATCACCTCCGCCAGAGCCCAGCCCAGCCCCATTCTGTGATGTTCCTCTTTCTCTTGAGCTGACACNCTCTGAGAAACCCGGGGTTGTTTAGCCCAGAGAAGTCTGAGAGGGGATCTGACTAATGCTTATCAAGCATTGGATGGGGCCAGACTCTTTCTCAGTGATTCCCAGTAACAAGACAAAGGGCAACAGACATAAACTGGAACTCATGAGGTTCCATCTGAACATGCTTAAATACTCTTTTTTCCTGTGAGGATGCTGGAGCACTGGACCAGGTTGCCCAGAGAGGTTGTGANTCTTTCTCTTGAGCTGACACTGACAGCACCACAGTTCCCCAAAAGCCAGCAGGTACCCAGCCCTCTCTGCATTCTTAGGGGACTGGACTCAGAGTGTACACAATATTCTCTTTGAGTGGAAAACAAAACTGTCAGAGAATCACAGAAACACAGAGTGGTTTGAATTGGACAGGGCCTTTAAATGCTGGCTAGTCCAAACCCCTTGTAGTCAGAAGGCACATCTCCAACTAAATCAGGTTACTCAGTGTCCCATGCAACCTGACCTGGAATGGTCCCAGGAATGGACCATCTACCACCTCTCTAGGCAACCTGAGCCAGTGTCTCACCATCTCAGCATTTAAAAAAAAAAAAAAAAAANGCATTGGATGGGGCCAGACTCTTTCTCAGTGATTCCCAGTAACAAGACAAAGGGCAACAGACATAAACTGGAACTCATGAGGTTCCATCTGAACATGCTTAAATACTCTTTTTTCCTGTGAGGATGCTGGAGCACTGGACCAGGTTGCCCAGAGAGGTTGTGAAGTCATCATCTCTGAAGAGATTCCAGACCTGCATGGCCACTAGAATCCTGGGCAAGCTGTGGTGGCTGACCCTGCTTTAGCAGGGGCGTTGAATTAGGTGATCTCCAAAGGTTCGGGCCAACATCTATCATGCTGGGATTCTATGATCAAAGCTAACATCTTGCACTGACACTTCTGCTACCACACAGCTATGGTATAATCCATATTGCTGAGTTTCTCCTCATGGGTAAAATAGAGAGATGTGAATGTTAAAGCTATTTTTATATATATATATNGGACCATCTACCACCTCTCTAGGCAACCTGAGCCAGTGTCTCACCATCTCAGCATTTAAAAAAAAAAAAAAAAAAAAAAAAAAAAAAGGCTTCCTTCTATCTAGTCTGATTCAGTTTAAAACCATCATCATACCTTGTCCTGTCACAACAGGCCCTGCTCAAAATTCAGTTCCCATCTTTCTTTTTTAAAAGAATGATTCCAGCAAAGCAACAGAGATTCACAGGTCCCCACGTCAGCTATTACTGCTTCAGCAGGTAATATAACCAACTCAGATGCTGTGCAGAGGACCTAGAAGAATATAGAAATGAAACATGGCCAGGCATCACTGGTGGTACTTTAAAGTTTCTTAGCTTCATTCTTCTTCCACCACAGTTCATAGCTCATCCTTCTCCTGGGCTTCCCAGGCTCTTGAGCTTACCAAAAGCCTAAGTAGCTGCTTGGCACAAATGCTGCCTCTGGGCTTTTATTCAAGAAGAATTAAAACTTTGGATACAAGCATGATTTTTGGATTCAGAGGTCCAAATCTATGTGTAAAATAAGATATTCTTTCAGAGACTGTGTAGAAGAGTAAATAAGCTTTGGAAAATCCAAACTTGGCATGAATAACTATATAATTTTTTTAGAAGACTATCTCACAGAGTGTGTAAGTCTCTAGGGAATTTGTGGTTCATCTGCATAAACCAGAAAAGGGATATTGAGCTTGAAAGAACAGAACTGGACACTGTATAACAGAACTATGTGGAAGTTTCAAACTGATTTCTGTTTCCTCTCCCAAGGAATGATTGATAGGACAAGAGGAAACAGCCTCAAGTTGTGATAGGGGAGGTTTAGGTTGGACATTAGGAACAGTTTCTTCCCTGAAAGGGCTGCCAAGGGCTGGAACAGGCTGCAAAGGGAACTTGTGTATTCCCCATCCCTGGAGGGATTTAAAAGCCATGTAGATGTGGTGCTGTGTGACGTGGTTTAGTGGTGACCTGGCAGTGGTGGGGTAATGGTTGGACTCGATGATCTTAAAGGTGTTTTCAAACCAAAATTATTCTGTGATTCTATGATCAGTACCCTTTGCTCCTCCAGCCACAGAAAGCAGACAGCTAATCCCCTTGTGCAGTACCTCATATCTAGCAAATGACTCTCCAACTCCATTTTGAAATGAAATAATGAGCAAATATTCAACAGACAGCACCCTCTCAGTAGCTGTAGCCAACTCTTGACATGTAACCAAAGCTCCTGCAGCACAGCAGACAGTTGTATCAGAACAGACAAGAGAACATTATGAAAAATGTACATCATGACTCGAGATCTGCTCCACTGAACCGCTCCAAAGCAGCCCCTGCAGAGAGGCTGTGTGAAGCTCAAGTGTGTGTAATAGCCATGGCCCTTCTGCTCTCATTTCCTTGTGTTTTTCTTATGGGTGTAGTGGGACACTCAAGTTGTTAATAATGCACACAGAATGCATAACCCATAACAGACATGCCACCACGCTCACTGGTATATTTATATACCAAATAAAGTGCCCACCCTGCAATTTTTACTCAAAAAGTGAGGAGAAGATTTTAAAAATTTTTTAAAATCTCCTTTGTGCTACAGTTTGCCAGCATCCCAGATGCTGGTTTTGGTGGCTTTTGTCCAGCAAAGAAAAACATTTCCGCTCACATCTTCCTCTCAAAACCTGCTTCTTCAGGGCCTCACATTTAGAATCTTTCCCAACAAGCAGACTGAATAGAAATTCTGCATTTGGTCTGAACACACCAAGCTGCTGAGCACCTTCTTCAAGAGCTGAGGGAGTTCTCTGCACATGTACCAGCATTTACTGTACTGGGATCCATAAGAGTTAATGTCTTTTCACTCTTTCATTAATTCACATCCTGCTGCAAGTGTTTTGTTTACATCTGCATCTTGATGGCTCCATTATTTTATCAGCTGGGGCTCTTAAATGAAAACATTTGTTGATTCAAAAGTGAATGTAACCACATTAGCTCGGCTGAAGAAATGAGGTTGTTGCAAATTGCAGTGGAAAGGGTTTGAGTCTTGTATAATATCACAGTATAAGCAAGGTTGGAAGAGACTTCAAAGATCATCAAGTCCAACCCATTACCACAGACCTCGAGACTAGACCATGACCCTTGTTAGTATTTCTCACTTTACAAGATACCTCTATTGCAGGCAGAGCAATGCAAACCATCCAAGATTTTCTTATCATGGTCCATCACTGGGACATCTCATCTACTGGAGGTGGCAGGAGCCAAGGCTGGAATTTGGGTGTCCTAAGTTGTGCTTTACTTCAGAGCTGGCATTGTTGTTGCTAGCTAATGAGAAGACTCAAACATGCTTCTCCAAGTGAACCTAACCCAGCCCACTCATCCATGACTTCAGGTCAGACATAGCATCATGGAAGTGAAGGTCAAGAAGGGAAATGTTCTTCTGGGGTGCATTAGTGAGAATGTGGACAGCAGGTCAAGGGAAGTTCTACTACCCCTGCTACTGTGCCCTAATGAGACCATATCTGGACTATTATGTCCAGTTCTGGGCTCCCCACTTCAAGAGAGGGAAAGTCCAACAGAGGTTGTAAAGATGATGTGGGGACTGGAGCACCTCTCTGGCAAGAAGATGAAAGACTTGGAGAAGGCTGAGAAGAGATCTTCTCAATAGTTGCCAATACCTAAAAAATGAGAGTAAGAGGATGTGGTTAAACTCTTTTCAGTGGTGCCAACTGACAGAAGAAGTAATGAGCACAGACTGGAACCCAGAAGGTTTTATCTGAACAGGAGGGAGAACTTCTTTCCTGTGAGGGTGCTGGAGCACTGGACTAGGCTGTCCAGAGAGATTGTGCAGTCTCCTTTGGAGAAGTTGCAAACCCAGATGGATGTTGTGATCCTGGACATCTGTTGTGTGTGACCTAGATTTAGCTGAGGGGTTCAACTAGATGATCTCCAGAGGTTCCTTTCAACCCTTATCATGATGGGATTCTGTGATTCTGTGTGACTTCTGTGGGCATGTCACATGCAGTGATGACAGACGTGGGAGCTGCAGTGCCCAGAACATCCCTTACCCTCTTGGGAATATCCTCCCCAAGAACACACAACACCCACCAGTGGCTGTTTAGCACATGATGCATAAATTTATATGGACACAGCTGGATGCCAGCTGCACTTTGCAGTTGCTCAGCTACCCAAGTGCCTCTGGAGAGGTTTACTGGAGATTCCAGGAACTCCTGTTAGCAGCAGCAGGCAGGTGTAGAGCCTCTAGTGTGTAACATGGGAAGGAGAAGCCCTGAATCAGAGCTGATTAGCCAAAGAGCCACATTATTCCTGACTTTTGGATCATTTGGAAACATTTGAGATTGTTAATAATTCATTTGCAGATGTTGCAGAGCTCTAAATGTGGCTGATTAAATGCTTTTGGCATGTCTCTGGAGAGGGGCTGTTATTCCAGGAAACCACTCAGCAGCTGCAAACGCCTTGGAATGAGCACAGTCCAAATTATGGGTTCACTGACAATGTTTGCCTCTTGTGAAGAAGGAAGAGAGACCTCTCTGATTTCAGCTGTAAAGTACACTGCTGAATAACTGTAGTACAGCTATTTTAAACTCACCATGGCCATTCAGCAGATCTGCTGTGGAAGGAGATCTGAGTCCCATGCTCTATCTTCCTCTGCTGAGACAAGACCCTGCAGACAGTAAGCCATTCAGGTCCTACGTGCTTCAGGCAGGAGAAGGAGAAAATGATTGTTTGGCAGATTCTCAGCTTCTACAGTTGTTGTCCTATGATCTGCTTCCCAAAAACCTTCCTGGCATCTACATAAAAACAGAGCCCTTGGCTTTATCCCAGCAGAAGAGCCAGCATCTTGTGGGGAGTCTTGGTGAGAGGGCACGAAGCAACCAAGTCCTCTGAGTTGGATGAATGAGATCCAGGAGAGGCTTTCAAAGAAGTTAATGAGCTTTCTATTCCTGTTGGAGTGCCCTGATTTTGTTACCAAGTCTAAGTCCTCAGACTTTGTTTGGGAGGGAGTACATTTCTTCAGGTATACCTGTGGGGTGGATTTTGGACTATCCCATTTAAATATCTAAATGAGAATGAAGCATTTCTGCAACTGTGAGCAGGTATTTGTCAAGTTTTCATTAGCTCTCTCCCAGCCAAAACCAGCACAGTGACTGGTATCAGGGTGGTTTTCCTCCTGGTTTGCTTACTGCAATCACCATCACTGGGGTATATCATCTACTGGAAATGGTGGGATCAATCCCTTCCAAAAATTTGCTCAAGGTCACCTTGATAAAGCATTTTCAAAAATTTCTACTTGCCCTAAGCTTGTGCCACATGGAAGAGGAGGATACTGCACCTGTCACAGAATAAGAGGAGGATACGGCACCTGTCACAGAATAAGAGGAGGATACGGCACCTGTCACAGAATAAGAGGAGGATACGGCACCTGTCACAGAATAAAGAACCAGTAGGGTTTGGAAAGGACCTCTTAAGATCATCTAAGTCCAACCTTCCCACTACCGCAGGCTCACACCGAACAGGCTCCCCAGGATCATCTCCCGGCACGCTTGGAATCCCTCCAGAGAAGATTCCACAACCTCTCTGAGCAGCCTGGTCCAGGAGTCAGCACCCTCACAGGACAGATTTTTTTCCTCCTGCTCAGGTGGAACCTTCTGGTTCCAGTTTGTGCCAGTTGTCCCTTGTCCTGTTGCTGAAAAGAGTCTGTTGATCATTCTTTATTGTCTATTTAAACTCTTTCCCTAACCATACTTTCTTCAAGACCTTTTTCCAGCTCAAATTGTTGATTCCATTTAGATTCATGTTGCAAATCCATTGCCTCCAAGTGCAAAAAGAAACCTCTCATCCCCACTTTCCTCTCTCCTGTTTGACCCGAGAGAAGATGTCAGGTTGTTGGGAAGAGATGAAACATGATTTCTGCAAGGAACACATTTCCTACCACAGCTATGTGGTGTACCACCTGCTAATGAATGTCACAGCAGAGCAACAAACCACTTAGACACTGCCAATACTTGTGCTCCCAAATTAAGTATGTAAGAGCCAGGCCAGGAACACTGTGTACAGACACAGAAAAGATAAAAGACACAGATAAATCATTTAAGGGCATAAGTCCAACCTTCCTTGCTCATGATTCATGTGGAGACGTGCTACATCCCTTCAAGTAAGTTTGGGGGGCTCAAATGTAGTCCAGCAGGAAAACTTTTTTCTGCAAGACTAAATTTACTCAGATCCAAATCCAAATCCATTGATTTTCTTCTTAGAGTGCAACAAGGTGGAAACTTTGGCCTGGTGACCAACACACCGAAGGAGACTAAGAGAAAAATACCAAAACCCAGTCTGAACATTTTATGTAAGTCTGTGACAAACAGCGTATTCCACCAGTTAATTTAAACAACAGAAATGTTGTTACTGTACAAACTCACACATTTTTCAGTCTCATTCATGGCCCTGGACTTTGCTTTCCAAGAAGCAACAGTTGGGTTGACCTTTATTTATAGATATTTTTTACTTTCTAACTTCTGGCAGTATCCTCACCACAGCCTCTGGTCTGGGGCTGGTGGCACCACAGTCACACGAGCCTTTAGAGGTGGCTGGGCTACAGTGATCACTTTAATCATACAATCATTTAAGTTGGATGAGACCTTTAAGATCATTGAGCTCAATGAAGGTGATGAGGCACTGGCAGGGGTTGCCCAGAGAGATGGTAGATGCCCCATCTCTGGAAACATTCCAGGTCAAGGCTCTGAGCAAACTGATCTATTTGACATTGTGCTCACTGCGGTGGGGTTGGGCTAGAGGAGATTTAAAGCTCCCTTCCAACCCCAAATATTCTATGATGCTATGCTCACCAAGTTGCTCTTCAAAGACAGGTGGAGAATGAGGCTGGGGAATTCTCCCGTCTTAATTTCCTGGCTACCATCATCCACTCCAGGGAAGATGAATGGTGCTTGGCAGACTGGCTGTGGCTCAGACTGATGGAGTTGTCTGGGGGAAACTGGACTGGCAGATCCCTGGGGCAAACTCAGACTTCAGGGAGTCTTCCATCTTTGAGCTGACACCTCCATGGTTACTTGCTGTGCTAACTCGTTTGTTAATCAGGTTGTGTAATTTTCTTTTCTTCCACTTACCACCCTCCTGGCTCAGCTCACTGCATGACTCAGTGAGCCTGGCTTAATCATCCTCATTATAAATTCAGAATCTATGTCATTGCTGATAAAGTTCTTGCTGACCATCTCCTACATCTGAAATATCCAGAGTGGGGAGAAAAGTTTAAAAAAAAAGAAAGAAAGAAAAAAAGGAAAAGAAGAAAGAAGGACTTCACCTTTATATTTCAAAGTTAATTCCTCTGCTACAGCATCTTCCAAAAGAAGCAGCCAAAAGCAGCAGCAGCAGCCTGGTTTATATATATATAAAGGATGTGAGTTTTCAAAAATCTGCATTTTATACATCAAACTGTGAAGACAGAGCAGAATTTAGTTATCCTACACCACGACTGTCGGGACGTTTGCCTTTTTCCTAAGGAAATTACTTCACCTCCTTGTTCACCTTTTGCAGTGCACCTTTCTCTGCCTGTGCAATTCATTATCCGGTACTCAATCTCCTCAAATAATCTCATGCTGATGTCCTTGGGAGATGAATTTTTTAACAGTCTTCTCAATGAGCATGTGCTTTGTAGCACCTGAAAGTAGATGTACTGAATTTCTGAGCTAGATGAATATTTTAGCTATGGAGCCATATAGTTCAGTAGGTTTCTATGTGGTGAGATGGAAAAATAATTTAAAGAGTAATTTGCCCAAGAAGATATTTGTCCTCCTACATACCCTGTGAGTACAAAGTTGGATTTATCCCTTGCTCTTTTACTTTACATCCAAGGAATGGGGAGTACATTGCTGTAGCCATTCTTGGTGGGTAGAGCACACTGCACCTCTTCAAACCAACAAGCTGCAAAGTGCTTCTCTTCAACCATCTTTCAACTTAGAAAGTGAGTTAAGCTCCTCCCAAGTCTACAGATAAGCATCTAAGAATGCAAGGAATGAGCAGGATGAATGTTTTGAGGAAGTATTTTGCGACTTTGTGAAAATTGTTTCCTCTAGGCAAAGATTTGTACATCTGGTAGTAAGGTACAAGACAACATAAGATGAGTATGTGTCAAGGGTTAGGGTTGGGCTGGGCACCAGTTGAGTGGTAGCTGCTCTCTATGGACCCCTCTCCCTTCCCAAAGGGCAAGAGAAGGGGAATGAGAGAGACTGATGGGTTAGAAAATAAAACTAAACCAGCTTGAGTGGAAATATTAACAATAAAATTAAATAGATATAAACCAATATCAAGTTCAACCTCTGATGGCAATGATGTCCCTGTCACCACCAGTGCTGTGGGCTGGCCTCAGCTGCAGATGAGGACAGATTCAGGAGCTGGATTCTGGAATGGGATTCAGGATTGGAATTGAAGGCCCAACAAACAGAGTCCTGCTTGGACACTGACCGTTGAAGAAAAGAGGCTTGGTCCTGGTGATCCTTCATCTTTGTACTGAATATGATGCCCATGGAATGGAACTCCTTATTGGTCAGTTTAGGATCACCTGTCCTGTCTGCTTTTTCCCTCAGGTTCCACCTCTTGCTTTCTGCACCCTAATATGGGGCACAAATTTTAGCAGTGACTTTGGTTTGCACAGGAGCAAGGATAAGCAAGAATCTTTCTGCACCCCAACCCTTGGTAGTAATTCTAATCATTGGTCCTCTCACTGCTAGAAGCAGCCACTGTTGGTGAGAACATTGCTGTGAACTTCAGAAAGTGTCATCACTGAGAAGAGGCTGAGCTGAGAAGTCAAATCCCTGAAGAGAATGAGTTCTGATCCAGCTCAAAACAAGACAGTACCAAAAGACAGTTAATTTAGATTTAAAAGTAAAGGTAATTTGGGTTTCAAATTGAAGTGCAAACAAGTCTTTTATTGTTAAAGCCAATGTACAAGTTGTGACATCCATAGCCTGAATTTCTGGTGAAAGCAGGACCAAGACTGGGGAATATGGAGGGTCCCTAGATGTGGTCAGAGCAAGCAAAGTAGCTGTGATGAGTGTGTGAGGCCTGAGCTGGGTCTGCAGTTCAGTGTTGACACCAGAGGAGTAAAAACTGAAGAGATACAGACTTCTGCAGTCTGGTAGGATTCAGGCTTCTAAACCCAAGTGTACAGCCTGGCAGCACAGGGCAAAGACCAGCATGGTGGGGCAGGATCAAGGGCTCAACCACAGGGGTGTGAAGTGATTAGGGACCACTTAGGGAACTGATTGTCCCCTGTACTTTGCTATAGCTCAAATATTGGGCTCAGTTTTGGGCCCCTCACTACAAGAAGCGCATTGAGGTGCAGCAGTGGGTCCAGAGAAGAGCCACAATGCTGGCAAAGGGTCTAGAGTACAAGTCTGATAAGGAGTGGCTGAGGGAACTGGGGGTTGTTTAGCCTGGAGGAAAGGAGGCTCAGGGGAGACCTTCTTGTTGTCTACAGCACCCTGAAAGTACATTGTAATGAGGTGAGGGTCAGCTTCTCCCAAGAAACACTTTCTTCCTCAAAATGGTTGTCAAGGCCAGGAACAGGTGGCCCAGAGAAGTGGTGGAGTCCCCATTCCTGGAAGATGTGTAGATATGGTGCTGAGGGACATAGTTTAGTGGTGGACCTACCAGTGCTGAGTTAATGAGCGGTTGGACTCTGTGATCTTAAAGGTCTCTACCAATTAAAATAATTCTATAATTCTATATTTCTTCTCACAGAGAGTCTGTGGGACCCACAGGCTGCAGAGGTGGGGTAAGAAAGCATCACTGCCCTGCCTGCCCCTGTCTGGGAGGGTTGAAGGGGAGGCACAGTACATTGCCAACATAGATCAAAAATAGCAGCTGGCCTTAATGCAGGTTTGCTCTCTAACCACTTTTCTTCCAATCAGCTGAATAAATGCCAACCACCATTTGTGCACCACAGAAATACTGAACAGAACTGTGAGGTCACTTATTTAACCTGAGAGTTTCATCTTCTGAGCCTGTCTCCATGAGGGAGGAGTGGGCAAGCCCCTGGACAGATTAACATCAGAAGTGAGTTAGCAGCTCCATCCATAGGCTTGCAGAAGGAAAGAAAACTACCGGAGGAGGAGCACGACATGAGGAGAGGAACTTCTGGCAGCTTTGCTCCAGCATTCTGAAGGAGCAGCCAAGCTGCAAGCAAGCAGAGCAGTCACAGAAGGCAGCAGATTCCATTTTCTCATGCTTTTTTTACCCCTAGCAAATATAAAGCTTGTTAAAGGTGGAAGAGCAACAGCTCAGAGGAAAAAAGAAGGGAAACTGATAGGAGTAGCACAAGATTTCCCATACCCTCTGTCAAGAATCAAGAAGCTCTTCACTCCAGGGAGAAGCTTTGCTAGTACCATTTATACTGGGTTAGTTCCTGCCTTCAACAGCTGTCCAGCTGTTTCTAAAGCTGCACCCAGATCTGCCCACTATCTGCCTGATAAACAGGCATTCTGCTGACCCACCAGACTGATGCTGGTTGGGCACACCATGCTCACTGAGGCCTGAGGTCTCACACCACACCAGCTAGAGCACTGGAAGGTCCTTTCTGTACAGAGTCCTGTCCTCAGCTGTCCCAGGTGCTTCACATAACCCCATTCATCAAACAGTTGTAGTATCACAGAATGGTTTTGGCTGGAAGAGACTTAAGATCATCAAGCCCAATTGTTAACCCAGCACTGTCAGGCCACCACTAAACCATGTCCCTCAGCACCACATCTAAATATCTTTCAAACCTCTCCAGAGGTGGGGACTCCACCACTTCCCTGGGCAGCCTGTTTTAGGCCTTGATGACCCTTTGGGGGAAGAAATTATTCCTGATGTCCAACCTAAGTCTCTCTTGGCACAGTTTGAGGCTGTTTGGTCTTGTCCTGTTCCTTGGGAGAATCAATCACCAGATCCTTGCAACGAACTGCAAATGCAACAAGAGGTTCATCCTCACATTGATCGCAACCCTTTTCCCAAGTGAGACTGAACATCAGGTGATTGTTGTGCCCAATGTCTAGAGGGCCAAGGCTCTCTTCATTCTGTCCCAGGGACCCATCACTGCTGACAGTGCATGGTCACATGTGCAGGAGTCCTGTGCCTCCCAGATTACCTCAACCTGCAACAGGGCTGAAATGTTTCCTTGAGAAGAGGTACTGAGTGCTCCCAACACCAGACTGGCATGCCAGAAGGCATCACTGATGGTACCACTGTTACCTCAGAGCACTGAAGATAAGGCATAAGTACCTCTGAGTTTCTGCAGCACTCACAGAAAATAGACCAGCACCACTGTGGGACCAGTGAGAGGAGCTCCACAGGTCTTAGGTAGGTCTCAGGGATGGTAGGATTTTTGGATGGCTCCTGTGTGCAACCAGAGTCCCAACGTGGCCAGAGCATTTCAGCACAGAAGATTTGAGCCATGTTTGCCTCCCTGCTCCAGCTGACAGGGAGATGCCTACAGAACAGCAAGAGCTTTGGGAAAATGCTAAGGACCTGTGTGACTGAAGTTTGCAGCTTATCATCCTACAAGGACACATCTATAATGAGAATCTCTCTCAACCAAGATATAATTTAATAGGTTGCATTTACCACAAACTACCAACATTAAAGCAAGATGAACCAGCAAGCACACCAGCTGCACCTCCCACTGCACAGCAGCTGATGTGGCCCAGCTTCCTTTCCAGCAGCTTGTTTCCCCTGGAGAAGTCAGCTGCAGACATCTGCTTTGAGCATTAACTCTAATTCTCACTGTCTTGGTGGACCTTTGCTATAGAAACCTTCCATAGCAACAGGGAGGTAGAGCAGCAGCGGCTGCAGGCAGAGGCTTTAATGAGGCAGCCCCAGCACATCACCTCATACCCCACCTCTTAACTCACCCTTTTCCTGAAGAATCAGGGTGTGGAGCAGGAGGGAAACAGCTCTGTTGGAAAACCACTTCAGAATCACCCTTTGATTATGGGCCAGTTTATGACTCAGCTTCCCCAAAGGAATTTCTTTTATCCTTATAGCCTTGACACTCCAAGGATGGTTCTGATCTTTGCAGCCATGGGCAGAAGGGGTGACAAGAGGAACCAAGAGGAAGGCAGGGAGGGGATGAGATCTGGAGAATCTCAATATGGGCCCAGAAGCCACCCTGCCTAACCTAAGAAGGAGATCAAAGAGCCAGCTAAGAAAGAAGGAGAATGACTCAAGATACCGAGAACAGCCCTGTGGGCTTTGTGGAAACAGAATGCCCTAACTACAACCCCATCCTGAATCATCGTTTGTGATGATCACCAGTCTCTGGTGTATTTAAGTCTAGTGGGTAGGGTGTAAAGGGCAGGTCCCTCAGCTCTGTATCACCACTGATAAATGGCACACAGAAATGAAGGTAAGAAGAGCTGGCACTTCCCATTCCTGCCCAAGTGGCATCCAGGCTGCAGAAGAAGTGGTGAAGGATCAAGGATGCTGTTGCTAATACTTCTGTATTATTCTGCCCCCAGGTCTGGCATTTCCAATCCCAGCAGTTCTATTCTGACAGAGCAGGATGTGGGTTGCTCTGAAATTTCCCCTTCTTTCAGGGAAGCAATCAACTGGGGCAAGTTGGCTGCGCTGTGCTGCAGGTCCAAAGTGGAAGCATGTCTCCAGGGGTGGTGAGCCTGGTTGCAGAGCCAAGCTAAGGGCAGCAAAACTTTGCTTATCTTGTGTCCAGCCACCTTAGAGGCCAAGCATTCTACAAAAAGCCTCCCCAGCTGCACCCCTTGGAAGAGCCAACACAAAACCACAGGCATACAGTACTGAGATAGCCTGAGGAACCTGTAACTGTATATTTCCATTCTCTGACTCATCCTGTCACAAACACACCAGGCACACGCCATGCTGCTACCAGCCCTGCACGCTGTGACTCACTGGTAGACCTGCGCTGCTTTTGATTCCAAGCCTCCCTGCCAGGTTTTTCATTATCTGCTCTGCTGCCTGTGGGATAATCATGTCTAGGAAGAGCTGCAGTGGGCTGCACCTCCAAACGCCTCTCCGCTGTTTACCTGTCAGCACCAGTACGCAGTTGACTGCAGACTGCTGACCCGAATTCCCAAACTTGACTTGTAGGGAACAATTAACTCACCCAGTCTGTCCTGTTTATCTTCACAGGTCACAGAATCTGCAGAATTATTACATAAAAAAACCTACAACTAGGCATAAAACCCCTTTTCTGTTCCAGTTTGCTGGTTTGGTTTCACATTTCAGTATTTAGTAACTTTTAACCAGGGACAAGCTGAGCATCGATTTATGTCTGCCATGGTTTAACCTCAGTCAGAAACTAAGCCCCATGCAGCTGCTTGCTCATTCAAACTCTCTACAGTGGCATGGGGAAGAGAACTGAAAAAAACCTACAGTCTCATGGGTTGAGATATGAACAGTTCAATAAATAACAAATAATAGTAACAACAACAATAATACCATCAAATAATCATAGTAAGGGAAAGGAATATAATGAAAAGAGAAAGAGAAACCCCAAGAGAAGGGATGCACACTGCCATTGCTCATTGCCTGCTGATCCTCCCATTTTACACGCTAGGCATGATGTCCTATGGAACAGAATATCCCTTTGGCAGGTTCAGGTCAGCTCTTCTGGCTATGTTCCCCTCCAGCTTCTGGTGCTCCTGTGCACCACTGAAACAAGGGAAGGTGAAAAGTCCCAGATTTACAGCAACAACTAAACCCATCAGTACGTTATCAATGTTGTTCTCACACTGAATCCAAACCACAGCACTGTTTTAGCCACTGAAAAGGGAAATCAGCTCTATTCCAGCTCAAACCAGGATAATGTGCTTGTCCTGGGAAGGTTTGGGGTAAAGCACATTAATTCAACACCCAATTGAAGAACAGCAAGCCTGACTGAAAGGACACAGGTTTGTGAGAGATGGGTGGCAGAGGTAGCTATGAGCCTCTCTGTTGTGTTTGGTGGCTAATCAGGCAGTTACACTGAGTAGTTTGCTCTGGAAACTTCAAACAAAACCCAGACCTCTCCTAAAACAAAGCTTATCCATTAAGCCCATTGAGGAGAATCAATCTTTAATTTTTACTTAGAAGCTGTGCTAAAGAGAGGAAAAAACTCTAACAGCTCTGGAGTTTCTCTGAAAAGCTGAGATGCCAGCACAATCTTCCTGGAGCACCAAAGAAGAGCAGGTCCCCTTGCTACTCATCTACTAGCCCTTAACCAGGCTATAAAGAGCTCTGCAGTAGAAAACCTTTCTTGCTAGCCAGAAGGCTTTCTGGAAGGTGAAAGCAAAACCTCAAGAGTACTTCAAAGTTGAATTTGACTTCAAAGAGCTCTGCTGGAGGACCTGCACCTTCAGTGTTTCATGCCTTTGTGCTATGTTTGACTGTTTATCATTAAACCATTCATTTGCCAGCTCTGCACAAAAAGCCTTCCACTGAATCTTTGGTTAGAAAGAGCTTAGCCTGCAGACATAGAAAGTAAAAATACAATCTATTTTTCCTAAAGGAACTTTGAAATGACCTAAAAGACCAGATTTTCAGAGAGAGGTGCATATTCAACCTTTCCCTTCCCTACTGTAGGCTTGTTAAGACTTAGTAAATCTGAGTTCCCAGTGACCAAGCACTGTTGGGAGTCTAGGATGAGCAAACCAGCTCCGAAGCTGCACAGGAGGTTCCACCTCAACACAAAGGGGAACTTCTTTACTGTAAGGGTCACAGAGCACTGGAAAAGTCTCCCCAGAGAGGTTGTGGAATCTCCTTCTTTGGAGGCTTTCAAGGCCTGCCTGGATGTGTTCATCTGTGATCTGAGCTAGATTGTATGATCCTACTCTGTCAGGGGAATTGGACTCAATGATCTCTTTGGGTCCCTTCAAACCCCTGATGTCCTGTGATCCTGTGAAAAATCTACTGTCAGAGCACCACGTACAAGGCCACACAGGAAGGTCTTCTCACATATATGTAGGTCTAGGAAACTCTATGAATCTATCAATTCTAGCAAGATCTTATTAATGCTTATAAATACCTAATGGTCAGGGGATAAGAGAACAGAGCCAGACTCTTTCCAGCAATGCCCAAAGACAAAGGGCAATGGGCACAAGCAAGTTTCATCTGAACATGAGGAAAAATTTTTTTGCTGTGAGGGTGCCAAGCACTGGACCAGGCTACCCAGAGAGGCTGTGGAGTCTCCTTATCTAGAGAGATTCCAAACTCACATTGACATCATGATCCTGGGCAAGCTGCTGTGGGTGACCCTGGTTTAGAATGGGGTTTGGGTTAGATGATCTCCAGAAGTCCCTTCTGACTGTCACCACATTGGGATTCCACAATTCTGTAATCATGGAAATGTTATCAACATTTTTTTAAGCAGGCTGATGCTCACTGAATCAGTGACACTCCTGATTTATAGCATCAAGGACTTGGCTCCATCTCATTAGATTGGAAAAGGGGAAATGTACATTGAAATATGTAAAAAGCTTTCTTGGCTCTTTGCCCATCCTGGTTACAGAGCTTCCATCACCAGAGCCTTGGACTGCTTTGTGATGTTTAACATTTATGCTCACAGTACTCCAGTAGGATGGAGAAATGTTGGCTTCTGCCATTTAAAGGACGAAAGTTGAGGCATAGACAGACTAAAGTGACATGGTTTAGCAAAAGAATTGTTAGATAATAGTTGGACTCAAGGATCTTAAAGGTCTTTTCCAATCAAAATGGTTCTTGGATTCTGTAGTCTGACCTGCCAAAGAACACAGGAGTAGGCCCCAAAAATGAAACTTCAGACTTCCTGAAAACTCACCAGGTCCTTAGCCAAAAGTTTATCTCAAATGTTGGGTCAATACTTAGGACAGAAAATAAATCAAATGCTCTGAAATGATGAGAGCAAGTCAGAGAATCCTGTTTAAGGCAATGATGCTCTGAAATCTGTGATATTTATCCTACCAAACAGGCCTTTTGGACCATGCAGAAACCTCCTGAAGTTCTCCCCCAGCACCAGCAGTACCTAGGCCAGGATGAATCTGCTGGAATATTTTATTCACCTTCTCAGATGCTTAGTGAGAAAAAGCAGAAGAAAAGTTACAGATGGGAGAGACAAGATGTGGTTGTGCCACTGTCACATAAAGGAACAACCTCTCTGAGTAATTGCATTAAGAGCAATTTTGTGCATTTCAGCGAATAACTCAAGATAATTTAAACCTCCATAAGAGGACAGTTAAAAAAAAAAAAAACAAAAAAAAACCTCTTTTACAGGAAGACAGATCCTCACATCAAGACTGCCACAGGCACAGCAGTACAAATGTATTTTAATTTTAACTTTAACAGAAATCTTCACACCATTTAGAAAGGAACAGCTTTTGTTCAGACAGCCCAATTATTTCTATCAGAGCACCCAAGATTTGAATGCTGTGCACTTATGACACAGAGCCATGTTCAGCATCCAAGTGCTATATATAACATTACAGAAAGGGAGAGCCTTGCTCCAGAAAATATTCCCAGTCACCTAAGAGAAGGGGATAGGGGACAGGAAAAACTTCTTTGTGCAGAGAGTCTGTCTCCTTGCTGTTGTGCCTCCACCTACAGCACCTACCTCTGTGCATACACTTACTGATTTAAGTATCAGACTGATTTTTGCCCCAGATCCTCCTGATAGGGTGGTAGAGTGCAATTAAGAGTGTGGCAGACAGGTCTAAGTAGCATCTTCTCCACTTCTGGTCTGCACTAGTGAGGCCATATCTGAAATGTTGTGCCCAGCTCTGGGTTCCCCAGTTAGGGACAGGGAACTACTTGGGAGAGTTCAATGCAGGCTACAGCAAGGATGAGGTTAGAGCATCTCTCTAATGAGGAAAGGTTGAGAGACTTGGAAAAGACTGAGAGAGGATCTTCTCTGTGTTTATCAATAACTAAAGGGCAGAACTCAAGAGGACAGGGTCTGATTCATTTCAGTGGCAACCAGCAGCAAGGAGCAAAGGACGCAAAATGAAACCTATGAGGTTCCACCTGAAGATGAGGGAAAACTTCTTTCCTGTGAGGGTTCTGGAGCACTGGACCAGATTGCCTAGAGAGGTTGTGGAGACTCCCCCTCTGGAGAGATTTCAAACCTACCTGGGCATTGCAATCCTGGGCAATCTGCTGTGGGAAACTCTGCTTTAGCAGGTGGGTTTGAATGAATGGTCCCCAGAGGTCCCTTCCAACTCCTGTGATAGAGCCACAGCAGAGCCTCATCAATGCCACCTAAAGAACCAAAATACAGAAATCACACAAAATCAGTTACAACTTTCAAAATCAGTTACTTTTTTTTTTTTTTTTTTTTTAAGGACAGAATTAGCATCAAGAGCTTCATCCATTTACCACCATCTACCAAGAATTTCTGTGGCAGATCTGGAGAGTCCATCTTGGATCTCCTGCCTGCCAGCCCTCTGCTTACCCAAGTGCTAACGGTCATTATTCAACTTGCTGCTGAAGATGAAAGCACTGAAAACACACCCTGGAGAGGCAGCCTCCAAATTGAGAGAGTGTTTCATTCTCAGATTTATTTTAGTCCCTTTAGTTTTCCCTTTTAAAGGAACCGTGACCATCACACATCTTTCTCTCAGTGAGTATTGTGTGAGCAGCGCTGTTGCTGATTTACTAGGGGGAAAAAAAGTGTTTTCTAGCAAACAATGACAAGCAGAATTGTGCTCAGTTCTCGCAAACCCCATATAGGGTGGCAAGGAGCCAGCTTCTGCTCTCGCTGACGCCGGGGCAAAGCCATAGCAACGACACTGCTGAAACTCAGGAGCCGTACGGGAGCTGTGCAGCCTCCTGGGGTGGTGGTTTGCAGCACGATGCAGTCAGGCTCAATCAGAAAATGGGAAAGATCTAGATGAGAACTACTGAGAGCTAGCAGTAGGTCCCAGTACTGCTTTTTGTGACACAAAAAGCCTGTGTGTCACAAAAAGTGTTTTCCTGCCTTATTCAGGCATTTTGCTGCTAATCTTTGCAAGTAAATTGCAGATAATGCTTGGATTTGGGCTTAGATTCTGTATCTGATTTCGGAAATGAGTTTTCACTTCTCTTAGGAAAACAGGCCGTGAGGCACAAGTATACTTACAAATGTTGGAGAGGCTTTGCCAGGTGCTCGGATGTGAAAGGTTGTCAAGGTCAGGCCCACACATCAGCACAGAGAGCCACCAGGGTGCCCTGAAGACTAAGTGTGCTTTGCCTTGGGCAGTGACTGGTGTCAGCTGGGACAAGTTCTAGAGAGTGAGGCAGCACTCAGTGCTGAGTCAGACCAAGGGGGAATGACTCACCCAGACGTCAATGAAAGACGATATTTCTCTCCAGGCTGCCCTTGTGCCTGCTCTTTATCCTTCAGAACAGGGTCTCTTTGCACCTTTCTAGAGAGCAGTTGAAAAGTTTCAATCAGAATTTCAAATAAACTGTTTTCTTGATCATTCTCTCTTAGCAGATGCAGTGTTACGTGCCTGTGACACTGTCAGCAGTTAGATCTGGGCTGGCCACTAGACAATGACAGATGCTCTATTAAACTCTCTCCCTTTTCCAAAGGGAAGAGGAAAGGAATAAGGGAGAGATACTGATCAGTTAGGAAAGAGACTAAACCAGCTTTAACAGAAACAATAACAGTAAAATTAAATAGATAGAATTAGATACAAACCAATATCAAACTTAATCCCTGATGGAAATGATGCCATTGTCATCAGTGATGCCGTGGGTAGGCATTGGGGTAGTCCCGGACCAGACTCAGCAGCAGATGGGAACTGGATTAAGGAGCAGGGTTCTGTGATTGGATTCAGGAACACAAGGATTGGGATCAAAAGCAGAACAAATAGATTCCTCCTGGAATACTGGCCATTGAAGAAGAGGGTTGATCCTGGTGAGCACTCAGCTGTATGCTGAATATGATGTCCATGGAATGAAATTCCTTGTTGGTCAGTTTAGGCTCACTTGCCCTGTCTGCTTCTCCATGCAAGTGCCACCTTTTACCTACTGCACCCCAATGTGGGGCATAAGACTTAGCAGTGACAGTGCAAAGGACTAAAGATAAGCAAGAGCCTTTCTGCTCCCCAATCCTTGGTAGCAACTCTTAACTATCATTATCACCACTAGAAGCAGCCCCTGCCTGTGAGAACATGCCATGAGCTTCAGAAAGTGCTGTCCCTGAGAAGAGACTGAGCTGAGAAGTCAAAGCCCTAGACAGAATTGGTTCTATTCTAGCTTAAACTGGGACAGACACAGGACAGTGTGTGCCATTATAGGAGCAGAAAGTGCATCAGGAATCATGAAGGAAGTGAGATGTGAAAGATGTCTAGGTTTGGAAGGGTGGGCTGCCTGCTGGAGTGGCAGCCAGACAACAGGACAGCCTGAGCCCTGCTTTTGCACAGCAAACGGCCACAAACTTTTTCCCTTCTGTGCCTCTTCAAACCTTTCGTTGACTTGTTGTTTGCTCCAGGTCTGAGGTGGGAAGAGAGGTCAGGTCATTAAGTACATGCATGAATGTATCTAAGAGAATGAGCAGCTATTTTTCATACTTCCTGCTTTCAATAAACCAAGCTGGTGTGTCACTGCAACAGAAGAAAGCACAAATACACTCAAGAGACACAAACACTATCACTGACCTGCTGTTCCATATCCCCTTGCTGAGCCCTGTAGCCTCTCAATAGTCACTAAATGATGGACATAACCTCCCAGGCTCTTTGCTCCTGCAATCATATACATACTTCCCTGTATTTTAAAAGGGGGATCTCAGATTCACCTGAGTCCATCCTCTCAGTTCAAATAATCTTCCAGGTTTGTGAAGGTGAGAGCTTCTTTTTGAACAGGCTTATTAAATAGTAGAATCATAGAATCATTTTGGTTGGAAGAAACCTTTAATGTCAAGTTCAATGCTTAGCCCAGTACTGCCAGGTCACCACTAAATCATGTTACTCAGCACCACACTGATACATAGCATTTGCTCATGTGTGTTTCCATCCACACAAGTAATGAATGCCATGTACATTGCAGTAAAAACATAAAAAGCTAGGAACTGAATATGCTGTGTCACAAACAGGGCTGTCACTCATTGTGTCAGTCCTAAGCCTACCAAAATAGCTGGAATATCTCATGAGCCCACACTAAGGGAATCTATCCAGCACTGTTTCATGACCCTTTCTACTGTTCTCAACAGCCAGGCTTAAACCAGAAACTTAAGAGTAGAAGACTGTAAGAGAGTTGACTCTTATTTTAGTCGTAGACTTGGCAGTGCTGGGTTCATGGTTGGACTTGATCTCAAGAGTTTTTTCCAACTTAAACAACTCTGTGGTTCTACAATTCAGGACCTAACAACATTTAGACTAGAGACACCAACTGTCATGGCTTATTTGAGACAATCATAAGAATTGGGATCACAGCCTACTTTTCTGATGATACCTGGATGTCACTTTGTACCGGATTTTAGAGGTGGTGCAAGAACAAGACATTTACTGTGTAATTTCATGCAGAACAAACAGCAACATCCAATCTCTTTGTTCAAGCTGTGGCCCAAGCATGGACTCATGCTCCTTAGCACAAGAGACTTCCAACCTTTCCACCACAGAACACAAGTGGGCTTTCAAGGAACATCCACGTGGTCACTGCATAGACCTTGAGAGCCCACTCAAGCCTGGCCCATCAGGGGAAGGAGCAGAGAGCATGCCATGCTTCTTACACCCCTTTTTCCTTCATCCCACTCTCCTTAATTTAGCCAGGCTTGTAAGTGTTCACTTGCTGGAGTCACACCTACCCACCATCAATGAGATCCAAATAGCAAGCTTGCGTGGATTGGAGTTTTTCTTAGAGAAGATACAAATAATTGACATTTTAATGGTAAAATTAGCACTCATAAAAGTGCTTCATTCTAAGAATAGCCACAAGAAACAGAAATACGGAGAGAGAGCTTTTAAAATGTTATCAGTTTTGTCATCTCTTTGGAGAAGAACCTGCCAGCTGGCCTCAATTCATCATTCAATGGTGTAGGAAATGCTGGAAAGTGGATTTTGAGAACAGTTTTACCCCGCCTAAACAAGGTTCTGCTGCTCTCTCTTGGAACAGCAAAGCTGAAGTATGTCATCAGAGGTCAAAATTATCTGGTTAATTAATGATTTATCTCTTTGCACTCAGCTGCTGTAGCTGAGCATTTAAGTACAAAGCGCCAGTGTTCAGTTATAAATAGAGGGAACCAGGGTGTGGCATATCTATATTTGCATAAATGATCTAAGAAGTTGATGAGTAGTAATTGGCAATGGTTCATTAAAAGCAAAGTTTACTGCAGGCACGGGGTAGAAGTTGGGAAAAAAAACCCTGAGTTTTGTGAGGTCACACTTAGGTGACAACAAACCCATGAACACTGCAGGCATGGGAAGGAGTGGCTGAAAAGCTGCCCAGTGGAAAAGAGTCTGGGGATGTTGTTAGACAGTGGCTGAAGATGAGTCAGCATGTGCCCAGAAGGCCAACAGCATCCTGGCCTGTATCTGTAATAGTGTGGCCAGCACAGCTAGGGCAAGGATTGTCCCCCTGTACTCAGCACTGGTGAGGCCTCACCTCAAACTGGTACTAACATCAGTATTAAGTATATAAACTTATACGCACCTCAGCAAAAGCACAAGTCACAACGTCCAGAAAGCAGTCCTCAAGAGCAGGAAAGGAGCAAGGAACAGCCTAAGCAGGAGGTTCCTCTCCTCCCCCAAATGCCTCTTTTGTGCTGAGTCTGATGCTCACGGTGTGGGATACACCAGTGATCTAACCTGGGTCAGCTGTCTTGGGTGACTCAGGACTGCTAATGGTCTGCAGCCCGTGGCTGGCTTAAGGTTCTGTCCCAGTAAAACTAGAACAGATCCACACTTCAGGACAGGAAATCACTGGAGAGAGTGCAGTGGAGGTTACAAAGATGATGAGGGTAATGGAGCATCTCTCCTATGAGGAAAGGCTGAGAGACCTGAGGCTCTTTAACCTGGAGAAGACTGAGAGAGGATTTTCTCAGTGCTTATCAATAGATGAATGGTGGAGGTCACAGTATCACAGTATAGCAAGGTTGGAAGAGACCTCAAAGATCATCAAGTCCAACCCATTACCACAGACCTCAAGACTAGACCATGGCACCAAGTGCCACGTCCAAACGTGCCTTGAACACCTCCAGGGACGGTGACTCCACCACCAAGAGGATGAGGCCAGATTGTTTTCAGTGATGCCCAGCAACAGGACAAGGGCCAATGGTTATAATCTGGAACCCAGAAGGTTCCACATGAAAAGGACTTCCCTGTGAGGATGCTGGAGTCCTGAAACAGGCTACCCAAAGAGGTTGGTTGTGGAGTCTCCTTATATGGAGAGATCCCAAATCCACCTGGACATTGTGATCCTGGGCAACCTGCTCTGTGTGACTCTCCTTTAGCAAGGACGTTGGACTAGATGACCTTCAAAGTTCTCTTCCAACTCCCCCCAGTGTTGGGATGCTATGATTTGTCTGCAAAAGTGCCCTTCTCAAGGGTCAGATTAATATTAGGCCAACACTGGTTAATTGCTGTGCACATATGTCACTCTAACCCAGCTGAGAAACCACTCTAATAATACATCTCTGTCTAATTTTAAGTGATTAAAGCATAGCTTGACCTGAAAGATATCTACTCCTTCCTGTTGCTAGAAATCTTGTGGTTGTGTAGGAAAGAGGGTAAACATCTCTTGATTATTAAACTTCTACCTCAAGGTACAATGTGAAGAAGGGGTAGTTAGCAACCAGAAGCAGAGGAGCACAAGATGATCCATTCTTGTGGCACACTTTGTAATGAGATACAAAAACTCGTGGCAACCTGTGACACCTCAACCAAGACAACCAATGTCTGCAGCCAGCTCCACGCTTCTCATTGCTGGAGACAACTGAGTTGCAGAACCTGTCGTGCCTGACAGACATAACTCAGCCCCCCAGATTCCTTGACATTTGCCTCGTTACCGTTACCATCTTTCCCCGATTGGATTTAAATGAGTAATCTCAGTTTTAAAAGGTTGGTTTGATATTTATGATGGGTTTTAAGGTCGAGGAGTCAAGAGATGAGAATGCTAATTTCTGCCAGCAGATCGGCTGACATTTGAGAGAGATTGAAAATTCCAACAGTATGGCACATTTTTCTCAGCAAAAAAAAAAGTTCATGGAATTTCTCAGGCATTAATCAGCAGATGTCAATCCCAAACAATGAAAAAATGACCTGGATCCTCTATGCTACGTCATCCCCTCTCACTGGAGTGGTGCAGATTACACAGCACAGTCCTGCTGTACTGACCTTGCATCCAGCTGGGGAGACTGTGAGAACCTGCCTAATGGAGGGGATGAATTCAGAGATATAGCTAAATGACCACTCACAAGGAGCCACCATACAGGAACAGGAGAAGGAGCAAGTGAGTTGGAGGCAGAAAAACCTGCCACAACAAGGTGTATTCATGTTTTCACTAGAATAACACAATGTATGGAAAAGAAAGGACTATTCTGGTCCCTGGATACCGAAATACCACATGCCTAGTAAGAAAAAACATGCATCACAAGCAGTGTGCTGTAAGACCACCAGAACAGGGCACACAAAGCGCTCCAGGCATTAGGACATGCAAGGACTGTCTGAAATTCAGGGCTCTTCAGTGCAGGTTTTCCAAGCTTTGCTCATCTCTCAGCATATCCACTCTCTCCTTTGCTACCAGCATCTTCTTCCCCTACTTTGGAACCTTCAGCCACATCAGACTAAACCACACTGATAATCCTTTTGGCTTAGCAGGAGATGGGGAAATACACCCCTAAGTGTGTGTTATTGGAATGATTATTTAATGAGGCTAATGACTTGTCTGGAGGTGGCAGACAGAGGAAATGAAGGCTTTTAAGGCAACTGTTCAATAAAACGACATGTAGCACTGTGATGGTTCCTTCATTACAGAAGGAGATTTGAGTAGCATCATCGTGCTGGGAACTCATGTAAGCCAGTCAGCTCTTCACCTGCACTGCAGGCAAGGAGTTAACAGGAATGTCAGAGAAGAAAGAAGATCAGAGGAGTACTGGAAGCAGGTACTGGATAGGGCTGCCCAAGGAAGTGGTGCAACCACCACCCCCGGAGGGATTTAAAGTCAGGTAGATTTGGTGCTGGTTTAGTGGTGACCTAGCAGCCTGGGTTAATGGCTGGACTTGCTGATCTTAAAGATCTCTTCCAATCAAAATGATGCAATGATTCTATGAAAAAAGACCTTTGAAGTTGCTCCAGAGTCTCATGTGTGCATGAGAAGTTGACCAATACTGTGCTCTTTTAGACAAGAACAATTTTCCTTTCCAAGATCCCCTAAGAGATGTATACAGTGTTGAAAGCCCTTCAGCTGATCTGCACCACCAGCACATTAAAAAAAAAAAAAGAGAGAGAGGGGCAGGGAAAAAAAATTAAATCAACAACAATAAAAAAACCCACACTAAACCTCCACAAAATAAGACAAAAAACAATCAAACAAAAATGCACACCAAGAACCATCCAATCAACATAAAAAACCCCAACCAACCAAAAAAAAAAAAAACAAACAAACAAAAAAAGAAACCAAAACCAAACAAAAACCCCCACCTCAAAAAAAACCCAAACAAAAAACCCCAAAAACAAACAAAACCCCCCACCTCAACAAAAACCCAACCAAACAAAAAAAACCCACAAGTACCCCTCCAAATTCTAAACTGCTGATTAATTACCAGAAATATTGCCTTCATTGTACCAGCTGTAAATATAGAATCAAAGAATCCTTATGGTTGGAAAGACCTTTAAGAGCATCAACTCCAACCCTTAAGCCTATGTGCATATATAGATCTGTACAGCCTCTCTACTGTTCAGAAAGTTTTGTGACTGATTCTTTCAGTTCTCAAGGTGTGATTAAACTTTTGGCTACAATTTGTAGAAAATTCATTACCACAGAAGCCACATTCTAGGGAAAGAGGTTACCCCCAAACATTCAGTAAATGCTCCGTTATTGGCCACGTTGAGGTTTCAGTATCCTTCTGGAGATTAATTTTTTCTTGTCTAGGAGCAGAACGTTGCTCAATTTTAACTGAACTACGACACACAAAATGCTCACAAATGCAGCCTGAATCGCCTCAACTTCTCTGTTAAATTTACTGCCGCCTTCAGAAAGCCTTCGGACAAAACCCCCTCAAACTGGAAGGGCAGAAGTTGAGTCTCGGGATTTGTGAGCTCCCTCTCGTGGCCATGTCGGCAGCGAAGGGCTGGCTCGTGACAGCCCAGCTCTTGCTCTAGATTAATGGGTGACAAGAAAGGGCAGCTTGTAGCTCTCCGAAGCAAGAATTGATTTTCATCTCCTGGGTAGCTCAATGAGTCACCCAAGCTCCTGCTGAATCACTTGTCACAACCGGAGGTAGATGTTTCCTTGCGTCCTCAGGGCGTATGGGAGACAAGCAGGATCTCTGACCTGTGTTTCAAGGAAGCAGGGTAAGGGAGGTGCTCCAGTGTTTGGGCTCCTACGTGTCCAGACAGATAGGTATGGCGAGAGCTGCTCTGGGGGCTAACAACTGTGTTGCTTTTCTGGGCAGCCCAAGAGCAGGATGCTCTTCAAAATATGTGGGCTGCCCTTACAACAAGTGATTCCAAGGCTGCTCCAGTGAAGATGTGAGGCACATCTGCATCCAGAGGTAGAGGTTACATAGAACAACTGTTGTGCTAGTGACCTCATCAAGCAGATATGCTTGGGGTGGGTAGTGGTTTTTGCAACAGTCTGATTTCAAGACAGCAGTTAATGAATAGAAAAAGAAATATTCAGAGCTTAAAGGGGGCCTGCAAGAAAGACGTGGACAGACATTTTAGCAGGGGTTGTTGTGACATGACAAAGGGTGATGGCTTAAAACTAAGAGGGAAGACAGACTAGAGACAAGGAAGATTTTTTTTTTTTTTTTGGGTGGTGATACACTGGTCCAGATTTCACAGAAAGGTGGTAGATGCCCCATTCCTGGAAACATTCCAGGGCAGGTTGAACAGGGCTCTGAGCAACTGTGGTGTAGTTGAAGATGTCCCTGCTCACTGCAGAGGGGTTGCCCTAGATAACCTTTACAGGTCCCTTCCAACTCAAACCATTCTGTGACCATAAATAGCCAGCTGCCACATCCTGCTGCTGTACAACAGGTACAGGGAGGTAACAGGGCAAGAGAGCATCACATTAGCAAAATAAATCAAACTAATCTCTGAAATCAAAAGTTTCAGAGTTTGAGGGTAGAGTTGAAAACAAAAGGTCTTATTGTGCAAGTGTTTTCTATGAGTTCTGACAATTGCTGCTTTTTAAACAGACCAAATGCTACTGACAAACTCATGATACCACAGTCAAGAAAGGCATGACTGAGATTTCCCATCTATTTTTAACACAAGTAAAATGGAAAGATGAAAAACAAACAAACAAACAAAAAAACCCCCAAACCCCAAACTTGTTTCATCCTAGATCCAGTTTTCCCTCAAACCAAAAGCATTGTCTTAGAAGAGTGATTGTCCTCCCACAAACAAAAGCTAAGCTGCAGGTTAACGCTATAGAAATTTGGGTGGTGCATGAGGCAATAAATGAGTTACAAGAACCCAAATCCTACAAAATTGCTAATTTTGGGACCTCATTACTGAAATGTATTTCAGGAACCATGCCACAGGAATAAAGATGCAGCCCTGCAGGCCTTGCATTAATGGATCCCTTGTTACTAGCTTTTAAGGCAGGAAGTTTACTTAAGAAAGTTCACTGATTAAAAAGACTTAATTAAAATTCATCAGTTTCACTTATTTCTCTTGCAGATCAATATTACCCAATAACAAGACTATCAATATCTGGTGAATTTCTCGACCATATGTTTCAGGAATAATAAAAAAAATACAAATTAGTTTGTGTACAAAAATGCAAATTTAACTTCAGATCATTTGTATATGTTCAATTACTACAGTGCCACAAGCAAATGAGATGCTAAAATGCACATATGGCTACAGCTCTGGTTGTTCTTGCACTAGGAGTTATTTGATTGCAATGTGGAACTGCTTTTTCCAAGCTTGTTGATTTCATCACAGAATTAGCGATAGTAATGATTAAACCTCAAGAGTTTTAATTTACAAAATGACACCTCCAAACTTCTCTTTCCCATCCTGTCCACTTCCCCAGAACAACAAAGGTCTTTTCTCATTGTATTTGTCAGAATTCAGATCCAAACTCCAGGACATAAACCCAGTCACAAGACATGGTGCTGATATTCTGCAATAACATGCAGCTGGAGAAGGGAAATGCTTCACTTACAAAGAACGAACAGCAGCAAGGCTGCCTCAGAAGGCCTTACAACATCTCATACAAACTGCAGTACAAGCTCAGTACCTCTTGTAGGTAATTATTTCACATAAACCAATGTTTTCTTTTTTCAGAGGTCTCAAAGAAGGAAGGGAAAATAACAACAAAACACCCCCATTCGAAAATCCAACACTCAGAAGAAAAATCAGGGCTCTGAAATGTGGAGCATCTCTCTGATGGGGAAAGGCTGAGAGACATAAGGCTCTTTACCCTGAAGAAGAGGAGATAGAGAGAATCTTCTCAATCTTATCAATAGCTGAAGTGTGGGGGATGATCAAGAGGACAGGACCAAACTTTTCAGTGGTGCCCAGTGACAGGAAGAGGGGCAACAGGCACAAACTGAATCCCAGGAGGATCCACCTGAACATGAGAAAAAAAACTTTCCTGTGAGGGTGCTGAACATCTGGACCAGGTTGCCCAGAAATATGAAATCTCCTTCACTGGAGAGATCCCAAACCCACCTGGACATTGTGATCCTGGGAAACATGCCGTGGGAGATGCTGCTTTAGCAGGAGGATTGAACTAGATGATCTCCAGAGGTTCCTTTTAATTCCCAGCATGCTGCGATTCTGTGATGCTGGCATTCCTCAACATTCAGGAAAGGTCTCAATAAAAGGCTTTCAAAGCCAGTACCCATTTCTGGAGCATGTCCTCAGCTGTGGGCTGTTTCTTAGAAGCCACTAAGTACCTTTGCTCTGATCTCTTAAGATTGATATCCCTACCGTTCTGTAACTCTGTGGTTCTGTGCTTCTGTTGTCAGTAAGAGAAGATCCAACTTGTTGTGTTTGAGGAGAAGTTCCACATTCAATTGATTCTTTTGCAGGTGAGGTTCAACTGCAGCAAGACATTGTGTTAATACAGACATTGTCATGTGTGTTTTGTCTATCTATGTCCTTGAAATGTGGTTGTTATAGCAACGGGTTTAACTGTTAAACAGGCTTCAGCCCTAGAGCTGCTTCACAGCATATAATGTAATTAGAGGTTTGCAGCATCTTTAAATATCATGCTAGCTAAAGGATATGAGTCTCACTTGCCTTCCTCAGTAAATGAGCTACAGGGTATTATTGCTTTCCCAAAGACATTGTCTCCAAAATGTGCCCATTATGGGGGAGAAGGGTGTTCAATGAAGCTCAAGAGTAGTAGATGATGGTTTGCAATATTCCAAATATAAAGAATTTTCACAGACTGGGGAAGCTGATCTGGACAAGGGCATTGAGTCAGTCATCAGCAAGTTTGCAGATGACACCAAGCTGGGGGCAGATGTTGGTGGGTTGGAGGGCAGAAGGGCTCTGCAGCAGGACCTCGAGCGCCTGGACAGATGGGCAGAGTCCAAGGGGATGGCTTTCAACAAATCCAAGTGCTGGGGGCTGCACTTTGGCCACAACAACCCCATGCAGAGCTACAGGCTGGGGTCGGAGTGGCTGGAGAGCAGCCAAACAGAAAGGGATCTGGGGGTGCTGATTGACACCCGCCTAAACATGAGCCAGCAGTGTGCCCAGGTGGCCAAGAAGGCCAATGGCATCCTGGCCTGCATCAGGAATAGTGTGGCCAGCAGGAGCAGGGAGGTCATTCTCCCCCTGTACTCTGCACTGGTTAGGCCACACCTTGAGTACTGTGTCCAGTTCTGGGCCCCTCAATTTAAGAAGGACATTGAGGTGCTTGAGCGTGTCCAGAGAAGGGCAACGAGGCTGGTGAGAGGCCTCGAGCACAAGCCCTATGAGGAGAGGCTGAGGGAGCTGGGATTGTTTAGCCTGGTGAAGAGGAGGCTCAGGGGAGACCTTCTTGCTGTCTACAACTACCTGAAGGGTGGTTGTGGCCAGCAGGAGGTTGCTTTCTTCTCTCAGGCAACCAGCACCAGAACAAGAGGACACAGTCTCAAGCTGTGCCAGGGGAAGTTTAGGCTGGAGGTGAGGAGAAAGTTCTTCACTGAGAGAGTCATTCCCCACTGGAATGGGCTGCCCAGGGAGGTGGTGGAGTCACCGTCCCTGGAGGTGTTCAAGGCACGTTTGGACATGGCACTTGGTGCCATGGTCTAGTCTTGAGGTCTGTGGTAATGGGTTGGACTTGATGATCTTTGAGGTCTCTTCCAACCTTGCTTATACTGTGATACTGTGAAGTTCAGGTCTACTCGAATATATTAATGCACAAAGGATTGCTACACACAAAATGTAACAAAACACAGGGCGTTAAGATTGTTGCTTCAAAAGAAATAGAATGTAAATGTTTGCATGATATTTTAAGCCCTTTACACACTCTAAATGGTGCTGTGGTTGAGCTTAGCTCAATCTTATACAGGGATTATTGCCATCATATCAGGATATGAGCCAACAGTGTGCCCAGGTGGCCAAGAAGGCCAATGGCATCCTGGCCTGCATCAGGAATAGTGTGGCCAGCAGGAGCAGGGAGGTCATTCTCCCCCTGTACTCTGCACTGGTTAGGCCACACCTTGAGTACTGTGTCCAGTTCTGGGCCCCTCAATTTAAGAAGGACATTGAGGTGCTTGAGCGTGTCCAGAGAAGGGCAACGAGGCTGGTGAGAGGCCTCGAGCACAAGTCCTATGAGGAGAGGCTGAGGGAGCTGGGATTGTTTAGCCTGGAGAAGAGGAGGCTCAGAGGAGACCTTATTGCTGTCTACAACTACCTTAAGGGTGGTTGTGGCCAGCAGGAGGTTGCTTTCTTCTCTCAGGCAACCAGCACCAGAACAAGAGGACACAGTCTCAAGCTGTGCCAGGGGAAGTTTAGGTTCAAGGTGAGGAGAAAGTTCTTCACTGAGAGAGTCATTCCCCACTGGAATGGGCTGCCTAGGGACGTGGTGGAGTCACCGTCCCTGGAGGTGTTCAAGGCACGTTTGGACGTGGCACTTGGTGCCATGGTCTAGTCTTGAGGTCTGTGGTAATGGGTTGGACTTGATGATCTTTGAGGTCTCTTCCAACCTTGCTATACTGTGATACTGTGAATAATATTTCTGTTCAACCATAAAACATTCCACAGCTAGGAAAAAAAAATTTGGATCTAATTTAGGAAAGAATTATTTTCAGCATAAAAAGTATTGAAAGACCAAGTTTGAAACAACAATATTGCATAAGGGTTTGATAATCATGTTACTGTTTGCCAAGGAGTGAATACGGCTTCCTCCTAGTGAAAACTGTGTTTTGTGTTCCTAGTCAAGGAACATGGCAGTGGAGAGGTTAAGAAGTAGCAGCAGCACTTGTACACCTCTGATTTACAAATTACTTGACATTTCCATGCCCTGTTTCTCTGATCAGAGCATCTCCAACAATGTAACTCCAACAATAAATTACTTTGTCTTGCCCCACTCCCCCTCTCCTCTCCTTCAGTTTCTTAGATTTACTACTTTACATATTCTAGGAAAACAGCTTCAGAAGCCAGGTTGTGGTGAGTATAAGTTTCACCAAGTGTTCCAGGGCTGTGTCTTCATTAATAACAAGTAGAAAATACACCTTTCTCTACAACTGTCTTTTAGCTTTCCTTTGAGAAGAGCAGCTATGGCTTTGAATTAACATTCTTGTTTCCCTTTGGCTGCACATCTTTTAAAGAATCTTCAGTCAGGAACTGTGTTACCTTGTTCAAGGTCTCTGGTTTCAACCCCAATCACATCCTAGGAAGGCGTTGGCCAAAGTCAGAGCAGAAAAGACTGTTTAGCAATATAATTACACTTCTATTCTGCTTAAATGTAAACACAAACTCTGACATTTAATTAGCACAAACCTGTTTACAGCAGGAGGCAACAAGAATATTACTTTAGCCTAGAAAAACATTGTTCAGCTTGGGGAAGGGAAGGCTCTAGGGAGACATTAAATCATCCTTGCAGTACTTAGAGGCATCTATAGGAAAGAAGAGGAGGAAGAGGCATCTGTGCACACCCAAGTCCCTCAAGGACNTCTATAGAAAAGAAGAGGAGGAACTCTTTGTCAGGGAATGTAGTGATAGGACAAGGGGTGATGGCTTCAAACTGAAAGAGGGTAGATTTAGACTAGAGATGAGAAGAAATTCTTCACAGTAAGGGTGTCAAGACATTAGACCAAGCTGTCCAGAAAGGTGGTAGATGACCAGGCCCTAGAAATATTCTAGGTCAGGTTGGAAGGGGCTCTGAGCAATGTGATCTAATTGAAGATATCCCTGCTGACTGCAGCGGGGTTGGTCTAGATGATCCTCACGGTCCATTCCAACCCAAAGCATTCTGTGATTTGATGATGTTTAGTTGCAACTCAAGTTGCAGGTCTCCTGCTCAAACAAAACTAGCTCCATCCCAAAGATGTGTTTTTAGGCTGGATGAATTTGCAATCATCTTCTTTTATCTGTTTTTAAATTCAGAGGCTTTCAAACACTTTTACTAACCCATTTATCAATTACCAGACATATTCAATCCTTCCTGTTCATAGGTCTAATGTGAGGAGCATGGAAGGTTAAATGCATCTTAAGATGTGTTAAATCAAGGTCCTGAGGAAAAGGACCTTGGGGTCTGGGTTGATGAAAAGCTCAACATGAGCCTGCAGTGTGTGCATGCAGCCCAGACAGCAACCGAGTCCTGGGCTGCATCAAAAGCAGCGTGGCCAGCAGGGCAAGGGAGGGGATTCTGCCCCTTTGCTCTGCTCTTGTCAGACCCCATCTGGAGTACTGTGTGCAGTTCTGGAGCCCCC
>WBNM01024997.1:39724-94279 GCA_013399055.1 Ramphastos sulfuratus
CTCCTTCCAACCTTACCATTCTATGATTCTATGAACTGTTAATGCCAAAGGCCGAAATCCAACCAGCTAATGTGACGGAGTCTCACCACTGTTTTTGAAAGACGAGATTTTACCCACTGAGCTGAGAAGACATTGCTGTGATGCAAGCAACCACAAACTAATACCTCAACCTAGTATCTCTTTACTCAAAACTGTGTTTAGTGAGATTAAGGTAAGAAAAGAGCCGAATGTATGTTATTAATTTGCGAAAGAAACCAAATATAACTACTCAATGCTTGTGTACAATGTCTGATTGCCATCTTCTAAAGATCATGAATCACAGAACCTTAGAGATTGGAAAGGACCTCCAGAGATCATCAAGTCCAATCCCTCTGCCAAGCAGGATCCCCTAGAGTAGTTCACACAGGAATGCATCTGGGCAGATTTTGAAAGTGTTCAACAAGTTACAAAACAGCTTCTAATTACAAGACAGGAAATTGCTTCATCATTTCATTGACATTAATTGGCATCACACTCATATCTAAGACACAGCCATCATCTTCCACACACTCTTAAGACAGGCATGTGAGAAGAGCCAAGAAGCCAAGTGATATAACTGAAAAAAATACCAGTTATCAGGCACATCATCTCTAGTTCAGGTATTTCGATGTTTGAGCATCTGGAGGGCAGTACAAAGCTCCCTTCTCTTCAGAGTAACAATGCAGTTTCTCTGCAAGAGAAACAGACATGGCTGAGGCATGCGCCAGAAAGCAGCTACTGGACCCTGATAGTACTGCCAGCTCCCAGCTGAAGGACAAGCCCTGAAGTGTCCTCAGAGCTGCTGTGACATGTGCTAAACACACTTTCCCATTGTTTTCTACCTCAGAGGGATATTTTCCCTGGTATTCGTTTTCCTATTGCTAATCTTCTTTAGTGCCCAGCACAATTTCCAACTTAGAGGCAATAAGAACAAATCACAAAGTGACTGATGTTAAATGTTGTCATCTGTCTCTACTAAAAGCTTTTGGCTACTCAACATACAAACTGGCAAGAAGACAGATTACATTCTTTATATGTTTCAGCAAATTTGATCCATTATCAATTATTTATGCCCACTTTGGGTTAAAGATGTGTGAGAGTGAGACAATTTTTCACAGTTTCCAAACCAAGGCTTTCAGGACTGAATTCAATTACAGCTGAGTTATGAGATAAAGTTGGGATAAATGTTGCTGCCTTCACAGACTCTAGTAAGGCTGATTGGTTGCTTGTGAGATAAAAGGACAGGGCCAGCCTCCAGCTTCAGACCCACAATGAGGGCTGCCTTGAGGGCACCATTGTGTAGGAGATCTGTCATTTTCACACAGCACCACAAACCATCCTTTTGGTTCATCTGTATTAGCAGCAACAGCAGTAAGAGCTACCAGCCTCTCATGGAAAGGGAAAATTCTCCATTAGGAGTTATGCCACAGCAGCATTTGAGATGGCCAGAAATATCTCCTATACCACTAAAAATTTAAAAGCCTTGACCAGAACAGAAGTGCATACCTAAAGCATGCAACCCAAATTGTCACATTCCTATTTCTAATGCAAGAGTTGGTGAGTTCAGACATATCCTGTTTCCATTCTCCTCCTTGAAGATGGCTTCCTGAGCAGCCTTGCTCAAAATCATAGGATTGAAAGGGGCCTCTGGAGGTCATCTAGTCCAACCCACCTGCTAAAGCAGAGGTCACCCACAGCAGGTTGCCCAGGATTACAACGCCCAGGCTGGTTTGGAATCTTGCCAGAGAAGAAGACTCCATAACCTCTTTGGCATTATGTTCCAATGCTCTGGCACCCTCAAAAGAAAGATTTTTTTTTTTTCTTATGTTCAGATGGAACTTTCTGGGTTCTGTTTTGTGCCCACTGCCCCTTGTACTGTTGCTGGCCACCACAGAAAATTCTGGCCCTATCCTCTTGACCCTTGCCCTTTAGCTATCGATAAGCTTTAAGGTGATCTTCTCTTCTCTGTGTCTCTCAGCCTTTCCCCATCAGACAGAAGTCCCATTCCCCTCATCATCTTTGTAGCCCTAAATCATCTTTGTAGCCCCTTTCGTGCTCCTGAAAGTAGAATGGATGCAAAATGGCTAAAGTATATCATGATATATCAGGAAAGAAAGCTCAAGGAGAACATGAAGACATGAATTACAGCCTGTACAGTATGCTACCCCAGAACAGGTATTTCCTATGTAAATTAGTATTTCCTGGGACCCCACCCCCACAAACCAGAATTAGATTCAAAATACTCACTCACATCCAGGTATGATCCTACAGAAGGTTCTGAGTAATCTCCAGAGAGAGCATCTAGCACAGAACATAGGCAGGTTAGCTCTACAAGGCACGCTGACTAGCAGAGCTCCACCAGCTTCAGCAGAGCCACTCTTGCTTCACCAACCTGAAGGTCTGGCCCTCTCTTTACTACAGCCACTAGAGGTCAACCCAACCATACATTCAGAGCACCCCCAGCTTCAGCTTGTGCCTGAGCACCCAGCTGTGACAGGTCCAATGCAAGATGTTGGTGGCACTAGGTCTCTGAGATGGGTTAGGACAGCTGTTGAAAAGCTTCACATAGAAAGTCGTAAGCACCACCATGGGACTTTGCACCTCCAGTCTGGACCTGCACTTGCAACCATCCTGGATCAGCCTCAGATAAATAAAAGGATTGCATGGAGACCAAGCAGGATAATGATGCACGGTGTTCATTAGCAGATGGGGAGTAACCATGGTCTTCTGAGCTGATGATCTGCTTATGCACCAAAGTATAAGCCCAAGGAATCCAGATCTTCATACAGAACAGGGCCAAATACACTTCTTGCATACTCACATTCTCCACGATTCCCAGAGACAACCACCAGTTCATTAGGCATGTGACTTTGTATCTGCCCTAGAAACTTGTTGGATTCTGATCATCTCTGATGAGGACAGAATGAGAGGGTCTAAGGGTATTACACTCCTCAGTGACCTGCTGTTGGTGGCACTACTTTAGCAGGAGGGTTGGACTAGATGGTCTCTAGAAGTCCCTTCCGACCATCACCATGCTGGGATACTGGAATTCTGTGAATTCAGTGGGTAGAAAAGGGAAATATGTGCAGTGGCAAGCACCTCTCCAATCATTTGACAACCTCCAAGCAACAGATTTTTTTTTTTCTAGAAAGCCCAGCAAAATGGAACACTGCCAGAAATTATTTGTCTTACATTTTCCCAGTTTTACTGCTGCAATGTGGTCATTTCGCCCCTAACATAAATTTGCTTTCATTGCATGCCACTAAGGTTCCAAAATTTACCAGTTTACCTTTTTTTTTTTCAGCACAGAAGTGTATGGTAACATATTTCTAACCTTCTGCCCAACACCATTTACATCAACACTGACATGCCCCATCCCAGTCACCTTCCCCATTTTGTCACCCTCTTGTGCAGCCATGAGCAACTTTCAGCCTCGTTTTACCTTCTACCTGTCTGAAAGCAATATCCTCAGTCTACCACTCTGTCTGAGGAGGCAACCAAATACTTGATGTGTTTTAGCAAAAGACAAACATCACAGAGTTTGCCAACACATTTATATTTGATCCACCTACAGAAAAGAACAATTCTTCAGCAGGATTTTCATAATAGAGATGGTTCTGGTACCAGTAGAGTCAAGTTATGGCTGCTTTTTGAAAACCTAGCCTGAAGGAAAATATTATTCTAGGCCTTGTTGTGCCATCTTCTTATTGACAAACCAAGCATTATAGATGAACTGGGACCTATGGTGTTCCTAAGAGCTTTTCAAGTTATTTTTATAACAGCAGTTCTCCTGGAGTAATTCTCATGTATTTATTAAACACTGCCAACTGATTTATAGCTTTAGTAACTTGCAACCTCACAGTGCTTCCAGAAATCAGAATCCAAATTTATTTTGAAAAATTAGGACAGTGAATTGCCAGAAATTTCATAAAGAGACTTGATATTCTGAACCTATTTAAAAGAGATTAGAAATTTTAAATTATTCTATTGATTGTTAAAATATATCCTTATGTTTTGACTTTTCTTTTTCTATTCTTGTTGAAAAAAAAAAAAAAGAAAAAAAAAAGAAAAAGAATCTTAAGAGACCAGAGCAGAGGTACACAGTGGCTTCTAGGAAACAACCTGCAGCTGAGGGCATGCTCCAGAAATGGATACTAATTTTGAAAGCCTTTTATTGACAGCTTTCCTGAATGCTGAGGAATGACTTATAGTAGCCTTCCAGTATCTGAAGGGGCCTACAGGAAGGCTGGGGAGGGACTATTGACAAGGTCTTGCAATGACAGGACAAGGGGCAATGGATTTAAACTGACAGAGGGAAGGTTTAGACTCAATGTCCGGAGGAAGTTCTTTACAGTGAGGGCGGTGAGGCACTGGCACAGGTTGCCCAGGGAGGATGTGGCTGCTCCCTCCCTGGAGGGGTTCAAGGCCAGGTTGGACGAGGCCTTGAGTAACCTGTGCTAGTGGGAGGTGTCCCTGCCTATGGCAGAGGGTTGGAACTAGATGATCCTTGAGGTCTCCTTCCAACCTTACCATTCTATGATTCTATGACTCAGTAGACATCATCACAGAATCCCAGTATGTTGAGAATTAGAAGGAACATCTGGAGGTCACCACTGGGGGGGTTGGACTAGATGATCTTTTGAGGTCTCTTCTAGCCCCTAACATTCTGTGATCTAGTCCAACCCTCCTGTTAAAGCAGAGTCACACACAGCAGGTTGCCCTGGATGATGTCCAGGTGGGTTTGAAATCTCTCCAGAGAAGAAGGCTCCACAACCTTTTTTGAGCAACCTGGTCCAGGGCTCCAGCACCCTCACAGGAAAGAGTTTTTTCTTTCTGTTCAGATGCAACCTCATGGGTTCCAGTTTGTGACTGTTGCCTCTTGTCCTGTCACTGGGCACCACTGAAAAGAGTCTGACTCCAACCTCCTGACCCCTTCCATTTACCTCTTGATAAGCATTGATCAGATTCCCTCTCAGTCTTCTGCCCTCTAGGGTAAATAGCCCAAGGTTTCTCAGCTCATCTTCATTCCTCAGAGAGATGCTCCTTCCCCCATCCTCCCAGCTTCTTTGTAGCCTCCGTTGGACTCTCTCTAGAAGATCCTTGTCTCTTTTGAATTGTGGAGCTCAGAACTAGACACAATACTCCAGATATGGCTTCACTAGGGCAGAGTAGAGGGGGAGAACCTCTCTTGACCTGCTGAACACACTCTTCTTATTGAACCCCAGGAGATCATTTGCCTCCTTAGCCATGGTCACAATGCTGCCTCATGTTACTCCCTAGCAGTGTGCTCCTCTCCACATTGTATTCGCCGTATGTGCTGGCCACAGCAGGGGCATCCCAGTGTGAAACTGTGTCATGCATCACTCTTAATGCTTTCCTAAGGCTTCTACCTGCTGTGGCAGCCCCCTCTTGCAGTGCTGGAAAAGACACTGAAAACAGGGAAAACAACTTCAGTAAGAAAAGGCACAGGGAGTGGAAAAAGGAAGATGGTTTTTTACATGAGTCCAGGGTTCACGTGTATTTCAGGCAGAGGTTCAGCTACTCAAAACTTTAAAGAGTTGGAAAAAGTCTTCTCAGACGTCATGAATCATCCTCAGCTAATGAGAGAACAATGTGATTCAGCTAGCAAATAAACAAACCCTATCTGATCCCAGCCCCAGTGGACAGGCTGCAGGGCTGGAACTCCTCAGCAGTGCCTGGAGCTGTTTGAACAAGCAGGTAAAGATTAAGTTTCACTTTGCTCTCTTGCTGTTTTGTGCACTGATTTGTTTGGTAACTGGAAGTCCTCAGGGAATACAGTGCTAAGAGATCTGCTGAGTTCCTGTGAGGTGAAATTCGTTCTTCAACCACTAAGGTTTTAGTACTTTATAAAAAGAAAGCAGTGGCCTTGCAAATCTCTCCAGGTCTCACCCTGATTTTCAGCCATTAGGTCCTGCAGGCAGAGCAAACTGGAATGACCAATTGTGTCACATTTCATAGAATCACAGAATGGAAGGCACCTCCAGAGGTCATCTAGTCCAACCCTCTCTGCAGTCAGCAGAGGCATCCTCAACCAGATCATGTTGCCCAAAGCCCTGTCAAGCCTCACCTTGAGTATCTCCAGGGATGGGACATCAACTACCTCCCTGGACAACCTGTTCCAGTGTTCCACTACCCCTATGGTAAAGAACTTGTTCCTAACATCTAATCTAAATCTGCTCTCCTTTAGTTTGAAACCACTGCCCCTCATCCTATCACTACAGAACAAAAAGAGATCAAAATAACCAAAACCCCATGAAACGCCTCAGGTTTCCCCCCCACCCCCCTTTTTTTCTTTTTTTCTTTCCTTCCCTCTCTCTCTTCATCTGTCTATAGACAGATACTGAAGCCTTGGAGAAAGAGGTTTCAGAACATTGTGGCTGTCGGTGTATGGATAGGAAAGTTTCTCAGAATGCTCACACGGCCCTGGCAATCCATAGCATTGAAAAATGGGTTCGAGAGATTCCACAAAGACCCTCTAAACCAGAGAGAATTCCCACTGACACCACCAAGACTCTTGCTTAGGATAAAGACTAGCATCTCCCATGACTGTTTAGCCTGAAGAAGACTAAGCCTGAAGGGGATCTTCTCGCTGCTTATCAATAGCTAAAGGGCAGGGGTCAAGGACAGGGACTGACTCTTTTCAGCAGTGCCCACTGATCGGAAATGGGGCAACAAGTTGTGCTGGTTTAAAGCTAATTGGAATAGTTTAATGGGAGAAATTGAATCATTGCTTGTAAAAGAAAATAATGAAGTCTTGAGCATTCACTCATTTAATGAAAGCGATAAAAAGCCAAAATGTAAACAATTTGTCCCACTCTGTCCTGGGACTTTTCTCCATTCACTTTTCCTTTATTCTGCTCTAATCTCTCCACTAACAAATGATAACATAAACTTAGCTGGTTTTTTTGGGTTTTTTGTTTGTTTGGGTTTTTGTTGTTGTTTATTTTTTTGCCTGTCTGGGAAAGTAAAAAGAGAAAGAGAGGGTAGCTTTGAGCCTCTCTCGGGCAGTTTTCTTTGCCCAGGAGGGAGTTTGGATTTCTGTATTATTTCTAATTTGTATCTAATTGTAAATACTTGTAAATATATTGTGTATATATGCTTGTAGATTTTGCTTTGCTGTAAATATGGCTTCATTTTACTTCCAAGCTGTCTGAGCTAGTCTGGTAAATTTCGTGGGTGGGGAGTGGGGGGAGAGGAATTTCCTAACCCACCACACAGGTGTAAACTGGAACAGAAGAAGTTTTGCCTAAAGATAAGGAAAAGCTTCTTTCCTGTGAGGGTGCCAGAGCCCTGGAATAGACTGTCTATGGAGGCTGTGGAGTCGCCCCCTCTAGTGAGAATTCAAGCCTGCCTGGATTGCATTTCAGGCAAGATGCTGGGGTTGACTTCAGTTTAGTGGAGGGGTTGGACTGGATGATCTCCAGAGGTGTTCTGCCCTGCTGAGCCAGTGCCAGTACCTGTCCCAGTTTAAGGTGGATCTTCTTGAGGGAATCTCCCCTCTCCACCAAAACTGCCACAGGACCCCACTTCCAGTCTAATGGGAAAGAGCATCTGCAGAGGAACCTCCTCCCTAGAGTGGGAGGGCCAAGGAGGACACAGGACTGGAAGATGATGCATTTCGAGGCTCTATTATAACATTCCCAAATACTTAATCTAGAGTTTAGGCCCAAAATTTTGGCAGGGTGTTAAATCAATACGTATCTGCCTGTGAGTCTACCAGCTGATTTTGGTCTATGAAAGTCTAACAGGCTTTCTCTTAAAGTAAAATTAAAATGCCTCACAGGCTCTCTTCTTACAAACAGCACAAAATGAGAGATGTTCTGCTCTGCCTAATGCTTTTTACACCAACAGCTCTCTCTTACCTTATGCTCAGCTCAGCATAGCCTCCTGCTGTTCTATTCCTGACTCTCCTCTCCCATGTGTGTGTCTCACCTTGGGCTCCAGGTGGGTCATCAACGTGGTGAAAACTTTTAACAACAATAATAATAATAATGCCTAGGTAGAACGACTGTCCAGAGGAAACAGCATAGCCAATTGTTCTCAGGCCACAGCCCACTGCAAACTCACTGACTTTGTCTATGTTGCTCCTGAATAGTGAGGATGTCACAAGCAGCAGTATGATCTTTTTCTTCTTAACCTGGCACCCCTGCTCCCAACCACGTGTCAGAAATTAAACAAGACAGACAACTGAGACACTGCAGGGGTTCGCTTATTTGATTAATAGGAATATTGTGGCAATAGCCTCAAGGAAATGTTCACAGGAGGAAAGAAGGCTGCTTTTGGTAGCTCTGTGTCATAGAGTTTGCAGCAGTCACAGCCCCTCTCAGGCTAATGTTCAGCAAAAATGCAAACAAAGTGGTGCAGCAGGCAGTTTGCAGGCCACTTGCTTATAAAGCCAGGATCAAAATCTCACAATCCTGTACATATATCTCTGAAGATAAACAGAGATAATATGATCATGAGAGATGGAACTGTCTGTCAAACCTCAGAAATTCAGGTATAAACAATGGACTAAGGTATTTAATACTTTGTCTGCTTTCAGCAGGGTGTTGTATATAGTTTTAGCAAGAACATCCCTGGATGATGACACAAACTAAAATGTTCACATTAAAAAATAACAAAGGGAAGCTATTCTCGGAGCCATTTGGGCCACCAGAATCTTTCTAAATGGTGCAGAAATATCAGCTTTGAATAATTAATGCCTGCAGTGGGTGATTCTCACGCAGGAGGAGGAAGCGGTGCATGCTGCTCCTCCAGTCCTTCCCGTTAGAAGCAAGAGGCAGCTACTGTCTTGCTTTTCATGAGGGGTTGCTCCGCCTCACACTCAGCAGCAAGACCACCAGATCTGGACAGGGTCTGTTAGAAGAGAGTTCAATCCTATTCATAGCACAGTCCTCCCTTTTTAGAGCCTCAACAGCCCTGACAAATAAAGAACGATGTCCCCATGGTAGTAGCTGTAATAAGGGAGAAAAGAAGACAGTGTATGGCTGAACCAGACACTGTCACACATCTGATAATCATAGAATCATAAAATGGTCTGGGTTTGGAGAGCCCTCCAACACTCATCTAGTCCATCCCCCCCTGAAGTCAGCAAAGACATCCTCAACTAGATCAGGTTGCTCAGAGTCTTGTCGAGCCTCACCTTGAATATCTCCAGGGATGGGGCCCTAAGGTTGTGTCCTGTCTCAGGTACCCAGGAAAGCAATACAAAACCATGTTTTTATCTCAGAAGAGGATTGGGTAGGACCTGTTGGTCTTTGCCTTTACCTATATGTGCTGTGGAGATGTTCCTCCACGAAGAAGTGGCAAATTTTAGGATTCTATCTCTGGAATAGTTTGTTTCTTCAGATTACGGGAAGTTCTTTTTCAAAGCAGACCACGAGGCAAGTATCTACAGGTATGGACTCAGGAACCATCTTTCAACTGTTCTTTCTTGAAAATGCTGCTTTATGTTTGCTGAGCCACTTCAATGAGAACTTGAGATGCTGGTCAAGTCTTCAAGTAAAAAGCAGTTAAAACATGGGTCTTTCTTTACCTTGGAAAACAGGATGAGAACCAGAATCACACCCCATGCTCAAAACCTGTCTCCTCATTCAAGACATTCCTCACAAGATTTAAATATGAATTACAAAAGTTCAGAAGCAATTTCCTACTACCAAAATCTACACAGACATTTCAGTAAGAGCACAGGAGAGCTCTGAGCTCAACTGTCAATTTGAAAAGCACAACTAATTCACCGAGGGAAAACAAATTCTGTGGTAAAGCCTTGGCGTTATGCAGCCTCACAGCAAACTTCTAGGTTTTGAAAGAAGCAATTTCTAAAATCAATCACCAAACCCAAGAATTCATAAGATGACAAAAAAACCTGGACACGATGCAGATTTTTTTTATATGCTCTCACTTTTGTACCATATAAAGGAAAAGCTTAAGGCTGAATATAGACAAAAAGGTAAGTTTGGTGAATGCTCTTGCCTGAAGGGATATTACCTTAAGGTACCTCAAAGATACCTCAGAAAAATTAGCAGTTTACCTCAGCGAGGAGGTTTGTGTGAGCTCTGCCAGCCCCAGCATGCTGCCACAAGTGGTCCAGCAGACCAGGCAGAATATTGTTCCTTGGAATTTCAGATCATTGCTAATGTGCATCTGCTTAGGGCTTTGCAAGAGCTGAGATTCCTCATGAGCAGAGGAATAACGAAACAGTTCCCACTTGTGTGGGAACTTCTTCTAGTCTAGGAATAAGGTTATCAATTCAGACATCCTGGGGATGCTTTATCTCTTCAAGGAGTCTGAAGCAGTCCAAACACTCAAGAATTTGTTTTTAAAAACACAATCTCATGTGATTTGGGCGCAGGTCAGGACATGAGATCCAGCTTAACTAAGTCTATTCAACTCAAGGGATAGTTATAAGAGCAGGACACATGTCCTGGAAAGGACAGTGCTGGAACCAGGTAAACAACTTCACTGATGACTACAGCTTGAGCTTTCAGGCAAAACAAATGACCTTTGTCCTTTGGAATCCAAACAAAAAAAATCCAAATCTTGATGCACATTAGTGACATACAACATAGAAACTAAATCATAATAATGATCCTTTGTAATTTTTTTTTTTTTTTAAACAGATTATTATTTCTGGCATATCCTGATACAAAAGAAAACAATAGTTGGCAAACAGGGGGCTGAGAATAAAACACTTTTACCCCTCTACTGCTTTTAAAACTGATTCAGTTTCTCCTTTAAGCAGCAGAACAAGTGTAAGAAATGAGTGATATAAAAATGTCCTTATGGGCTGACTGTGAGTAGCCCACTGACTCAACCAGTCTAACACATCATTATTTTTAACAGGGCTGACAGGGAGAAGTGCTGGATTCTGTTAGGATTTGCCATGTTTATGCTGATAAACCCCCTCCAGCTAAGTCTAAGACTTGGAATTTCTTGTTTCTTGCCAGTGGCACTGTCAGCCCAAGCATTCCTGGTCACCAGCTCAGACAACAGCCATAAGCAGGATCCTAAACACACCATGTCAAGTTCATTGCAGTCTACGTGGAAAGCCACTAAGGTCTTCAGTTTCCAGACTCAAGGCTGTAACAGAGGCACCTGCTCTTAAAATTATAGAATGTTTTGGGTGTGAAGGGGCCTTTAAAGGTCATCCAGTTCAACCTCTCCTCAGTGAGCAGGGACATCTCCAGCTAAATCAGGTTGCTCAGAGATCTTGCTATCTTTCACCACAAACATCTTCAGAAAGTGCACATCTGCCAGGTGGGGTCAGTGACAGAGACAGTTATGTAATTGCTCCATACAACTGAGCAGTGCTGGGAGATGAGCACAGTGCCCTAGCTAAGCTCCACAGAACTGAAACATCACTTATCCTGCCCTAAGTGAGCAAGGGGAGGGCAGACACCAGCAAGGCTAAGCTCCCTGATCTACTCCCTGGTACAATCCTTCACCTGAACCCCTTGATACCAGGGCCTGTAGCACTTTCATCTGAACAAAGGTGCGTGACCAAAGCGTGATTAGAGCTATTGAACCACCTTGCACGAGCCAGAGCACAGAAACCAGCATGCTGGCCATGCCACTCCAGTGCCTTCATATTTCAAGTGGACTTGACAAATCTACTCTTACAGGCACTTCTTTAGAGGCTTCAAACTGTGCCATTGAGAAAACTATGAAAGGATGGGCAAGTCACACAGGATGGATGCATTTGCCCATGACACAGAGTAAATGGTGCTGCTGCATGGTGATGGTGCTTGACAAGAAGCAAAAGGAAATTGTTCAGGTAGTCCCAACAGGAACTTGGTTAATTATTAGTAGGGAGGTGTTAGAGCTGAGATTTACTGTGTTAGAGGAAATCCCCAGTGCTTTAGTGTGTGGGTGAGATACTCACTTCTGGCTAAATGAGCCAGTCTGGCCAGTAAACTTTGGCAGCTTTTCTTAGTTGGCCATAAGCAGGGAGAAAATTAAGAGCCAGATGTCAGGAGAGAAATCAATCTGTGTGAACTACTGACCTTATAACAGCAGTCTAGACTGTCATTGTCTTCAGGGTTTAAAGTTTACTATGCCAATGAATGTGATCCAACAGATTAAAAAAAAAAGCATAACTCTTTGGCTATGTCTGGAGGAGCTCTAAGTGAGTGTTTCCTTTTCCTTTCTTTTCTTTCTGCTGATTTGGAATTTTGAAAGAGAAAGTCACAGAATCTCAGCATGATGGGGGGTTGGAAGTGACACACAGAATCACAGATGGTTAGGACCTGGAAGGGACCTCAAAAGATCATCTAGTCCAACCCACCCCCACCAGAGCAGAATCACCTATACCAGATCACACAGGAACATGCCAGGAGGGTTTTGAATATCTCCAGAGAGGGAGACTTAACAACCACCCTGGGCAGCCTGTTCCAGTGTTCTGTCACCATCACTGTGAAAAAATTCCTCCTTATGTTTACATGGAACTTCCTATGCCTCAACTTCCACTCATTGCCTCTTGAAGATCTAGGATCTCTGGAGATCATCTAGTCCAACCACCAAGCTAAAGTAGAACCACCCAGAGTTGGTTGCCCAGGGTCACACATGGGCCAGTTTGAATCTCTCCAGAGGAGATGACTCTATGACCTCTCTGGGCAGCCTGCTCCAAGGCTCCAGCACCCTCACAGGAAAGAAGATTTTCCTCATCTACCAACGGAACCTCCTGGGTTCAACTTTGTGCCTGTTGCCCTCGTCCTAGAAACAATGAGGTTAGCTTCCAGGCCAAAATATGTATTTTTCTCTACTTTGTCCTCCATTGCCATGAGGCTCCTTTGAACCTTGCTGAAGATAAACTCCTCTTATTCATAGACAGGAAGGTTAAATTTGGTAGACTGATTTCCAGCATGGTAATGATTGCCAAACATACATATTATAACAGTTTTGGTTTGTTTTTTACTAAAATTTCTGAAGATTCACAAATTTTCATGTATCTAACCTGGAAAACTATACAGGAGAACATCTGCATCTGGAAGACACCATAATTTATTCCCTACATATCCTTCAATGACTCTGGAGAAGTTAAAACAATGACATAGGAATGGAATTTCCAAATGCTTTGACCCACAAACCCCCATGAGAGAGCTCCAAGGCCCATTCTGTAGACAGTGTCTCTTGTCTCACCGTCACAGTCAAGAATACAAATGAACAGATTTCTACTTTAGGATGAGGCTTTCCTCTATATAGGGCATCCTTACTAGTCAAAAGCTCCCTAATTAACAAAACTGAGGGCATAGTTAACTGGAAATGGCTTCCCAGAGGTTTAAATGCAGGGTGAACATTCTCCATCGGTTTTCTCAGGAATGCTCACTCCTCTTTCTGTTTCCAAACACTATGCTAAGCTTCCCCAGTCACATTTTAAGGCTTTAATGCAACTTTTGAACTGGGCACCCAGCCTATCACAGTATCAGCAAGGTTGGAAGAGACCTCAAAGATCATCAAGTCCAACCCATTACCGCAGACCTCGAGACTAGACCATGGCACCAAGTGCCACGTCCAAATGTGCCTTGAACACCTCCAGGGATGGTGACTCCACCACCTCCCTCGGCAGCCCATTCCAGTAGTGAATGACTTTCTCATCACCTCGAGCCTAAACCTCCCCTGGTGCAGCTTGAGACTGTGTCCTCTTGTTCTGGTGCTGGTTGCCTGAGAGAAGATATATATCTGCATACAGGGCACATAATGGCTAGGAGAAGTACACAGGCTCACACTTTCTTTCATGCTGTCTGATTGAAGTGCCAACTTTAAGGCTTTGCTCAAGGTCAGGTTAATTACACACTGTAGTTTCTTAATGTTGCAGTTAGCCCAGGGCAGGTGGCAAGCCTAAAATCACCTGTTTGGTTAGATTTGTGATCCTTCAGGATTTAATTATAAATGTAATCCCTAAGTATTGCACCTGCAATAAGTTCAGCTTTCCAGAACCTCCAAGTCTGGGGGAAGGAGACTCCAGAACCATGCTTTGTCTGCAAGCACCTCTGTGAAACAAACACTTTTTTTTTTTTCCCTTAAATACTGGAGCTCTAAATGATTTCTGAACACCACAAATACTGGCACACAGCCTACTGCTTCCAATTAGCTTCTAATTACACAGAGTAATGTATGGAATATAAGACAAGAGGCAAAACTATCCATTAATATGAATGTGATGAGACCACAGAGAATGTGCCTTTATGAGCTTCTAAATTGACTTGAGCGTGATTGATCATCTTCATGTAAGTTTTATTCCAGCGTTGGGTGTTGCTGGGTTTGGAATGTAATAAGATTTGCATCTAGAATATTAGAGAGGAAAGCTTTCATCTCATCTGGATTTCCTGGAATTAGTTTAAGAATTTTAAATAAAGGATGAGGTGGAGGAGGACAGCAAGCAAGACACCAAACATTCAGAGCTGCATGATTTTGAAAGATTCTGAGAAAGATACACATCTTGTCACCCCTGATTTATGAGTGGTGGGGGCCTGGGAGAAGGAAAGTCAACTGTTCCAGTCCTGCCAGCACTGGATGGCCAGCACCACCCCCTTGTCCCCATTCAGCCCTGTGCAAACTGGCTTCCATCATGTCAGTGGAATGACTGATGTGCTCAGCAGCATGGAGGGTTGGGTGAAGACAACACCCCAGAAGGAACTGCCTGCACAGCTGTCCATGCCTGATGATGAGGGGACTGCAGCACCTCTCTGACAAAGAAAGGCTGAGAGACCTGGTGCTGTTCAGTCTGGAGAAGAGCATATGGTGAATAGAATCTAAAGGGTGCGGAGCAAGAGGATGAGGCCAGACTCTTGCCAGTGGTGCCCAGCAACAGAATAAGGGTCTTTGGGCACAAACTGGAACACAGAAGGTCCTACTTGAGCATGAGGAAAAGCTTCTTTCCTGTGAGGGTGCTGCGACACTGGACCAGTTTGACCAGTGAGGTTGAGGAGTCTCTTTTCTCTGGAGAGAGCCCAAGTCCACACAGATGCCATCCAGGACAACCTGCTGTGGATAACTCTACTTTAGCAGGGGACCTCCAGAAAGTCACTTCCAATCCTCACCATTCTGGGATTCTCTGATCTGCTCACTGAGATCCCCCCAAGTTGTACCCAGGTTCACAACCTCCACCAGGTTCTTTTTGAGGCTCTGGCGAGTCCTTGCCGGGACGGACACGGGGCTCGCGCGTCCTTGCCGGGACGGACACGGGGACAGTTTAGCTCTCTTGCCTCACATCAGCAGCATTTGATGCTCCTCAATGGCAGCTTGGTAGAGGGCTGATTTCTGAGCCTGGCTGAAGCTGGGCCATCTGGCTGCTCAGATTGTCATCAGATAATTTTGGTTGGAAGGGATGTTTAAGATCACCAAGCCCAAGCACTGGCAGGTCACCACTAAACCATGTCCCTCAGCACCACATCTTACAGGGCTTCTAAATCCTTATAGGGATGGAGACTTCACCACTTCCCTGGGCAGCCCAATCCAGGCGACAACCCTCTAGGGAAGAAGTTTTTTCCTAATGCCCAAACTAAACTGCTCCTGAGGCAATTTGTAGGCCATTTCCTTTTATTCTGTTACTCGTTCCTTGGGAGAAGAAACTGACCCTTGCTTCACTCTAACCTGCTTTCAGGTAGTTGTAGAAAACAAGGTCTAACCTGAGTCTGCTTTTCTCCAGATTAAACAACCCCAGTTTCCTCAGCTGCTTCTCAGAAGACCCTCACCATGGCAAGTGTTCTCCACTTACCTTTGTGGTCACAGCACATGCTTGAGCTGTGTCCTACGTGCTCTGCCCCACCAAGCAGAAGGTCAGGATGTGAAAAGACTTTTTGCTGCACAGAACAGTTCTGCAAGGAAATGGAGAACACAGCTCTTAAAGAGTGTTTTCAACCAGAAAATCTTCTGCAGATGGCAAAGGTGAAGCAAAGAACAAGGTGACTTTGCAGAAAGCACTGAAGAGATCAGTAACAGTCTGGAAACGATTCAGTATTTCAAACCCTCTATCTATAGACATAGCAATCAAGCATTTCAGGAGACAATGAAGGGTAAGTGAGAGAGTGATATCTTTCCTGTAAAAAAGAAAACCATTTTTTTTCCTTAACCATGCTGCCCTTCGTAAAGTTCTGCTGAGAAAGATCAATTCACTGATTTTTTTTCTGTTGCTTTCTTAAAAAAAAACAACCAAACAATCGAATGCACAGAGATATTTTTTTCCCTCTCTTCTTCCAGTGCAGTTGAGTCTATTGAAAAGAATAAAGCCTTTGTCAATACACTTAGGGTTCAGAAAGCAGAAGATTTTATTTGGAATTAACTATTACCATCTTTACTTCAGTGTGGAGGTATGTGGTTTTTTACCTGCATATTATCTGTGGAAACCTAGTTTCATGTAGCTCAACTTTTATATTGACTGCAGCAATGTACACAGATTCCTTCTGTTTGAGTTTCTCTTCTTACTTTTCTCTCTCCTCCCAAACAAATCAAATACTTTCAAGGCAACACCTTGCACAACTCTGATTCCTGTAGCAGCAGGCAAGGAGAGGAAGGATTTTTTTGTTGCATCATTCACAGGTCGCTACTGACATACCCTGTGCAATTTATTACGGCTATAACACACCCACTGCTAGCCATACTGCGACTGCAGTCAGGTCATGTCCCTGCAGGGCATTTGTCCTCCAGGACTAATATCAAAAGGTGCTTTGGGAAACATTCCCTGCTAGTCCTTTTCCTTTGATGACTAATATTACACTTGTATGGATGACTGATGTGACATCTGTGCATCCACTACCCTCTCTTATCCTCATCCCCAGGAGCATTAGTTCTAATAGACACTGACATGAAAAGAAACCCTGCTCAGGACTTAATGAATTTGAATGTCTTACTAGAGATGCTCTGAAATGGGGACAGACATTCAGAAGAAGAAGAGAGCAATCACTCTGCAAGGGCTGAGCGCCCACAGAGCCAAGGACACAAGACACATGGACCCTTTTGGCAATCTCAGTCAGCGTCTGTGCAGTCCAGCTTACACAGCTGGGCCCTTTTTAGAATTCTGAAAGAATTTCTTCTTTTTCCTTGGTTGGTTAGCTAGTTGTTTCACTTTCAGATCACTTAACAAACAGGAAATAAAAGAGGACATCAAACAAAATGACAAACAGAGCTCTACACATTACAGCACTCAGCTGGGAAGCTCAGTGTGAGTCCCTTTGAGGGGCAGGAGTTCCAGGGGTTGTGCATCCATAGCTGTGACCTGCTTCTCATCCCTTCCCTTTTATCCTATGATTATGAAAGGACTTTTTATTTAACCAGCACAGGGAATCCTTCATTTCAGCAAACCAAAAGCCAGACCCCTACTTAATTTAAAACATGAATGGAATGAAAGGAGAGCGAGAAATAGCTAATGAGAGGTACACAGGCACCACTGCCTCTGCGGACCAAGGCACCAGGTGGTGGGAAGCGACTTCCATCAGTACACTGGCCAAAAAAGAAAATGTCTGGATTTTATTGTTCTGTTGCCAGATTCTCCAAATTGATTCAGAAAATTGATTGTTTTATTGGTTCTACATTAAAAAAAAAAAACAAACCAAAAACCAAACAATCAGTTAGGGAATGACCTCATGGCACAGAACAAAAGAAAATAAATACAAACAAACCCAAAACCAAACAGAACAAGCAAAGAACAAAAAAAAAAACCCAACCAACCAAAAAACTTTGCTTGCTGGCAGCATGAAATCAGCATCATCTAACTAATCTGAGATATTTCCGGTGGGACAAATGATACTTAAGCCCAGGGCAGATTCCCAACCTTCCACCTGGTCAGTGGTTCCAGCCTTTGCTCTCACACTGCTTGAATTAGCAGGCATGAACCATTCCAGCCCATATTAACCAAAAGAAAAGAGTGGTAGAATTGTTCCGATTTAATGCGGAGCTACTTCTATGTCACAAAGATTTTCTGAGACACTACCTCAGCAGATGAAGCTTTTCCAGCCTTCAGATTTTGAAGACCCTTAGAAAAAACAAACAAACAAACAAAAAACCAGGGAAAACTGTCAAAATGTTTAGCTAGTGAACTCTGCAGTCACAGTTTCCCCATGCAGGGAATGTTCCTCTGCTTATTAACCCAGAGAAGTATTTGGTTAGTAGAGAATTGAACCCTAAGTGACAGCTCAAGACTGACCAACCATAATCACAAATGAGCTCTTACAAAATGATGTCTGGCTTTATCATGTCACATCACCATGGGCCAAACTGCCTAATGTTGCCTTACCTTTTGAGTTACCTTAAAATGCCTGCAATGACACTACATGTGCATGGTCCATTAAATCATAAATCTATACTTGACATTGTTGCTTAGACACAAATATCTGTATTTTAAACATATAAAATGTAACTCACCATGGCAGGAGTGACCTAACACTCAGCAGCAGCAGAACTAAAGGCAGAGAGCAAAGGTGTGATGCCAGCCACTTCTTCCTGCACCACAGCATCTAGGTCCAGAATTTCTGAACAACTTTTACTAAACTTTTGAGCAACAAATACATTCACAGCATCTCAGAGAGATCTAAGAACAGAGGCAAAATGTGGGCTGTGAGTAAACGCAGCATAACATCACAGCAGGCAAGCAACACAGAGTGGTTGTAGCCTTATGTGCGCTTACCAGCAACACTAGCAAACATCAAGGGTGCTTTCAGAAGGTTTGGTATGCCCCAGGCTGCAAATCCAGGGCTTCCTTAGGCACAGGGAGTTTACAATCCCACCTCCTGTGAAGATGGGTGAGACACCTGAGCGTGAGCAAAAGCAGCCTTTGCCTCACTGACTAAGATATACAACCTCTGTAGCACAAGAATGTGAGAGACATTTCTGAGAAGGCTTTGATGTGCTGCTCCAGTCTCACAGCAACCTGACTGAAGCCCTACCTAGGCAGTTTTGCCTTACAACTCATTAGGTGCTCCAGGCAAGTTATCAGCGTCAGAGCTTTCTGTGTTTGCAACATCTCTGTAGGATTCTGCAGCGCTCAGACTAGTAAGAAAGGGAATGAGGATCAGAACAATAATAAATCTGGGGAAGAAATGCCCAGTTAGTGTTTGTTGTAGGCTTAATGAGCTGCAATAGGCACTACAGGAAGCAGCAAAGATTACAGAACACGACCCTGGTCTCCCCAGCAAACTATGTCTAATATTTAATGGCATAAAGATTTATAATCAAAGCTCAAAGATCTACATCACTGTGAATAACTTCTTACAAGGTTCTGATTGAACACTCAAACCTGCCATCAGCATGCTCAATGGACAGTACACCGCAGCACACAAAGGATGTTTGCCTTAAACGTTGCCAAAGCCGAACCCTGAGCTCTTTTTCTTGACTGTGGTAACCCAGTTTTGGGCTACCAAGGCGTTTTGGCAGCCAAAGCCCAAGAGTACTGAATTTCAAAGTCCTTTTGCTAGTCTGGCTTATTTTGCTCAACGAACCTGATAAACTTTATTAGCAAAGGTACTTTGTCTCCAGTAAAAGATGAGATGCAAAACGACTGTTTCACTGGCAGAGTTATGCTGGCACATCTCTTAAGCAGAGACTGATCCCAACAGAACTGTAGATAAAGGCCAGAGTTCAGGTTGGTAGCTCACAAACCACTGGGTACCATCTGAGACCTCGTAGTTGCCTGTCACTGTGCTTTTTACCTGCAGCAAAGCAACCTGAGAGAAAAGCTTTAATGTATTTTACTGCAGCCTCAATTAGCTCATCATTGCTGTGAACTAAGAAGTTGTTGACTGGCAACTTTCTGCAGGTTTTTTAAATGCATGGTAAGTTGTTAAACCAAAGCAAAGTGACCCAACCAGCAGTGGAGCAGTCAGGGGAAGAGAATACAGGTTCTCTCTTCTCCTACCTAGCAAAGGAACAAGAACAAAACTGGCACGTACCGACACTGGCGGAAGCACATGTTCCACCTTCCATCACTCCAGTTCTATTGAATCTTCAGACCAAGAGGGCTTTCACAGACTCATAGAATCATTTAGGCTGGAAAAGATCTTTAAGGCCATTTGAATTCAACCATTACCCAACACTATCAAGTCTGCTGCTAAACTGTGTCCCACAGCAACATGGGGTTGTAATTCAGCCACTTCCTTGGGCACCCTGTTCCAGGGCTTGACAAAAATCTGTAGGAAGAAATTTTTTCCTGATACCCAGCCTAAGCCTCCTCTGGCATAACTTCAGGCTGTTTCCTCTTGTCCTGTCACTTGCTAGCAGGGAAATGAGACTGAGCCCACTTTGCTCCAACCTCCTTTCAGGTAGTTGTAGAGAATGAGAAGGTCTCCCCTTCAGCCTTCTTTTCTCCAGACTGAACCTCCGTTCCCTCAGCTAGTCCTTGCAAGACTTGTGCTCTAGACCTTTCCCCAGCTTCATGGCTCTTCTTGTACACACTCCAGCACCTCAGTGTCCTTGTTGTAGTGAGGGGACCAAAACCAAATATTTGAGGTGTGGCCTTACCAGTGACAAGTGAAGGGGGTCAATCACCTCTTTTGGCCTGCTGGCCACACTATAGCTGATACAGGTCAGGATGCTGTTGGCCCTTTTGGCCACCTGGGCACACTGCTAGCTGTTATTCAGACAGCTGTTGATGGGTTCTTTCACCATTTGATTTTTTTGTGTTCTTTAAGGCAAAGTTCTTTCAGGCTACATTTTGGCCTGATTTGCCCTGTTAGAGATGGTAATAACTCACCAGTAACAGAGAACAAGTCTTCCTCAATGTTGATATCTTACATTGCAGACAGCAAATAAATCAGAGATCATCTCAATACATGTTTGTGCACTTTCCATTAAGCCATTTAAGCTCATTTTTAAGTAACTGCATGAACACTCTCCAATTGGAGCACTGCAAAAGTCCATAGCAATTCAGGTGACATGTGGGAAAGAGAAGCAGCCATTGAGAAATGGATATCTGGGGAGGTCACACCTGTCAGCCAGACTTGATCCCCCCAATGGTGAAGAACTGAGTGTACAGGAGGCCATCTAAACAGGATATTATGTTGTCCTCTACACTAATGCCACTTTAAACACATAATCACTTCTCATTGGGTTCTTCACTTTCAGTAGTCCAGGGAGAAAGCCTGGACAGGACCTTGTATGGTTGCTGAGGAGCAGCATAAACGCATGGGGACTGGATTTGTCACTCATATTGTTGCAGTTGCTGCTCCTGGGGGAAAGCTCTTTACCCTTGCAGTAGCTGCCACCCTACCAAAGATTTCTGTCCTGCCCTGGCAGCAGCCAGGCAGAACAGTTCAGATCATTTGGGACAACGAAGGCAGACATTGGGACCAGAACACTTTTGCTGTTCCTTTTGCCTAAAGTAAAGGCCTATTTCTGTCTGCTGTGCAGCCTGAACAACATCCTTCTGACTCATCCTCTCTCCATCCTGGGATAGTAAAGCAAACTTTACTTGTGATCCTATTCCTGATCCTCCCACAATCCAGCAAACCAAAGCTCGTTCCATTTACTGCTAGCAGCTGGCAGTAACTCGAAGAGTTCCAAGCACCACTCTGTGTAGCTGGTTTGCAGGGAATATGAGCAACCTTTGCCAGCCCTGCAGCACACAGGGAGGACCACAGGGCAGGATGAAAAAAACCCCAAAGCATTCAGAGCAGAGCTGCCTGGAAGGGGCAGTGCCTAGCCAAGAGAGACTGTGCTCCAGACATCTCAAAACAGACTCAGTCAGGAAAACACTCAACAGAGCTGACCAAAGCATCCTCCAAACAATTTAAAGAAGGTTTATTACTTTTAATATCTGCATTTGAGGTGTTCATGTGATTAGTAATATTATTATTCCTCTTTGTTAAGTTGAAAAGTACAGGAAAGAGCTAAATTGTTTCCTGATGTATTTTGTTTCCCTTCAGATAAACAAATCTGTCAACATTTGGAAAGATGCTCCAAGTTCAGTTTCCCACATATGCCACCCATGTCATTCCCTCAGAGACACATTTGTGGGAACGCTCAACCACTTCTCCTATTGATGTCCAGAATGGACAGTTTCAGTTTGCAAATCAAAGTAGTCAATAATCAGCATCTCTGCATGTGCTGGGAGAGGCCTTACCAGCATGTGGCAGGTACTTGTACTTTTGTGAATTTGCACACTTGTCCACAGGCTATGACATTTCTCCTAGCCTACTGAATCCCCTTGCTGACACTGCTTTGTCTGATGCAGAGCTATGTCAGTAAAAGGGTACAGGTGAAGTCCCATGGGAAAAACATTTTTTTCTGGTGGCTCATTTTGCCAGTAGAGACACAAGCAAATCCTTGGGACTGATTTCACCTCCACTAAGTGTAAGTATCTGATGTGGGTTTGGGAGTTCCCCACCCCTCCACATTTTGTAAAATAACCCAGGCTAAAACTCAGCCGGCTGGAAGTTTAGATGAAGCTCTATTTACAGCTCAGCACAATATACAAGCAGATATATACACTATATACAGGAATATTTACAGATATATACAAGTTAAAGGTAATACAGAAACACAACACCCCTCTCAGAAAATCAGAGACCCCAGGAGAGGCTCCCAATCACCCATCCACCTTCTCCCCATCCCTGTACCTTACCCCAAAGTTTGGAGGATCGGCCGGAGAAGGAATTAGAAGAAAAAAAAAGTGGTTAGTGAGGTTACTCAGCAGAGAGGAGAAGCCAGAAGTTGCTAGACAGCCCCAGATGCTGTGCCTGACAGACACCGACAAGCCCAAGTGGCTTATCTTTTGTTTTGAGTACTTATTCCTAAACATCTCAGCAAGCCTATGAGTGAAGTAGACATCACCCTTGTTTTTGCTTCCACAGCCTGTAAAAGAATCTTCTCTATTAAAATATTCCAATTAGCCTTAAACCAGCACAGTATCACAGAATGGTTTTGGCTGGAGAGCATCTTAAAGATAATCTGGTTCCAACCCCCTTGCCTAAACTGGGCTTCTTCCAGTTTGAAGCCATTACCCCTCATCCTGTCACTGCATGGTTTTGTAGCAAGTCCCTCTCCAGCTAACCTGTAGCCCCTGCCTCAAATACTGGGGGGCTACTTCCAATACAACTGTAGCATTCCAGGTCGGGTTGTCTGGGGCTCTGAGGAACCTGCTGTAGTTGAAGATGTTCCTGCTCACTGCAGGGGGGTTGGACTAGGTGATCTTTAAAGGTCCCTTCCAACCTAAACCAATTCTATGCTTCTATAACACGTTGAAGAAAAGCCAAGAAATGGTCAGACTAGTCACTGTCATCAAGCTTGTCCTGCCCACCCCTTCATATACCAATCTTGGAGCAACACCGTGTCTGCCAGCTTCTTGTCAGGCCCTTCACATCAATGCCACACTCACAGTAAGGAGCTGACTTTTGCTCCAAGCACCAGTTCTAACTAAAAAGGAAAGCAAAGAGCACATTACCCTGCTGTTCCACAGGGAACCAAAGTTAGCACAACATATCTCGAGATGAAGTATTTGCTACCATCGGATCCATTCATCTTCTCTGGGAGGAGTCCTTTTTGCCAGTCTTACTTGTGCTGGTAAAGGGGCAGCAAAGAGATTTTTATCTGCAAGCACGTTTCCCAGGAGATCAAAAGTATATTCTTCAGTTTTCAAATCTTCCCTCTTTATCTCCACGGCTGCCATATAGGGGAAAAACACGGCAAAGCATTAGTGAGGGTGTATATAAATCACACCAGCCACTGATCCTCTTATCCAGTAACCATAACACATGGTACAGAAAAAGTCTTCCTCTGAGTGAGGGGAAAAAAAAAATTTCGTTTTGCTTTCCAGCATGCTGAATATTCTGCTGGTTATTGCAAACTACTGAAGGCACAAAGGTGCAGCCTTGGTGTGCTCTTCTTCCAACATGGAATAAGAACATCAAAGGCAGTAGTTATCTGAAACTACCCTTTCCCTACCTCTGCATTTGGCAGTGGCTTCACCTTCCCCTGTGAGTTACTGAGTTTAAAGAAACAGAATTAGACAAACACACTGAAGATCCACTTTGTTATAAACATCACAACAACTAAATGACCTGAATGAGGGAACTGAGGACAACCTCAGTAAGTTTGCAGATGGTACCAAGTTTAATTGATCTGTTAGAGGGTAGGGAAGCTCTACAGAGGAAACTGGACAGCCTGGATCAGTGGGTCCAGGTACATGGGACGAGATTCAACAAGGCCAAATGTTGGGTCCTGCACTCAGGTCACAATGATCCCATGGAGTGCTAGAGGCCTGCAGAAGAGCTGCTACAAACTGCCTGGCAGAAGAAGAACCTAGGGTTGTTGGCTGACAGCTGGCTGAAGATAAGCCAGCAGTGTACCCAGGTGGCCAAGAAGGTCAACAGCATTCTGGCCTGTATCTGCAGTGTTATGGCCAGCAGGGCTAAAGAAGTGCTTGTTCCTCTGCACTTGGCACTTGAGATCACACCTCAAATATTGGGTTCAATTTTGGGCCCCTCAGCACAAGAAGAACACTGAGATGCTGGAGCAGGTCAAAAGAAGAGCCATGAAGCTGGTGAAAAGGAACTTCAGAAGAGGAGGGTGACAGGAGACCTTCCTGCTCTCTACAACTCTTTGAAAGGAAGTTGTAGCAGAGTGGTAGTTGGTCCCATTTTCCCAATAGAAAACAAAAGAACAGGAGAAAACATAGGGGAAGTTTAGATTGAACATTAGGAACAACTTCTTCCCCAAAAGGGTTGTCAAGCCTTGAAATAGGCTGCCCAAGAAAGTGGTGGGATCGCCATGTCTGGAGATGTTTAAAAGCTGTGTAGATGTGGTGCTGAGGGCCATGGTTTAGTGGTGACCTGGCAATGCTGGATTAATGTTTGAACTAGATGATCTTAAATGTGTCTTCCCATCAAAAGGATTCTGTCTTTCTGTAATCCCAAAGAGTTTGGCATTAAGATAATTAATTACAGAATAAAATCTTAAACACAGCTAGTTAAAAAGTGGTGAAGAAAATTATATGTTCTTTATAGAATCATAGAATGGTAAGGTTGGAAGGAGACCTGAAAGATCATCTAATTCCAACCCCCTGCCATAGGCAGGGACACCACCTACTAGAACAGGTCACTCAAGGCCTTGTCCAACCTGGCCTTGAACACCTCCAGGGAGGGAGCAGCCACAACCTCCCTGGGCAACCTGTNGTAGCCCCTGCCTCAAATACTGGGGGGCTACTTCCAATACAACTGTAGCATTCCAGGTCGGGTTGTCTGGGGCTCTGAGGAACCTGCTGTAGTTGAAGATGTTCCTGCTCACTGCAGGGGGGTTGGACTAGGTGATCTTTAAAGGTCCCTTCCAACCTAAACCAATTCTATGCTTCTATAACACGTTGAAGAAAAGCCAAGAAATGGTCAGACTAGTCACTGTCATCAAGCTTGTCCTGCCCACCCCTTCATATACCAATCTTGGAGCAACACCGTGTCTGCCAGCTTCTTGTCAGGCCCTTCACATCAATGCCACACTCACAGTAAGGAGCTGACTTTTGCTCCAAGCACCAGTTCTAACTAAAAAGGAAAGCAAAGAGCACATTACCCTGCTGTTCCACAGGGAACCAAAGTTAGCACAACATATCTCGAGATGAAGTATTTGCTACCATCGGATCCATTCATCTTCTCTGGGAGGAGTCCTTTTTGCCAGTCTTACTTGTGCTGGTAAAGGGGCAGCAAAGAGATTTTTATCTGCAAGCACGTTTCCCAGGAGATCAAAAGTATATTCTTCAGTTTTCAAATCTTCCCTCTTTATCCCCACGGCTGCCATATAGGGGAAAAACACGGCAAAGCATTAGTGAGGGTGTATATAAATCACACCAGCCACTGATCCTCTTATCCAGTAACCATAACACATGGTACAGAAAAAGTCTTCCTCTGAGTGAGGGGAAAAAAAAAAATTCGTTTTGCTTTCCAGCATGCTGAATATTCTGCTGGTTATTGCAAACTACTGAAGGCACAAAGGTGCAGCCTTGGTGTGCTCTTCTTCCAACATGGAATAAGAACATCAAAGGCAGTAGTTATCTGAAACTACCCTTTCCCTACCTCTGCATTTGGCAGTGGCTTCACCTTCCCCTGTGAGTTACTGAGTTTAAAGAAACAGAATTAGACAAACACACTGAAGATCCACTTTGTTATAAACATCACAACAACTAAATGACCTGAATGAGGGAACTGAGGACAACCTCAGTAAGTTTGCACATGGTACCAAGTTTAATTGATCTGTTAGAGGGTAGGGAAGCTCTACAGAGGAAACTGGACAGCCTGGATCAGTGGGTCCAGGTACATGGGACGAGATTCAACAAGGCCAAATGTTGGGTCCTGCACTCAGGTCACAATGATCCCATGGAGTGCTAGAGGCCTGCAAACTGGACAGCCTGGATCAGTGGGTCCAGGTACATGGGACGAGATTCAACAAGGCCAAATGTTGGGTCCTGCACTCAGGTCACAATGATCCCATGGAGTGCTAGAGGCCTGCAGAAGAGCTGCTACAAACTGCCTGGCAGAAGAAGAACCTAGGGTTGTTGGCTGACAGCTGGCTGAAGATAAGCCAGCAGTGTACCCAGGTGGCCAAGAAGGTCAACAGCATTCTGGCCTGTATCTGCAGTGTTATGGCCAGCAGGGCTAAAGAAGTGCTTGTTCCTCTGCACTTGGCACTTGAGATCACACCTCAAATATTGGGTTCAATTTTGGGCCCCTCAGCACAAGAAGGACACTGAGATGCTGGAGCAGGTCAAAAGAAGAGCCATGAAGCTGGTGAAAAGGAACTTCAGAAGAGGAGGGTGACAGGAGACCTTCCTGCTCTCTACAACTCTTTGAAAGGAAGTTGTAGCAGAGTGGTAGTTGGTCCCATTTTCCCAATAGAAAACAAAAGAACAGGAGAAAACATAGGGGAAGTTTAGATTGAACATTAGGAACAACTTCTTCCCCAAAAGGGTTGTCAAGCCTTGAAATAGGCTGCCCAAGAAAGTGGTGGGATCGCCATGTCTGGAGATGTTTAAAAGCTGTGTAGATGTGGTGCTGAGGGCCATGGTTTAGTGGTGACCTGGCAATGCTGGATTAATGTTTGAACTAGATGATCTTAAATGTGTCTTCCCATCAAAAGGATTCTGTCTTTCTGTAATCCCAAAGAGTTTGGCATTAAGATAATTAATTACAGAATAAAATCTTAAACACAGCTAGTTAAAAAGTGGTGAAGAAAATTATATGTTCTTTATAGAATCATAGAATGGTAAGGTTGGAAGGAGACCTGAAAGATCATCTAATTCCAACCCCCTGCCATAGGCAGGGACACCACCTACTAGAACAGGTCACTCAAGGCCTTGTCCAACCTGGCCTTGAACCCCCCCAGGGAGGGAGCAGCCACAACCTCCCTGGGCAACCTGTGCCAGTGCCTCACCACCCTCACTGGAAAGAACTTCCTCCTAACATCCAGTCTAAATCTCCCCTCTGCCAGTTTAAACCCATTGCCCCTTGTCCTGTCATTGCAAGACCTTGTAAATAGTCCTTCCCCAGCCTTCCTGTAGGCCGCCTTCAGATACAGGAAGGCTACTACAAGGTCTCCTTGAAGCCTTCTGTTCTCCAGGCTGCAGAGCCCCAACTCTCTCAGCCTGTCCATATAGCAGAGCTGCTGCAGCCCTCTGATCATCTTTGTGGCCCTCCTCTGGACCCGCTCCAACAGTTCCATGCCCTTCTTGTGCTGAGGGCTCCAGAACTGCACACAGTTATGCATTGTACTTTTTTTCTTTTTTAATATTTCAGTGTTTGAGAACTTTATCACCTCTATGGTTAACCAAAAGAATCTTAACTAACATCAAAATTCCGTTTTTAAGCAGTAAAAGACCACCATTGTGCACGTGAAAACATTAGTCAGCATGAAATTGTGCTACCTCAACACAAGCTTTTTTTTTTTTTTTTTTATGTGCTTGTTGAGAGTTGAAGAGAGCTTGGCCCTTACCCTAAGGAAGGGATAACAGAGTCACAAACTGTCACCAAGGAATTATTCTAGAACAAAACTGCACTGTTTGCATTTGTCACTGCAAAAGCCTTGAGAATCTGTCTCCTCCTCTCCAAGAAAACCATGTCACAAGCATCACCAGCACCGGTGTTTGTCCCATGCAAACCCACCAAGCTACTCACATTCTGGGGATGTCACAAAGCTACTCAGCTGTACCACCCAAAGTTGTAGGATGATCTCAGAAATGACTCTGGGATCTGAGCTTCGGCACAGAAAGGAAAGAGAATCTGAAGTTACTTTATGAAGTAACTTGTACAGACTGTTTTTCATCCTAACAGGACAGAGGATGGCTGCAATTTTTGCTTTAATCTAGTTCTTCCTGAGTAGCTCTATTTTTCCTTGCAGCTCTCTTCATCTTTTCCAAACAGATCGATTTGATTCAGTGCTAACTGAGACTTTTACATCATCTTGAAAATTTACTTTTGTTCAAAAAACATATATGACTCATCACCTCAGTAATTACAACAAATAAACCAAATCTCCCATCTCTGTCACTCTAAGTACAGATCCAACCATCCCAGCCTACAGCTACCGCTTTGACCACACTGTGGAAATCACAGGGGTGAGGAACTGCAGCCATCCTGACCTCTTGGTGTAGAGCAGAAGCAATCTCAGCTCTCCTCATGAGTTCAGCAGTGAAAATCTGAGAAGATAACATCTTCTCTCCTTATCAAGAAGGGCATTCCCATTCAGTTTCTCAGTTAAAATGCACTAAGATGACTTTTGTTATAAATGCTCTGGAGTGTGAAGCACACATTTGTATTATAGTTGGTGGGTTTATTCTATAGTGTATGTTTGACTGTTCCTTAGAATGTGAAGCATTTTCTTCCACTGAGAAATAAAACTTTTTTTTTTTTTTCCTGGTTCCATAGTTATTTGGATCACTGTGGTGCATACCAGTTGCACGACCAGTGAGTATCTTGATTTTTCCTCTTCTCTCAAAGAAGTCTGTTGTTTGGATTATGCAATCATTTTGTTAATACCAGGACAGATGGCCACAATGAAAACACACAGGGTGCTCTCTCTGATTAATACTTGCCAATATCAACAGGAAAGAACAGAATTGAATTCACGAACTTTAGACAGAAAGCACAAACTTGTTCTTGAGCATTGAACAATGTAGCATCCCAGCGTGAGAGGAGTTGGAAAGGACATCTGAAGATCATCTTGTCCAACCCACCCTGCTAAAGCAGGATCACCCAGAGCAGGTTGCCCAGGATTTCAGTGTCCAGATGGGTTTGGAATCTCTCCAGAGAAGGAGACCCCACAACTTCTCTGGGCAGCCTGCTCCAGGGCTCCAGCATCCTCACAGAGAAGATTTTCCTTATGTTTAGGTGAAATCTCCTGAGTTCCAGTTTGTGCCTGTTGTCCCTTTTGTCCCTTGTCCTATACCTGGACAGCACTGAAAAAAGTCTGGCCCCATCCTTTTACCCCCTACCTTTTATATATATTGATAAGCATTGAAAAAATTCCCTCTTAGTATTCTCTTCCCAGCATAAATAACCCCAGGACTCTCAACCTTTCCTTGTCAAAGAGGTGCTCCAGGTCCTTCATCATCTTTGTAGTCTTTGCTGAACTCTTTCCAATAGTTCCCTCTCTTGAGCTGGGGAGCCCAGAACTGAACACATTACTCCAGCCATGGCATCACTAGGGCAGAGTAGAAGTGGTGGAGAAGATCCATTCACCTACTGCTCACCATCTTCCTCATACACATCATCCTAATGTTTTCAAGTACACAGTGACAGTCTCAAACAATCTCAAACTGCAGGACATTAGGAAGAAGTTCTACACAGAAAGAGTGACTGCCCATTGGAACGGGCTACCCGGGGAGGCAGTGAAATCACCATCTCTGCATATGTTTAAAGGGGAGGCTGGATGAGGCACTTAGTACCGTGATTTAGTTAATTTGAAGAGTTAGGTGACAGATTGGACTCAATGATCCTAGAGGTCTTTTCCAACCTGGTCAATTCTGTGATTCTGTGATGTCTAGGATGTAGGTTCCAAGGCTGGAGTAACCCAAGACAGGGTCTGAAGTAGCTTTTAGAGATCAGATAACAGAAAGCTGCAAGTACCCTCACTTAGCGCAGATGACAGGAGATCAGAATTGGAGAGGACGCAATGAGCATCTGGGGATTTGCTATCACAGCCACCTGGAAGGTTTCCTAACATTAAACTGAAATCGCCACCCACCTGCTGCAATTATTTATTCAGCTTCTTCTCCAGCAGTCTTCTTCAGTTTGGAAAAATAGCTCCCTGAGGTCAGCTCTAAACTTGAACAAAGGCAGGGCCTGGCTATTCACCCTCCTGCCCCACAGCAGCAGAACATCAACACCTGCTCAGTAACTTCTGCCCTGAGCTCTCTGAGGGAGCGATATCATGTGGTGTGAGAGAGTGAAAGTAGTTTTCTACCCCATACAGAGAGAATCTTTCACCTTGAAGACTTGCAGATTTAACTGCTGAAGTCACCAGACTCATTGTTGAAAGGAAGTCTTACATCTGGAAAGTTTCCATCCTCTTGATGCTACTGGTTTCCCATGACGTCACTGCTGCTTCTCAACCAACATAGAGGCTCTTAGATGTCACGCAGTAACACCAGGGAATCCATTTCCATCCTCACAGAAAGAACTTGTGGCACAGTAGGTCACTAAACAACAGGAAGATTTAATAAGAAAATCCCCACAACTGAGGAAAATTTGCCTATTTTAAAGAATGAAGAAAAATGAAGGCGTTAAAATTTCAATCTCATATTCCTATTAACAACAAAATTATGACATTAAACAGGGCACTTCTGATATGAGAAGGTTTGATACACAACGAGATAAAAAAGATAATCTTTGTATTGTTAGACACGTGCTCTCTTGTGGTCTGCAACTGGAAAAGGTTTGTCAGACTGTGGTAAATAAAAAAGTCTGAAAATCCTTAACTGGATCAAGGCATGAGAAAAGACTTGGACATCGCTGCTCCTGAAGAACTTCATGTCTGCTTAATCATGTCTATAAAAGTGACACAGACCCAGTCCCTCTCAGGCCAGTGTTCCTCACCTCTCCAACCCAAAGGCAGACACATACACTAAGCAGATCCTCTAGCTTCACAGAATATTGATGTAAGCTTTGGTAAACCTCAGGCTGAAACCTAACATTTCCAGCACCTCATCAATGTCACTATAAATTTCTTTGGTGTCAAGCCTGGTGTCATTCCAGTGTTTTGATAATTTCTCATACATGTTTTGTAATGAAAAGCTGTTATAAAGAAGAACCCAGAGGTGGTTTTGTTCATACTGGTGCTATGGAATATTGAGCAAAACAGAAGCACGACATGTCAACTAAATCCCCCTAAAACATTAGGGAAATCTCCTTTCCTGTGAGGGTGCCAGAGCCTTGGAGCAGGCTTAGAGAGGCTGTGAAGTCTCTTTCTCAGGAGAGATACTAAATCTGCCTGGATATGAACATGGGCAACCTGCTCCAGGTGACCCTGCTCTAGCAGGGATGTTGGAATAGATGATCTCCAGAAGTCCTTTCCAACCCTAAACATACTAGAAGTCAGAAAGAGTATTTTCCCCCCATTTGACTTCTAACAAATGCTCACCTGATTTACAAGCTGTGTTTTACCTTAGAGTTCAATGGAAGCACATGAAGAATGAAGGCAACTGATACAGCTGTTAGCTATGTCTTCCTTAAATGCCCACCTCAGCACAGCTGTTGGAGGCTGCCACAATCCCACTTACTTCCTTTCTGTGAGGAACTCCAAAGATTTTAATCATACATACAAACCCAGAAATAAGAATTTACCACAAGCCTACAACATCACTGCTGCAGTAGAAGCGTATTTCCGTTCCTGCAGATCACATTGAAGCGTTTTCTCCCTCAGATCTATTGAGTGAAGCCTTCCCATAAAGGTACTTGCCAGCACTGGCTCTCATCTCCCATCAGCAAGTTCTAAGCGTGGCAAAATGAAGATGCATTTCCCACGCACATTAAAATTGTTCTTATGATTGCAATATTTGTATCCCCAAGAGTAGCAGTGTTTGAGGTGGGTGGAGGAGCAAATATTCTAATCACACTCTACTGAAAGCTGAAATTTTCTTTCAGCATCATTTTTTTTTTTTATTTTTCCATTTTTAATTTCATTTCTTAACTCAGTGGGGGCTATAAAACAACAACAAAAACATCTCCTTGTAGCTTACTGCTTTTCAGTCCATGGTGATTTGTTTGCATGTTTATTTTCCTTGTTGTAATGGCTGGTTTGATATATTTTTCTTTATTGTTACTATTTTCACAGTGCATCTCACAGAACAGCATTCAGCTGATTTCTAGCTGATGGGCAATTAACCCAGGGGAGGTCAATCTGCAAATCCAACAAGCCAACCAGATTGCATTCACTGGTATTTCTGGTCCCACTGGTTAGATTTTTTTTAGCACACTTCTAGCATGGTTTGCAGCTATGCCTTTAGAAACACCAGCAGTTGGAAAGATGATTGGAGATTCATGGTCCAAGATCATAGAATGGTAAGGTTGGAAGGAGACCTCAAGAATCATCTAGTTCCAACCCCCTGCCATAGGCAGGGACACCTCCCACTAGCACAGGTTACTCAAGGCCTCGTCCAACCTGGCCTTGAACACCTCCAGGGAGGGAGCAGCCACAACCTCCCTGGGCAACCTGTTCCAGTGCCTCACCACCCTCACTGGAAAGAACTTCCTCCTAACATCCAGTCTAAATCTTCCCTCTGCCAGTTTAAACCCATTGCCCCTTGTCCTGTCATTGCAAGACCTTATAAATAGTCCCTCCCCAGCCTTCCTGTAGGCCCCCTTCAGATACTGGAAGGCTACTCTAAGGTCTCCTGGAAGCCTTCTCTTCTCCAGGCTGCAGAGCCCCAACTCTCTCAGTCTGTCCTCATAGGAGAGCTGCTGCAGCCCTCTGGGTCCAGAGGAGGGCCACAAAGATGATCACTCTAACACTTCCATGTCCTTCCTGTGGTGAGGGCTCCAGAACTGCACACGGTACTCCAGATGGGGTCTGACGAGAGCAGAGTAAAGGGGGAGAATCCCCTCCCTTGCCCTGTTGGCCACACTGCTCTTGATGCAGCCCAGGACTCAGTTGCTGTCTGGGCTGCATGCACACACTGCAATATGCCAATACAACACAGAGCACAGTTTACAGCTGCTACCGAGACTGAGAACAACATCAAAAAATCTAAACACCAAGATTTACAGGGTCTGGGAATGAAAGAAGTCCTTAAATAATGACTGTAGGAAACAGGGGAACACAAATAGCAACACCAAGAAAACAACAGCAAGACCAAGACTACAGAAACCAGGAGGGAGGCACTCAAATCTTCACAGGTAGATGCAGTGTAAGAGTAAGTAATGGTAGGGTGAGGGCTCACTGCGTATTTGCATGTCTACACAGAGCTCTTTGAAATGCAGGAGTAAACTCCTGGGAGGCTTAAAGGGATTTAACCATCAAGCTAAAACAAACAAAACACTCCTGCCTTAGGAGAAGCAGTAGATAAGCCTAGTTATAAGAAATCTTTAAACTAGTTACCAAAAAAACTCCAACACATATAATTTTATATATCTATATATAAAAAAGGCATCTCCATCCCTCCTTCCTTGTTAGTTCTGTGTGAGAGTATTGATGCTTCTTCAGCTGATTTCATCTGCATTGCAGCTTCTCTGCTGTGGGGCTTGGTATCCTAATAGCAGGCCAAAACAAACAGTTGAAAGGTGGAAACGCAGCAAGAACCTAGGAGAAATAATTCAGAAGGGTATTTCTCTTCATTTAGGCTGTCCCCTACACTCCAGTCACTCTCTTTGTGCTCTTCTTGCTCCTGGGAATTTTTAGCTAAGGCAGAGGCTGGGTAGAGAAAACCTTGAAGAAGGCAAAGAACAGCTTTGCTGTGAAAATGGGGAGTTTCTGCTTTGAAATACACAGGGGCTCTCAGCATCAAACAACCAGACCACACAGACACATCCAAGTATTCCCACATCACTACATTACCAATATTCCACTACTATCTCTGCCCTCCAGGCTTCCAAGAAAGGCTACTGGAAAAGATTAACTGTGCTTAAAGTATTCCTGAGCCAGAGAAGGTATAGAAGAGTCTGAACTTCGGCAGTTCCTTGGGTTTCACATTCTTGCCGCAAGTTGAAGTCTCTCACTTGCTTCTGCAAACAGCTTGTTTCAGCACTGGTCACCTAAGATAGGCCAGTCTGTTGTGTTTGTATTTGTCCAAACAGAGCATAAGAATAGTTGATGTTATTTTTCCCTCCAGGTGGCAACTCTGGAAACTAATATTACAGCACATCAAAAGGTTTTTGAAGAAAAGAAAAAGTTTTCATGAAATAAAATATTATTTAATGACATTTTGAGTTTAGTCAGCATAGCATGTCTGACTTCTCAAGTGGAGTCACAGAATCACAGCATGATGGGAGTTGGATTGGAAAGGATCTCTGGAGATCTAGTTCTGACCCCTGCTAAAGCAAGGTCACAGCAGGTTGCCCAGCATCACAATGTCCAGAAGGGTTTGAAATCTCTCTAGAGAAGGAGACTCCACAGCCTCTCTGGGCAGCCTGTTCCAGCACTCTGGCACACTCACAGCAAAAAATCTTTTCCTCAAGTTCATATGGAAGCTCCTGGGTTCCAGTTAGTACCTGTTGCTAGGTACCACTTAAAGTCTGACCCCATCCTCTTTCACCCTGCCCTTTAAATATTGATAAGCATTGATATGATCCCCTTCCAATCTTTCCTGCAGGCTAAATGGTCCCCAGTCTCTCAGCCTTTTCTCATCAGAGAGATGCTTTAATCCTCTCAGGATCTTCTTAGCCTTCACTGGACACTCTCCAGTAGTTCCCTATGTCTCAAAGTCACAAAGATCTTAAATAATAATAAAGGAGTCTGACCTTGGGAATCTGAAAATAGATATTTTGACAGCTTTAATTTGTCGACAGTAAGAGATTTGATCTCATTCCAGCAGGGAATTTCAAAACCTTATATGCTGTTGCAAGACAGAATTTCTTGTTCCTCAGCCAGCTCATGTTAAGCATAGTCACAATAATCATAATCAGAGACTTGTGTATTGTCTCTAATCCCCACAGAACCAAAAGCAATTTGCTAGTGGTTGTGATTATAAAAAGCACATACAGAACAATCACACTGGCACTCCTCACCAAGCAAAAGAGGCCAGTCTGAACTGAAAGATAACAGCTGTTGAAAAAAGCACAGAGTCATGCTTGAAGAACAAGTGTCAGGAAAATATAGCAACTAATTGAACAGCAAAAGAGGTTTAAGTAGGAAACTTATTACAATTGTTTTTTTGGTAGAAGATGAAAGCAAACAAGTATGCAGTCTCATCTGAGAGGATGTGTAAAAATCTGCACTTCATCTTCTGTCTTAGGGAAAATTCCTTCCAGCTGCACTTGCTCCTGAAATCCCAGTCCCTGAGTTAAGCATCATGTGCCTGGTTCTACCTGATGCAACACATCCTGAGTCATAAAATAGTTTGGATTGGAAGAGACTTTAAAGATCATCAGATTCCACACCCTCTGCCATGATCTGGGGACCAGGTTGCTCAAGGCTCATGTCCATCCTGGCTTTGACCACTTCCAGGCTTGGAGCCTCCACAACTTCTCCAGGCAACCTGTTCCAGTGTGTCACCATCCTCACAGGGAAATATTTCTTCCTGATGTCTAAACTAAACCTAAGTCGAGGAGGTTTTTTACATGCAGTTCATTACACTGTTTGGAGAAGTCACCACTCCACCATAAACAGCTTCTCCAGGACCACCAGACTGAAAGTGAAATGTCACAGCAGCTGTTTCCCCTTCTCTCATATACATGATACTGGACTTTATTATTACTGTAAATAGCCATCTATGCAGTTATTTGAGGTATAGCTATCACATCCAGAAAGCCAAACAGCAAAGAAGGTGAAGCCAACTGATGTGAATTCCAACAGGTGGAAAAGGCATTACACGTTCATGCAGCTTTAGAATATCCACATGCTAATTTCATGTCATTTGGGGCTCAAATTGAAGGAATACTCCTGTGAGAGAGCATTACACTTGAAGGATTAGTTTTGTCAAAGAGCAATGCAGATAGAGGTCTGACAATGGAGGAACTTCCAAGAGCTTATTGAGACAAGCTTTAGCTAAATTCACACCTTCTGAAGCAGAACTTCTAGTCAAGGACAAAAGCAAAGAGAGTTGTGAGGTACTGCACAGGAAATACACAGGACTTGTGGAAGTGGCAAAGTACTGCAGAGGTGATGAGCAGGAACTGTGCTGCTGCTGTGAGAGGGATGATCGCTCTGGGATGTCATTATCCTTGAAGTGAACACTTGTGTGCTGAAGGCAAAAGGGACAAAAATAACATTGTAAAAGATTGTGGGGTTGATAAATGAGATGCTGTATTTTCTGAATTTGTTTCAATTTATCAGAAATAAAACTCTATTTGTAAAAATTATAGCTGACATCTCCTCACATTGCATTTCGGTGTGTTTTAAAGTATCATGGAAGCTGTCAGGTAAAAGCTACTAAAAAAGCCTAAGCACATTTATTTTCCACCCTCTTTTTGGTGCTATACAAGAATAAAGGGAACCAAACTAGTTGGAAAAATGATGGAGCGGCTCCTTCTGGAGGGCATCTCAAGGCACTTGGAAGAGAAGAAGGTTATCAGGAGTAGTCAGCACGGATTTACCAAGGGGAAATCATGCTTGACTAACCTGACTGCATTCTATGATGACGTAACTGAATGGGCAGATGCAGAGAGACCAGTGGATGTAGTCTACCTTGACCTTAGCAAAGCCTTTGACACTGTCTCCCATGACATCCTGGTGAGCAAGCTCAGGAAGTGTGGGCTGGAAGAGCAGATAGTGAGGTGCATTAGGAACTGGTTACAAGACAGAGTTCAAAGAGTGCTAATCAATGGTGCCAGGTCCAGCTGGAGAGCTGTAACTAGTGGAGTCCCCCAGGGATAAGTGCTGGGTCCGGTGCTGTTCAACATCTTCATCAATGACATTGATGAGGAGACAGAGTCTGCTCAGCAAGTTTGCTGATGGCACCAAACTGGGAGGCTTGGCTGATACAGATGAAGGCTGTGAGGCCATTCAGTGAGACTTGGACAGACTGAAGAGCTGGGCACAGAGGAACCAGATGAGGTTCAACAAGGACAAGTGCAGAGTCCTGCACCTGGAGAGGAATAATAAACTGCACCAGTAGAGNAACTAATTGAACAGCAAAAGAGGTTTAAGTAGGAAACTTATTACAATTGTTTTTTTGGTAGAAGATGAAAGCAAACAAGTATGCAGTCTCATCTGAGAGGATGTGTAAAAATCTGCACTTCATCTTCTGTCTTAGGGAAAATTCCTTCCAGCTGCACTTGCTCCTGAAATCCCAGTCCCTGAGTTAAGCATCATGTGCCTGGTTCTACCTGATGCAACACATCCTGAGTCATAAAATAGTTTGGATTGGAAGAGACTTTAAAGATCATCAGATTCCACACCCTCTGCCATGATCTGGGGACCAGGTTGCTCAAGGCTCATGTCCATCCTGGCTTTGACCACTTCCAGGCTTGGAGCCTCCACAACTTCTCCAGGCAACCTGTTCCAGTGTGTCACCATCCTCACAGGGAAATATTTCTTCCTGATGTCTAAACTAAACCTAAGTCGAGGAGGTTTTTTACATGCAGTTCATTACACTGTTTGGAGAAGTCACCACTCCACCATAAACAGCTTCTCCAGGACCACCAGACTGAAAGTGAAATGTCACAGCAGCTGTTTCCCCTTCTCTCATATACATGATACTGGACTTTATTATTACTGTAAATAGCCATCTATGCAGTTATTTGAGGTATAGCTATCACATCCAGAAAGCCAAACAGCAAAGAAGGTGAAGCCAACTGATGTGAATTCCAACAGGTGGAAAAGGCATTACACGTTCATGCAGCTTTAGAATATCCACATGCTAATTTCATGTCATTTGGGGCTCAAATTGAAGGAATACTCCTGTGAGAGAGCATTACACTTGAAGGATTAGTTTTGTCAAAGAGCAATGCAGATAGAGGTCTGACAATGGAGGAACTTCCAAGAGCTTATTGAGACAAGCTTTAGCTAAATTCACACCTTCTGAAGCAGAACTTCTAGTCAAGGACAAAAGCAAAGAGAGTTGTGAGGTACTGCACAGGAAATACACAGGACTTGTGGAAGTGGCAAAGTACTGCAGAGGTGATGAGCAGGAACTGTGCTGCTGCTGTGAGAGGGATGATCGCTCTGGGATGTCATTATCCTTGAAGTGAACACTTGTGTGCTGAAGGCAAAAGGGACAAAAATAACATTGTAAAAGATTGTGGGGTTGATAAATGAGATGCTGTATTTTCTGAATTTGTTTCAATTTATCAGAAATAAAACTCTATTTGTAAAAATTATAGCTGACATCTCCTCACATTGCATTTCGGTGTGTTTTAAAGTATCATGGAAGCTGTCAGGTAAAAGCTACTAAAAAAGCCTAAGCACATTTATTTTCCACCCTCTTTTTGGTGCTATACAAGAATAAAGGGAACCAAACTAGTTGGAAAAATGATGGAGCGGCTCCTTCTGGAGGGCATCTCAAGGCACTTGGAAGAGAAGAAGGTTATCAGGAGTAGTCAGCACGGATTTACCAAGGGGAAATCATGCTTGACTAACCTGACTGCATTCTATGATGACGTAACTGAATGGGCAGATGCAGAGAGACCAGTGGATGTAGTCTACCTTGACCTTAGCAAAGCCTTTGACACTGTCTCCCATGACATCCTGGTGAGCAAGCTCAGGAAGTGTGGGCTGGAAGAGCAGATAGTGAGGTGCATTAGGAACTGGTTACAAGACAGAGTTCAAAGAGTGCTAATCAATGGTGCCAGGTCCAGCTGGAGAGCTGTAACTAGTGGAGTCCCCCAGGGATAAGTGCTGGGTCCGGTGCTGTTCAACATCTTCATCAATGACATTGATGAGGAGACAGAGTCTGCTCAGCAAGTTTGCTGATGGCACCAAACTGGGAGGCTTGGCTGATACAGATGAAGGCTGTGAGGCCATTCAGTGAGACTTGGACAGACTGAAGAGCTGGGCACAGAGGAACCAGATGAGGTTCAACAAGGACAAGTGCAGAGTCCTGCACCTGGAGAGGAATAATAAACTGCACCAGTAGAGGCTGGGAGGTGATCTGCTGGAGAGCAGCCCTGTGGAGATGGACCTGGGAGTCCTGGTGGATAAACTGTCCATGGGACAGCAATGTGCCCTCATGGCCAAGAAGGCCAATGGGATCCTGGGATGCAATGAGAAGGGTGTGTCCAGCAGATCAAGGGAGGTTCTCCTCTGCCTCTATTCTGCCCTGGTGAGACCTCATCTTGAGTGCTGTGTTCAGTTTTGGGTTCCCCGGTTGAAGAGGGACAGGGATCTGCTGGAGAAGGTCCAGCAGAGGGCTACAAGGATGATTAGGGGCCTGGAGCACTGCCTGATGAGGAGAGGCTGAGGGACCTGGGGCTGCTTAGTCTGGAGAAGAGAAGACTGAGAGGGGATTTAATAAATGTTTATAAGTGTCTGAGGGCTGGGTGTCAGGAGTGGGGGAACAACAGGCTCTTCTCACTTGCTGCATGTGATAGGACAAGGAGCAATGGATGTAAGCTGCAGCACAGGAGGTTCCGCCTCAACACAAAGGGGAACTTCTTTACTGTAAGGGTCACAGAGCACTGGAACCAGCTTCCCAGAGGGGTTGTGAAGTCTCCTCTGAAGACTTTCAAGGCCTCTCTGGGTGTGCTCCTCTGTGACCTGAGCTAGATTGTATGGTCCTGCTCTGGTAGGGATGTGGACTTAATGATCTTTTTGGGTCCCTTCCAACCCCTGACATCCTGTGATCCGAGTATCACTTCATTGTCCTCAACCAAAACGGCATTTTACAGGAGATTTAATATCATCTTAGAGTCTCTACAGAGACACTCTTGCTCCCTAACTGAGCCTGCCAGGTGTAACTCAGCAAGAGCTAAGGCTGGAACACATGGCAGTTTAGAGGATGTGGATGTGTCTGCTGTATCCTTGTCCGCTCTTAAGACAAAGTCACACCAGTCCAAAACGGTTTTGTTACAGCCTACTCGGTTCAAACCAAGTTCTACTTGGACTCACTTTAAAGCCCATGCTGGATGTCATCACACATCTGAAATGGACAAAAAACCCAACAGTTTAAACAAAGCTGGATACTGCTCACACTGGGAATCTCTAAACCCAAGCAGGCTTGGTAGATGTGGGTGACAGTTAATGACAAGGAAAGATTTAGGAAAGGCAAAGCAGCTTCACCCGAAACCATTTCCTCTCAAAGTAATGGTTTTGTGTCTTTTATGTTGAGACATTTCCAGAGAAGTGTTCCCAGGCAAGAAGGGAACAAAGAACAGGAAATGGTCTCAATTCTTGATACAACTCAAAGGGAAGGGGGAAAAGCAAGCAGGTCTTGAGTACAATTAAAAATGCTGTTGCTTTTTTTAAACAAAAGACTTCTCAGAGAAAGGAGCACAAACGTGACTCTGCTCCTAAAAGGACACTGCATACTCCCACACCGCATCCTCTCAGGAGGCTGGGAAGTTCTCAACAGCATTGTGGAGGCTGCCTGGTGTTTCTCATTAGGTTCTTTAGAAGTTTTGTTGGTGAAATCCCCAAGGAAAAATTGAGGCTGATTCTGGGTAGACAGAGTAACTGAGTTCTGAATGATTACTTCAGTGGTGTGTTACCAGATCTCCTTGACTACAGCTGAATTCTGCTCATCATGGACCCTGTACACATACTAATCTTCTTCCATAAGTCTTAACAAAGACGCCCTAGCAAAAGAAGGCTTTGTCTTGCTAAGGACCTAAAGGTTGCTGGACTTCTATGCAACCTGCTTGGTGATGGAGCCAGCCAGTCTGTCATGCTGACAGACTTAAGGGTGGACTTAATGCTGCATCATCATTTTCTCTTTCTTTGTTTTCTAAAGCACAGCATCTTGCCTGCCCACATCTGACAAAAGATTTCTTCTCTGCATCCTTTCTGTAACTTCCACGGCATTGTTTTCCACATACTGGAAATTGTTCTGTAAGATGAGAAAGCTGTGGGTCTCCAGCTGGTACAAACAGCCAGCTCAAATTCCTCTTCCTTTGGTTTTCCATGGACACATAGTAATACCAGCAAGCACTCAGGATCCAATGGCACATGGACTTGAGGATTCATAGGTTTTGGAGCTCGACTCTTGAATCTGACAAAGTTAAGCTAGCAACAGGAATAGGGAGGTGATTGTCCCCTTGTACTCTGATATGGTGAGGCCACACTGAGTACTGTGTTCAGTTTTGGGCACCTCGCTACAAGAGAGATGTGGAGGTGCTGGAGCCAGTGCAGAGGAGGCCAAAGGTGGGGAAGGGCCTGGAGAATAAATCTTATGGGGAGCAACTGAGGGATGGTTAGTTTGAAAAAGAGGAGGCTAAGGGGAGACCTCATTGCTGTCTACAGCTACCTGAAAGGACATTGTGGAGAGGCTGCTGCTGATCTCCTCTCACAAGTAAATAGTGATAGAACAAGAGGGAATGGCCTCAAGCTGTGACTGGGTAGGTTTAGACTGGACATTAGGAAACATTTTTTCCCAGCAAGAGTGGTCAGGCATTGGAGTGAGCTGGCCAGGGAGGTGGTTGGGTCACCAACCCTGGATGTGTTTAAAGGTAATTTGGATATGGTACTTGAGGATATGGTTTAAGAGTGACCTTTGTAGAGAAGGGATATTGTTTGGACTTGGTGATCCTGGGAGTCTTTACCAAGCTGAATGTTTCTGTGATAATGAATGATCTTGGAAGAGCTTGTTCAAGATTCATTAATTCTTCCCACAGTTAGTACAAATTAACAAAATTCTACTGTGCATTTTGCCCGCAGAAACCCCAGCAATCCAGGCACTGCAAAAACTCCCTCCAAAGTGCTTCTGAAGATCATTTGTTTTCCTTTTTCACCTAATGAGTATAAAGACAAGGCTGTACAGAATCTTGAGAGCAGAATAAACTTGCCACTTTCCCTCAGGAATAGGTATCAAAACCTTTTTTCCTCATCTAGAGACAACTGTTTCAGATCTCTCCTGGGTCAGCAGGAATCTTGAGCGTCAAGTGCAGAAAAAGAAAGGAACCAATACAACAAGTCCTGTTACAGACATCCTTGGGATGAACTGTAGGACAGGCAGACCACATCCCTTTCTACGTGTCCATGCAAGCACAGCAATATAACTGGGCTATAGGGAACTTTTTTGTTTGGGATTTGGGGGGGTTTTGGTTAAGTTTTCATTGCTTACACACACTCCCACCAAAAAAAAAAAAAAAAAAAGTAGACTTTTTTTTTTTCTTTATCAACTATTCCATATCTGGCTGCTGCACAAGAGAGTAGCTGTTTGTTCCTACCAACAGTTATGTGGAGGAGGCATGTAACCATTAACCAAGGTCATGAGCAACTCCAAGGAGGTACTTATCCCAATTGCTTATCCTGTAGGAACAGAGATGAGTAGGTGAAGTCCTTTTATTCATGCATCTAGGCAATTTTACTTACTACAGACTGTCCTAATCTCTCACCAACATCCAGCCAAGCCTACACAACACACTTTTAATCCACAGTAACTGATCTGATGGCTGATGGGAGAAATGTAGGTTAAATGGGCAACTGATCCATCATTAAATCAAAGCTCTGGAGGCCAAGAACAATCAGAATCAATTGTTTCCTTCCACCATAAAACAACTCGTTTGAGCTCCAGCTCAAAAGAGACTAATTTACTACTTCATCTGGCTCTAGAGAGAACAACCCTCAATCGGGGAAGTGACTCTGTCAAAGAGTCACTGAAAACTGGTACAAGAGCCCAGCTATAATCATGATCAAACAGCACAGTTCCTGTGGTTCAGTGACTTCAGAAGGGAACCTGCATTGTGATTAAACTTTCATTTTAAGAAGATGAAAGCTCTACCAAACTCCAGACGTTTGGAAGAGATTAGAGTCCACAAATGACACTGTGAAGATACATGGCAGAAGCAGATGAAGAAAAAATGGTTGTACAGGACAAACAAATAGTACAGTTCTCTAGGTATAGCAGCAGCTCAGATGGCAGAAATATTCTAGAAGGTGGTGGCAGCTCTGAATTGCTTGGGAGAAAAAAATGAGAGATGCAAGAGATACAACATAAAATTAAGCAGCAAGAGAAGGTGTGAGATGAGATACCAGAGCTACAGATTCTGTGCTTGCTGTACTACCCCCAACCAGCCAAACCTAGTCCATTGGTACCCAAAGGATGCCTCAAAAGCTTTAAGTATGGCAACAGGACTGAATGCCCACCAGTATTCACTTCTTAGTACAAGGGGTCTGAGGTTCCTCTATCATTAGATCATTTTTTCCCATTGCTTCTGAAACAGGAACAAACTTCTAAAGCCAAGTGAAAATTTTCACATATTTGGGAACATAGATCTTCACCTTTAGTATTTGCATCCCTGGGTCAGTGAGAGCTGGCTCTGGAGCTCAGCCTCCCCAGTAGCACACAGTACCAGCTCCCACCTATACACCCATATCCATCCCAGGGAACCCAAAGGCAACCAGCCCAGAGATAAAAATCTTCCCCTGCAATTCAGGCTGCCTCTAGGACATTTCTGACTTTACACTTATTTGCTTTCAGAATAATTTTTTCCAGTTCTGCTACTTAACATGAGTTGAGGGGAACTGTGGGTATCCCTTCATTTCAGATTAAGTTGGGATTTTTGAAAGAATCTAGGCTTGTCTACCACAATAAAAAAAAAAATACACAAACCGAACCAAGTAGTAAAAAACAGCAAAAACAACTCTCACAATCTAATTTTAATTTCACAGAATCCCAGTATAGAGATTGTCTATTACAAACACTACCACTGCTACCCCCACCCAGCTAAAGCAGGGCCACCCAGAGAAGGCTATCTATGATCACAATATCCAGGAGGGTCTGGAATCTCTCCAAAGAGACTCTACAATCCATTTGGGCAGCCTGTTCCAGTGCTTTGGCACTCTCATAGGAAAGATTTTTCTCTTCATGTTTGGATGTAACCTCCTGGGTTTCCAGTTTGTGCCTGTTGCCCCTTGTTCTGTATCCAGGCACCCCTAAGAGAGTCTGACCCCATCCTTCTGCCCCTCACCCCTGAGGTGTTGATAAGCATTGATAAGATCCCCTTTCAATCTTCTTTGCTCTGGGCTAAACATCTCCAGGTATCAGACACTTCTCATAAGAAACACAGGCTTCAAGACTGTTTTACATAGGTTGGATGACCACAGAATCACAGAAACCTTCCAGCTGGAAAAGACCCTCAGGATCACCAAGTCCAACTGTTATCCCTACTTTACAAAGGTCATCCTTAAACCATGTCCCCAAGCATCACATACAAAAGACTTTTAAGCACATCCAGGGTTGGTGACTCAATCACATTCCTAAGCAGCCCATTCCAAGCCTGACCACTCTTGCTGTGAAAAAAAAAAATCTTTCCTAGCATTCCATTTTGTTTGAACAAGATTCCTATTCTTATAGTAACAACAAACTAAACACTAAAGTCTAAGAGCTCTTCCCCATGGAAATGCTAACACTCAGAAACCTTCATCCTCATCATTTGGCTTTCATTTGGTTTTCCAGTGTAGCAGCATGTAGTGAAGAGTTCAGAAGAATCTACCATCTTGTCAGCAGCTGAACAAATCAGTCACCCTTCATGAAGAAAGCAGGCTAACTTTAAGGGCATAAGCACAAACGTGAAGTCAATTAATTCATTTTTGTATTACAAGAGATTCAGCAAGAAGAGAACACAGGGAAATGTTTTTTAAAGCTTAAAAAGGATTTGAGCTGAGCTCTGCACTGCATTTGGAAGCAACACTGATTCTCATGTGAATATTTGCAAAAACATCCTTGTTTTGACTTGGCATAAGCTGAGAACTTATTCTAAAAAGAAAAAAGATAAAGTAAAAACAATTAAGTGGTGTTTTTGGTTTTTTTTTTTTTAAACAATGGTGTGGAAGATTTAATGCCTGTTCTATATCTGCACTCACTTTGGCTGGTTAAACAGTTTTCCATCTCTGCAGGATTTTTTTTTATCTGCATAAAGGGACCTCTCCCCAGTGGACACAGGGCAAGTGTAAAGCTAATTGAAGATGTCCCTACTCACTGCCGGGAGGCTGGACTAAATGATCTTTAAGATCCCTTCCAACCCAAGCCATTCCATGATTTTATGTGCCAAAGATCTGTTCTCTAGCTACGTCACAAAGATGACAGCTGCACACTGTGTGCCACAGTCAGAACCAGACTCTTAGTCAATGGGGAAAGATAGGAGCTGTGCAGAGTGATGCAGACCTGAGTCACAGTCTGGAGTCACTTGTTCTCTCCACTAACTGTGTCTGGAACCCAAGAATCTTTGGCACCTCCTTGAAACCAGCTGAGGGAGCTCTCCTTTGCCACATGCAGAGATACTCAAACAAACTTGTCCGGAGCCAGCTCAGACACAGCTTCACCGCAGCTCTGTTGGTGCAGAGCTTTGGCCCGGTTGATTTACTTTGCATTATGCAGATCCTAAAGGCATTAAAAACCCAAACAACCCAAAATACAAGATTTTTAACTCGTTCAACTTTTCTGCTAAGGGACCATGCACATAGAAATATTCAACTCCGCATGAAGCAGTGTGGACAGGCATCACCATTAACAGATCCTTTATCTGTTCGCACATATCCTTCACCCCGAGCACAAGATGGGGCAAAGAGTACTGTACAGCAGAGCAGGAGACACGGTACTGAGACCCTCACCTCCTTCCTGTACAAAGCAAGCTATAGCTGCTATCACAGAGGCTCCAAATACTTTTATTAACCAAGATAAGACCCCTTCTAAATATATTGAAGCGTCTTGGGTGATTAGAGAAAGCAGCTTTGAGTTTCTAAGCCATGTGCTGGACATATGCCAAGAAATAGCATCACAGCAACTTCTGCAGCAACTGATTCTTGGCACAGTGTTCTGTCCAGGACTGGTCCCAGGATAACTGACCAGTTTAAAAGGGCACAAGGTCCCACATAGCACTGTGAAAAGGGGTACTTGTCACCTAACATCAAAGCAGTGGTCTCTCTCTACACACATTAGGATAATGAGGGTGGGACACTGGGAAGTGGAATAGAATTCTGCAGCTCACAATCAAGTCTCTGTAAACCCCTGCTTTACACTGAGGAAGTAACAGACTGGATTATAACATGGCAATATTTTGCCATAAGTGGTCAGTTTGGCATAACATGAGAGCTCTGTGGCAAAGACATGGCTCTCTTCCTCCAAAATGCCTGTTCCTTCTCTTCCTCCACTTCTCACTTCCCCAGTACTCTTTCAGACAAACCAGAGTGCCTGCTATCTACACAAACTGCTTATCTCAAATCCTGGCTGTCTTCTGTGCAGAGTGATATCAGACCTGCAGAAATCCCCGTGGCAGCCCTGGAATGGAGCAACTAAAGGCATCAGCACAGGGAGGTGATACGAGGTTGCAGAAATAGAAAGTTCTAGTTATGGGAAATAGGAGTATTCTGAAACTGGAGAGTATTCAATAAATAAATGCCAATATTTAATAACAAAATTCATGCCTGGCTTTCATTCTACTTCCTCCTTGTAAAACTAGTCACGCTTTTCAGAGACAGGAAATAGCATCAGTCCATTTTATTGTGGAGAAACTGAGAAACAAACCAAGAAAAAGATTTGCATGTAGCAGTCCAAAAGACCCATGCCAAAGCTGGTCATCATTCCAAATCCTACCTCGTCCTTTGGACATCACATCTGGACCTGGTGTCTTGACAGCTGCAGGGTGGCCCTAGAGTGAAGACACACACCTCAAACAAGCAAAAATCAGAGTGGTTTGTGTTGAAAGGGAGCCTTAAAACTCATCTAGTCCAAGCCCTTTGCAGTCAGCAGACACATCTTCAACTGCTCAGAGCCCTGTTCTGTCCTGAAGTGGTTCCAGAGATAGGGCATCTACCATCTCTCTGAATGACCAATACCTTACCATCCTCAGTGTTAAAAAACTTTTCTTCAGATTCAGTTTGCATCTCCTGTCTTTCAATTCAAAACCATTATCCCTTGTCCTGCCACAACAGGCCTTACTAAAGCAATTGCCCCCATCTTTCTTATAGCCCCCATTTATATAGTGACAACCACCTCAAAATTAAGTAGTAGAAAACAAAGTCTTTACCCAGAAAAAATGCAAGTGAAATTTTCACACCCATTGACAGACAAGTCCTGCTTGTAACCCAGGTAAAAACGTTGCAGAATCACAGAATTAACTAGGTTGGAAAAGATCTTTGAGATCAAGTCCAACCTATCACCTAACATCTTCTAATTAAATAAACCACGGCACTAAGTTCCTCATCCAGTCTCCTTTTAAATACCTTAAGAGACAGTGACTCCACCACCTCCCCGGGCAGCCCATTCCATCCTGCAAAGAGTTTCTTCCTAACATCCAGCCTAAACCTGCCCTGGCACAGCTTGAGACTGTGTCCTCTTGTTCTGTCACTGGTTGCCTGGCCCAGGAGACCAACCCCCACCTGGCTACAATCTCCTTTCAGGCAGTTGTAGAGAGCAATAAGGTCTCCCCTGAGCCTCCTCTTTTCCAGGCTGAATAACCCCAGATCTCCCAGCCTCTCTAATTGAGCTCAAAGAGATAGAAATACACTTTATTTTAAGCAGTTGCTGAAAAGCATCTCTGTAGACTTTCTCCTCACTGCTGACAAGAGGGTTGACCAACAGTTTGCTTTACCACATTCAAATTTCCTTTCAGTTTTTCACTCCATTATGTAGACATCAGAGCACACCACAGGGAAAATTTGGCCTGCCTTGAGTTTAAGCTGTTAGTGCAATGCCTCACCTCATACCTCCCTCACACTGTAAATATGATTTTGCTAATACGATGCAATGTTAAAGATGAGGATAAATTGTGGCTGTAGGCAGAACTTCCATTCCACTTCCAAAACTACCCTTTGAGTACACAGACAGATTTTGTTATGTCATAGGTCAATACTCTCACTGGAAACTAATTTAATAAACACAAATCTATTATAAAACCCAGGCGAAAAATAGTATGAGGATGTTCACTTTCTCCTTAGATTTTTTCACTGTGTCAGGGACAGAGCAGAAAATTATGGTTGCTGCTGCTGCTCCATAAGCCAGTTCATTTAACACATTGGACACTGAACACTCGTGCAGCAGTAATCATCAACTCATCAGCAATTTAAACACAAAACTGCAGCAGTCACAAGCAGCTGAAAAACTCATGCTACTGTTCACAGCTCAGTCTTTGTCCGTTCTGAAGTGACAAAGACAGCTGGTTCTGGGATCAGTTCAGAACAGTTTGGCCTAAAACTCTGCTGGAAGCAGCAGTTGGCTTGCTACAAAACTTGCTTTTCCACAGGAAAAAAAAAAATAGATTGCAGAACATTCTCCAAAGCTTCTGCATGCATTTCTGGAATAGCTAGATGAGTTTAAACAGTTTCTATTATTAACAAAACTGTTTCATTAGCTTCAGAAACCAAGGCACTTTCTAAAGTATTTATTCAGCAGCCATCTATATATGAAAGAGAAAAAAATCCTCCCTGTTTAGCTCCCTCCTTGAGCAGAACAATTTTTTGACAGGAAAATGCTAACAGCTGGTCGCAGGTTGGAATCATGGCAACATCTGAAGTCAGCATTAAATCATCTGCAAATATCCCAACTGATCCAGGTTCAACACAACTGTCCAGGCTTCCAGCATCCTTCTGGGTTCCAGTTTGTGCCCATTGTCCCTTGTGCTGTACCTAGGCACTGAAAAGAGTGGCCCTATCATCTTGCTCTCCACCCTTTAGATATTGATAAACATTGAAAAGATCTCCTCTGAATCTTCTCCAGGCTAAACAGCCCTAGGTCTCTCAGCCTTTCCTCCTTACAGAGATGCTCCAGTGCCCTCAGCATCTTTGTAGCTTGCACTGGTCTCTCTCCAGTAGTTTTCTGTCTCTCGAACTGGGCACAATATTCCAGATGTGGCCTCACTAAGGCAGAGTGTAAAGGTGGAAGAGAACCTCCCTTGACACAAGTTATTGACCAGAAGTCACCTTTGGCTCTCTTACAATACAATACCCTAAATAGGTGATCCTGCAATTAAAGAAAGACATGGATCATTAACATGCTTGGAATGTGACTAACTCTTTGGAATGTAATGCGCCTCCAATTTATTTCCAGGCTAATTAATTCTCACTGCTCCCTGTGGTTATTCTTTCCACAGCTGTGTAGAATGTAGCAAACTGAAACTTTAAATCATTCCAAGTAGCTGTGGTCTGCTCGTGACTGCTCAGAACCATAAATGTATAATTTCCTCCCCACACACTCTTCTTTAATTTTTCAGACTTTTCCCTCCCTAGTCAGCATATATTAAATAAAGGGACTTATTTTGTGTCCAAAAATGAGCAGCAGGAACAACATCCCTAATCCCATCCACAGTTAACCAGAGTGTTCCTCTTCTGCCTCCACACGGAATAAACCACAGGGCAGGCCCAAGAAGAGGGATAAAACAGTGTTAAGCAATGAGCTATTTTAAGCACGTGAAGGGATAAAGTCTTACACACTTCAAAAGTCTTCTCTCAAGGGGCCTCTGGCTGGAGATGGAACAAAATTTTCTTGGACATCTAGAAGATGCACCCAGCAGTCTTGCAGCCACCCATTAACCATGCTGCTGTTGAAAGACTCATATTTCTGAGTGGCAGAGCCTGTGCACTTACAGATCAACACACCCCAGTTCAGGTCCCTCTAACTCCATGCTCTTCCAACACAGGGCATGCCTCTTGAATGCAGGTCCAACTTGAGGATCTCTCTTCATAGGAGCTGTTCAGGTTGGGTAGCCTCCTTTGCTGCAGTAATGACAGAAGCAAGAGCTGGTCTCTGAATTGCAATAACAGTGATATTTTTTCCCTCTTTGGTTTTATTAAAAGAGAGAATCTTCCTATATGAGGATGTGCACGGACCTCATCTATCAACTGCTCCAAAAGCGATGCCAAAGCTCACTGAGTCTACACCATCTTAAAGCAAAAGGATTAGCAATGGCTTAACCAAATTCTAGGTGGACAATTGCCATGAAGTGGAGGAGACCCTATGGAAACCCTGCAGGAGGAGAGACTTTCAGAAGCCTTAAACTGTTAATCCAATCAAGAGGAAAGAGCTACAGTAGTTACACATCCAATCAGGCTTATTTACTGTAAAATGAGCATAGTTATGACTGACTTGGAGAAATAAGGATGTGAATTTGCACATCGAGCTGCCATCCCATCATTAAAAGCCAAGCTAATGGTTGTGATCACACCCACTGTGATCACAGAGGCACAAGAGGAGGGCTGTGTTTAGCCCTCTGGACATTACTCATGCACACACTGATTTATAGTTATACTTATTCCAACAACTTAAGCTGTGTTTTGGTCTGGGATGGATAGCCAGAAGAAACATGAAGTCAGAATCAACCAAAGCTCCATCTAAACATAAGTTCACAAATGTCCAATCAAGTTTATGATTTTCATCAAGACGTGCTTAGTTTTAAGTCTATTCTAGAGGGAAATTGCAAAGCAAATACTGACTTGTTTAATCTATTTTTACTTTCCATGACCTCTGCTATCACTGCACTGCAAACTAAGGTCTCAACATTCATCAATTTGCCACGTCAGAATCTGGAAAGGAGGTGAAATTCTTTCAGGTGCTACATTTAAATGTGTCTGTACCCTACATGGTTTCTCCACAGGCCAAAATAGACACCCACGTTATAAATACCAATAGCCTTGACACTGGCATCTGTTTAATTCTTTTCACTCTAGAAAGAAAGCAAAGAGTAATATTACTTATAGGCTCAGCTACAAAGAATAAATCCTGTTCTGGAGGGATTTTGCAATACGTTAAATCTTGTTTTCATTCTGCCTGGAAATCCTCCAAAGGAATGTTTTTCCATCGGAAAATGCCGATTCATCAAAACCAAAACATTTAGCAATAGTGAAAGGCCAACTACAATGGAAACCTATCTTCTGCTGGAATCCTGGCCCAGGCTCCTGACAGCTTCCTCAAGGCTCTGTGCTGTACAGATGGGAAACCACAGCATCCAGGAAACTTAAAATAAGAAGTATGACAAGGGCAAGTCATTCACCTGGGAAGGAATAACTCCCTGCACCAGTACAGGTTGGGGATTGAGCTGCTGAAAAGCAGCTGTGTGGAAAAGGACCTAGGAGTGATGGTGAGCAACACACTCCCCATGAGCCATTGTGGTCAAGAAAGCAGATGGCTTCCTGGGAAGCATTAAGAATAGCATGGCCAGCAGATTGAGGGGGACTTCTTTCCACGTCTACACTGCCCTAGGGAGACTACATCTGGAAGATTGTGGCCACTATTAGACTCCCCAGCTCAAGAGAGACAGACAACTACTGGAAAGAACCCAGTGGAAAGTATGAAGATGCTAAGGGGACTGGAGAATCTCTCTGAGGAGGAAAGGCTGAGAGACTTGGGGCTCTTTAGTCTGGACAAGACTGAGAAGAAAAATCACTTGTTTATTAATATCTAGAGAACAAGAGTCAAGAGGGTGGAAGCAGACTCTTTTCAGTGGTGACCAGCAACAGGACAAGGGAGTGCATCAGGACAGCCAGCACAAACTAGAGCCAGTGAGGTTCTATCTGAACACAAGGAAAAGCTTCTTTCTTGTGAGGGTGCTGGAGACCTGGACCAGGATGAGGTTGTGGAGTCTTTCTCTGGAGAGATTCCAAACCCACCTGAACACCATGACCCTGGGCAAGATGCTCTAGGTGACCTTCCTTTAGCAGAGAGGTTGGATTAGATCTCCAGAGGTCCTTCCAACCCCCTGCATGCCAGAACTCTAATAGATAAGACCATAGAAAGCTCTTTAGCTCATTTCAAACCTCCTAAACTCCCAAGGTTTCTTGTTCTGATAATTTGCCTGGCAAACTTGTAGGCTAGATGGATTCAGGATCTAGAGAGGGTTCTCAGGGCCAGGAGGTCCCCCTGCTCCCTGGGTGACAGAGTTCAGAATACTATAAAACCCACAGAGTTTGTTTGGAGCACAAAGCATGTGATACTACTTCTGAAAAAAAAAAAAAAATATTCCCTGAATATTTTTCATTTGCAGTATCAAACAACTTAATAGTTGCTTGTCCTACCATAGGACCCGCAACAGGTCAGGTGGCATACTACAGCTTAACTGACAGCTCTTTGTTTTCCTTGGTATCTCTTTCTCAAGGTAGGCTTTTAGCCTTGCTCTTTTTCAATGTTCTGAATCCTTGCCTTTCTTCCCAGACCTGAAAGACATTACCCTTATGGATGTCTCAGTGGGGCTAGAATGAAATAATTTGGAGTACTGTAAAAATTCAAACCCACAGATGACCATTATATATGGCTGTAACAAACAAAAGTACCACAGCAATAGCATGAATCCTTCAAGTCAACACTAAACTCCTTCTATGACTAGAAGACTCCTCTGGAAAAGTTTCCTTTTCCCATGTTTTGTCCTACTGACAAAAACCTTCTCTTTCTTAGTTGCCTAGAGAATGAAGGAACTCTCACTGGACTTGATCTTAAAGGTCTCTTTGAGCCAGAAAGATTCTATTAGTTCCATAACTCACACAGATTCTGTCATTCTTGGTGGAACTCCTCAACAGAATCTAAAAGGATAATGGGGATTATAGAGATCAGGAACATTTCAGAGATTCAGAGAATCTTACCAGAATATTGTGCAGCTGGAGCCATGACAGTTACTTGCCACCAAATCTCTACTGCAAACAGTATCGAGCCCCAAGCGCTAGGAGATGAAAGGGAGAGGAGAATCTATTAAAATCATAATGTTCCTAAAGTTGTCTTCTCTCAGAAAGGTTGACCTTTGGAGGACTGCTTCTTGGGAACAACTGGTTCTGGAGCACATAGGGGAGAGGATGTTCTGAGCCTTGTTCCTGAAGGCACATAGGCCTGTCTTGGCGTAGCTCAAGCTGATGAACATTTACCACCATTAAATCAAATGCAACAATCTTGAGGAAGAAATCATCAGGGTGGAATATATCAAAAGGAACATTCAGTCTAACAGAGCAACACTAAGCTCTAGGAAGAGGAATTTTATTAAAACTTAATTTTGCTAAAGACATCCTGAAGCATAAATGCATACACTGAGGTATTTCACAAAGATGTTGTTCTTGCCAGGTTGGAAGAGGCCTTGAGTGACCTGTACTAGTGGGAGGTGTCCCTGCCTAAGGCAAGGGGTTGGAACTAGATGACCTTTGAGGTCCCTCCCAACCTTACCATTCTATGATTCTATAATTTGATTGAAACACAAATCCATCCATTAGAGAAGAGAAATCCCACCCCAGCTGCACAATAACCTTAAGTAAACCAGAAATAAGAAATAAATTGTGAGAGAATTCAGGCCAAAGTGTTTCACGTGACTCTTGGGCAGTGATCCAGAAAACCATGATCATCATAAAATTTCAGTATTGAATTAAGTTCCTCCTAATCCTGTAAAGTTCAAAGTGCTAATGTCTCCTCGTTCAGCTCAGTTGTCCAGAGTGGGATCAGGTGGATCACAGTTTGACCAATTGTATACTGACATACCCAAGAACAGTCTTGAGACACATGTGAACTTGGAAAGGACATAAAAATAAGACAATTATCAATAACCTTATGAACCTGACTCTCAGGCATACATTTTCAAAAGATACAGTCTAGCATACAAGAAAAGATTTTATCTTTTACAGCAACAAAAAGCTTATGCAGGAAGTAACAGAGAAGACAGGAATCTGCTCAGCAAATCACAGAGTCCCAACATGGTTGTAAGGGACCTCCAGAGATTACCTAGTTTAACCCCTAGCTAAAACAGGGCCACCCAGAACAGATTGCACAGGGTCACATCCAGGCAGGTTTGGCATCTCTCCAGAGTAATCTCCACAATCACTGTAGCAGCCTGGTCAGTGTTCCAGCACCCTCACAAGAAAGAGGTTTTTCTTGGTCAGATGGAACTTCCTGGGTTCCACTTTATGCTGGGGGCCCCTTGTCCTGTCACTAGACACCACTGAAAATAGTCTGGCCCCATGTTCTTGCCCCCAGCCCTTATCAATAAGATCCCCTCTCTGTCTTCTCCAGCCCCAGGTCTTTCATCTTTTCCTTACAAGAGGAACTCCAGTTTCTGTAGTAGAGTCATCTATTAGAAGCTTCTTGTTGCCTTGAAGACACTCAGATGATCATACCACACTCATCTGGTGGTCACTGGACTCATCTAGATCTGGCTCTCCTCACTGGATCATGGTGCCCTCAGGTGCTGTCTGATCAGACCCTTATCAGAGAAGTTCCTTGCTGCATGATCACCCCTGGCTCTGCTTCCCTTTCCAGGCCCTATCTCCCTGACACGTGACATTCACCCCATGGTCACTTCAAGTGTCTCCTGAACAGTGTCTGTGTACCAGCTCACATGGACAACCCAGCACTAAACATCTGCTGGGGAAAAAAAAACAAACCAAACCAAACACCACCACCCACCC